>NQII01003228.1:142495-175618 GCA_002778355.1 Clitarchus hookeri | reverse complement strand
AAAAAAAAAAAATACAAAAAGGAGTACGAGCTGCAAAAAACTAATCCGCGCTCTGGCAGAATTGCAGCTGACTACTGGCAGCTAGTTACGAAAATCTTGCACGAGAGAAAAAAAAAATAACGGCGAGGATAAAAAGACTTAAAATATGAGGACTTGCACTTTTCTTCTGCAAGGCACGGCCGGTGGTGAATTTACGAGCTGCCTAAACGAGTTTTAAATTTACTCGCCCGTTAAAGCGTAATTCTAAGTGAAAGCTAATTACTTACTTTCTTTACGGATTGCATTCCGAGTGTTACGACCAGGGAAAAAAAAAATTTATATTTTAAAGACCGGATTAAACATATCTTAATTTCATGAACAAAATATTTTGAAGTTCCTAAAATCACCGTACTCCAAAATCTAGATAGTTATCACAATTTTCCATTCTTGGAAGGACATTAAATTTATTTGCTTATTACGCAGAATGTACAGTAAATTACGACGAAAGCACTTATGGGGTCCAATACATGGGACGGTGCACAGTCAATTGCTTTAATGATCTGCATTGTGAACAACGGATAACAGCGCACAATAAGTAAAGGCCCTCACTTGTGGGAGGTTATTCGTTATTGATAACATGTTCTGTAATCACGTGGAGCTGCTGCAAATAACATGGTCCCGGTACATGGCAGAGCATATCTGTCATTGAAAGACTTCAGTCACAGCTCTACGGCTAACCACGAACCGCCTCTCAATTAGCATGCAAACACTGGGACAACTAATATTCACACCCACAAAGTTTGGCACAATCTTTACAATTAACACGAAAACTATCAGAAACAGACTACGTGCACGTGTTCGGGGCCGCGGTGGCTGAGCAGTTAGACTGCTCGCCTACGAAGGCGAACCGGGTTCAATCCTCGGCCGGATCTCTCCCGGATTTTCGCATATAAGATGCCGCTGGTCGGCGGGTTTTCTCGGGGATCTCCCGTTTCCCCCGCCCCTTCAATCCGACGCTGCTCCATACTCTCCTCAATCACCCTTCTCGGCTCTCAAGACCTCGCTGTTAAGAGCCGCCCAAATCTCTTCTCTCGCACACTGACAAATCGTAAACCAAGGCATTTTGGAATTGCATTTCAATCCAGCTAGCTTTGTTCTATATTACAGAATGACCATTTATTGAACAACATAAACCAATCCAAGCGCAAATATCCATGCAGAATTTAGCACCAATTTAGAAAATTTTAAGATACACATAAATAAAGCTACACTTTCTGCAGACATAAAACACGAAAAATGTTGTGGACAGTAAACTTACTACTGCTACTCAGTACTTCAGCAACACAAGGCCGCCAGGATGCACAGCTGTATGTGCGCGCGCGCATGTGTGTGTGTACACACAACCAGTTGTGTATCACTGACACAGTTCCGTAACACGCTTGGTAAAAACGAACGCCGCTTAACTTCAGTCTGCGTGCAGCTGAAATACAACCGTGCAATCCCAAGATGTCCTTTTAAACTTTCACATCAGTTCAGAGGTCCCAAGAAAAGTTTTCGGGGCAGTTTTTGTTCATACTTTTGTTTATTATTCCAATGCGTACCAACGAAGGTTTCCTCTCATTTTCTTGTTCGTCTTTTGCATATTATTCCGATCACAATTGTATCACGGAGTTTCAAAACGTTATATATATGATATATATATATATATACACACACACACACACGCGCACACCGAAACATAAGATATCTACGTGTATCTAGAAAGTAGGTTATATGCACTGTTTAAAATTCACATACATTTACGAAAATTTAAGAAAATGGAGAGTTAATGTATGTAAACGCAATCCGTTATAACAACAAACGACGCTGAGCTCCTTAAATACAAAGTATGGATCGTCTCTGTAGCTTCGGTATCGGGAACGAACAATGCCGAGTCCACACGAAGCTATGAAAGAGTTACGTACGTCGTGTTTCTAAAAATAACACGCAGTAATTTGTACCTCACGTTGTCACAGAATGCCGTACGAGAGAGTGGTAAAAGTGCAGACTCCAAACCTTTGGCAACGTGTTCGAATCCGGCTCGAAAGCAAATATCTTAAATGTTTTCATTCCTTTCCTATACGCAGCGAAACGCCCGTGTAACAAATATGTTCACTTACTTTTTTTTTTAACTGAAGAACAGANTCGAAAGCAAATATCTTAAATGTTTTCATTCCTTTCCTATACGCAGCGAAACGCCCGTGTAACAAATATGTTCACTTTCTTTTTTTTTTTAACTGAAGAACAGGAAAATTTAATATAGCAAATTAACGGAAGTGTTATAACCTAAAGTTCTGTGAAATTTACGGAAAGTTCGTTATTAAAAAGCGGTGTCCGTAATTTTACGGAGAATTCTAGAAAATTATTAAACAGCAAATTTTCCACAAAATGACAGAAAACGATTTTGAAGTGCGAATTACATATGTTACAAACAATAATTTTAAAATGACTTGCAGCAAAAGCGCATTACGATTAGGATGAACGCCTTCTGATATCTTGTTTTGGTCACACGCGATTTGGTACGTTTTTGCTCGGTACGAACGCAGTACAGAGCTTCAAATTATATCCCATTCCTAGCTTCCTTCACGTTCCTTCATACTTTCACTCGCAAAGAAACGTAGCCTCTAGAGATTAACTACCTTGTCTATGTGAGCCAATTAACTTTCACGTCATAAAACCAACTCCCGCAAAACTGCGTGCCTCCGACATACAAGCAACAAACGGCATTTTTAGTCTCACAGTCTTTATAGTGCACTGTAAAAAATTGTTTGTAATTTTGACTGAGAAATTGTTTGTAATTTTACAAATGCTTGTAACAGTACAAAGATTTCTCTTGTAAAACTACTCGTTTGTAAAACTACAAGGGTCGTGTTTGTAATAGACTGACCCCTATTCACGAGCCTCATCAACATGGCGAACACTCAACAACGTAAAACCGTATATAGCTGTTTGTGCAAAAACTATGGGTAATGTGAAGTGTAGTTGCCTGAAAAAATAATTATTGCAAGTTTGAATAACGTAAAACACTTCAAACAACTGAAACTAAACATAATAAAACGACAATTTCAATAAAACATAACATTATTACTCATTAACTGTTAATTTTTCCTAGCTACACAGAACTCTTAAAATCAAATAAATCTATTCTTCTTAATCAAAGAACTTATTTAATATTTTGTAGGTACTTGGAGGTATATTTACTATAAAAATAAGTGCTAAGATCCTAAGTCAAGTTGATCTCGTGGTTAAGGTCGCGGGCTAACAATGCAAGAGGCGTAAGTTCTAATCCCCGTGCTGACAAACAGTAATTTTTCCCCCGTAAATTAAATTTTGAAATCTTTTTTGTAGTTATTTGCTGTTTTTCATTCATCACTTTTGTATTCTAAAATAAAAATATATAATTTTATGTCACTTATCAATTATGTAAGTTGTAATACTATCATTTGTAATCATACAAATAAATGCTTTTCAGATTTTCCAAGAAAACAGTTTGCAGTTTTGCAAAGGATTTTCATGGCAACTGGGTTTCCAAGGATTTGTCTTGTAAAAGTACAAACAATTTTTTTAGTGGGTGCGCCGAGGGACCACGGTTGGGTAGCGGAAAGAGTGCTCGCCTCCAAAAAAGGCGAACCGGGTTCGATTCCCGGCGGGGCAACGCCGAATTTCCGCACACGGGAATCACGCCGGACGATGCCGCTGGTCGGTGGATTTTCTCGAGGATCTCCCCTTTCCCCTGTCCATGCACTCCAGCGCTGCTCCATATCCACCTCACTTCACCGTCATCGTTAAAAACCGCTCAAATCTCTCCACTCAAGTGCACCAAAAATAAAATGGCGGCTGCCCTGAATGTTGGAGGCGTGACTTCAGGTCTGTAGAATGAACTACTTTACTTTTCCTACTGTACGGAATTAAAACAAATCACAAGTAACGACAACTCGACCGTCCAGTTTTAACTACCCAGCTGCTCAAACCAAACCCGTGAGCTGCAAAACCTGTATTTCAGGAACGAATAACCCCATTTTTGCTCAACTTTAAGCAGGACGATGCCTCTGGTCGGCAGGTTTTCTTGGGGATCTCACGTTTCCCCCGCCCTTTCATTCCGGCACTGCTCTATACCCACCTCACTTCACTCCCATCGGCTCACAATACCTCTATGTTAAAATGCCGCAGCTAACCACGAAATTAAAATTGCAGTTGCCATTACTTTCCGCCTCCATAGGTGGATGGGTTAATTTTAATATGGCAATACTTCATATCTGTATATTCCTAGCTTGCTTTCCGTTGGTGTTAAGTTGGTAGTTGGTGCCTGGTAACTATCAGGTCGAAAGTACAGCTTCCACATAGGATATTGTTTCACATCCGTCGTACAATGAGTTACATTAAATACATTTTTAAACACGGTTTTCCATTTTGGAACACCGACGCTAACAACAGCCACGGGTGCACTAAAGTCTTAACTTATGGGAAAGAATGCGCATGCTTAAGTGTCAAATTTTGCTATTAGTAATTTATTTTTGTTTACTTTTAGAGTGCCATGAATAAAAGTATCCGGCGTATGTTCAGACAAGCAAAATCAAATATAAAAGTCTCGTGAAAAAAGTATATTAACATTGGTTCTTAACTATAGGAAGAGTTTCCCCCATGTAATAAAAATTTAAATATTGATAAGACTGGCATGAGGGCTAAAAAGCAAAAGCTTAAAAACCGACACGAAAAGCGAATTAAACCAAACCATCTGCCAGAGACATTTATGCACCAGCGGGGAATCAAACCCGAACTTGCTGTTCACCGTGTTATGGTGTGGTCAGGCCTTAGCTGAACGGCTTGCCTGATCACACCTTCAAACATTAAACCTGGAAACGAGCGGGATTGCAACGCCACCATTTGGTCGTCGATCCTTGCGAAACAAGACAGTTGCAGAAATCCCCTCCAGCGGTCACTGAGCGGGGCCGCAGAACCACGCGCTTAATAGTCCTTTGGGCGACCCGACCAGCGAAGCAGACCAGGAAGATGGGTGTCCGGCCGTCGCTATCCATCTCGTAGAATCAACTTCCAGCAACATTAACAAGGTGATGACTTTGTTAATGTTGCTGGAAGTTGATTCTACGAGACGGATAGCGACGGCCGGACACCCATCTTCCTGGTCTGCTTCGCTGGTCGGGTCGCCCAAAGGACTAAAGATGACTGACCACGAGACGGTGAGCGCCGGCCTATATTAAGCGCGTGGTTCTGCGGCCCCGCTCAGTGACCGCTGGAGGAGATTTCTGCAACTGTCTTGTTTCGCAAGGATCGACGACCAAATGGTGGCGTTGCAATCCCGCTCGTTTCCAGGTTTAATGTTTGAAGGTGTGATCAGGCAAGCCGTTCAGCTAAGGCCTGACCACACCATAACAACCGACTAAAATTGACCCACTGAGCCACCAAGCGGAAATACTGGCCAAGAAGAACCCAGAGTCATTTGGAATAATAGTCAATAAATATATTTCCGAGAGAGGTGGAACATACACGCTGTGTTTATTACTTACGTGACCATACATATTTTAAAAATGTGGTTCAAGGATAAGAAATGGCTTAAAAGAAAAAGTAACCAGAGCATCAAAAGTGCTCACTTTACCGTGAACAGCCTATGATGATATACGCTTATCAAAATTCACACATTTTAAACTGGAATTTCATATGTAGCTTACAAAAGCCTTAATCAGTGTAGAACTGACGTCTACATGATAATTTAATACAAATTTTAAAATTACAGAGTATCCGTTTATTGCGATAGTGAATGATTGCTTAATTTAATCATTCTTTTAAAATTATCACCAACGTTCTTAAGACTCAGAATAGTTCAACTGCTTCGAAACAGTCTTGGATGATAATTCTCAAACGCGCAGTACTTGATTTTACCGTCATCCATGCAAACCGACTGTGTACAAAGCTAGTGGCACATCACTAGAACCCAAAACCTCTATATCGTAATCCATTACTATATTTACGAAACAACTAGAACTGGACGGCGGAGTGGTTTAGTAACAACAAATATTTGTTATTTATATGCACCGAGAATACTCGGTTTTTTTTAACCTAACGGCAAGGGGGTTTAGGGGAGCTGCAACATTTCCCTGAAAGAGGGATAGAAAACGTTTAGAAAAACTAAATCCAATGGAGTGATCGGAATCGAACCTACGAACTGTCGGACGCGAGTCAGGCTTACTACTGCATGGTCCAACACTCACGGACTGATGTTTAAAGGCTGACCCTCGAGGTGTAGGGGAAGGGAGCTTGCCGACGTGGTGGTCGTAGGCCCGTGTAACTCAACAAGGGCGGGATATTATTAATAGTTGGGTTACACAGCATGCAGGTTAAATCCTCGACAACCTTAAGGGTAATCATAAGTGAACCATATTAAACTCCTCGAGGTCACATTGCGACGGCGATGGAAAATAGCATACACAAGCTTCGCGTGTGTTTATTTCCTCAGACTGTGATGTTTTAATTCAGCAGTTTGTCAGAAAATAATCAGAAATGTCTCTATATGTTTAAAAACAATGTTTTAAACGAGAATAAATACCGTACACGAAGAGCTATTTGCGGCTACTTTTGCTGGCTTCGGCACTTTTAAACCACCACGTTTGTGTCTCAATAACTAAATTTATGAATAGGCAGCACAATATCGGCTGAAAATATTTTCACTGGAATATTCCACAGTTTCTTCAAATTAGAATAGAAATGACTGCTTACAATTAGACCCATGACAACTAGGGAGGCCCCTTAACACCACAAATACGTAAACAACAAAACACAAACAAAGTGAAACACGTGGCCTATTCGCCACCGAGCACCGAGGGAATGGGCTTAATAATGACATAGATCAGATCTCAGCAGAGATAAACGTGACTCTGGAGCGCCAACCATCCAAAGATACGATTAAAATACCGTAAATTACGGCCCGGCTTCACCTATCATGCAGACATTCTTAGTTTTCGTGTCAATTTCAATTCCAGAGGTATTAATGGAAACGTTTTGATTATATAAAGTATACAACTTATTAATAATATTGTTCAATACTTTTGTATATAATTTTCACTGTGCGTTATATCCTGCTTGTAAAAAGGCAGAAACTTATTGATAAAATATAAATATGTTCCTTAATTTTTACAACTAACAGATAACACAGAATCTAAATTAAGCCGTAAAATAGTAAATAACTCGTAAAATGTAAATTTTTCCATAATCGTACATTGTCAGTAATTTATCTGAATCCGAGCCTTAACGTGGCCACCTGGTTGAAGGAATTTTACACGTCTGAGGCCTAAAAGCGCGGGAGCGCTAGGGGCGACCGATACATGCGCATTAACTCTCTCATCGCCTCTACACGCAAAGCACTGAACTGGCTTGCAGTCTTGCCGTCAATAACGCGCCTCTACGAGGCTTTCAGCGGGGACTTTATGATGTAATAACAAAAATAAAGGTTTCATGCACGTCCCTATTCCTTTTTTAATGTTTTGTACAGCAATGTTCATACCTAGAAATGACCGCGAAAAATCCCGTTTGAGCCATTTTTACTACCACAAAAACATTCTTTGGAGAGAAATGGAGGTACCGAAAAACGTATACAGACGCGAAACGTTTCTTAAATGCTATTCGTAAGCAGACCTCACTCAGACACGTTGAACGGCTTTATAATAAAACGTTTTCAGCTGGAGCTCTGCACACCGTTCGGCGGCCTACCCAGGCGGCCACCTTAAGCACAAAAACAGGAGGGGAAAGAAGGGATAAGCTGGAAGTGGCCACCAACGCCGGCTCACCCGATTTCCTCTTCTCGTCAAGGACCAGAGACTTCGATCTCTTCACCCGCAGGGACCGCCTGCGGATGGACCGGAAGAAGGACTCGGCGGGCATGGCCTTGTCGCGGGGGGACGCAGCCAGCACCTGGCCGGAGGACAGCGTCGCCTACGTCCGAACCACGTGACACATTCGCGATCACCGTCCGGCACGCGGTTCCGCTTCTCATGCGTCGGCGGGCCAGTCTCCCTCCTCCTCGAGATGTTCACGACCTTCCGGAAACTCGCTGGGCTCTCTCTTCCTTCGGGGAGTCCGCTACGAAGCCGCACGCGCACGCACCACTGACCTACCAAGCTGCTGCTGCCGCGACTCCAACAGCTGTGCGGCTCGAGGGGCTGATCCGGCGAGGAGAAAGGCGAGAGAGAGCTTCCCGGGATCGCCGCCAGACAGCGCTGCTGCGCGTGCGCGCTTCGCCTCCTACAGAGCGGCGCACACGGACCTGTTATGCAGCGCGCTGGGAACCACTTGCAGTGTTGCCAAGCTATGGGTTAATTATCTCACACAAGGGATTTTGTTGTTTTCAACATAAATAACAGGGATTTTTTTTTGTTTAACATAACACAGAAAAAAAAATTTCATGTCGGTAGTTTAATAAAAAAAACTAAATGCTCCAATAGCTCAACTTTGACAATCTTAATCAGATTTCTTATATTAGTAAAACATTTGAAGATTATCCTGAAAGAGAAACGTTATGCCTAGTCAACGATTTTCCCAAGAGAAAAAATTTTATCAAAAGAAATAAAACTACTTTAACAAATAATTTTACTTTTATTAGATGCCTCTTCAAATGTTTCATACCTGGACGTATTTTAAGCATTAATTTTTGTCATTTCGTGTAACTTAATGGCTTCTAAAAATATTTTAATGTACGATGCGCGGATTTATTTTCCAGACTGAAGTGATTTCTGAAGTAGTACTGAAGATTATATGCTAAAAAGATTTCGCAACGCTGACCGTCAGTTTTCTCCACCGCCGAGCATTAACTATAAAGAAATTAGAATTATCCCTTAAGCCCCAAAACTTTTCAATATGACACTATGACAGGGACGTTATTAAACTAAGGGCTTGTTCAGACGTTAGTCGAACTAACAGGAAACGTTCAAAGGTACATGTTAGACAATAAGAATACACATTTCCCACAGTGCTATTATAAGCAGTCGGCAATTTAATACGTACCACTGCGACTAAGGAATGTCCCTATGCCCTTCAACTTTTGTCTAATTGGCTATTCTTTGCCGGTGACCACCAGAAAAACACTATGTTTTTCACAAATACATCATTTGTTAGCCAAAAGTTTTAATGAACAGAAGAAAACCACGGAGCACTAATGACTTTTCTTTCACAAAAAGTTAAAGTTCCAATTTCAAGAATTGACATTTTAATTAATTAATTAAAATTTTTACATTTTATCATATTATATATACTTCCAGCTTGGGTGGTTACGAAACAGACAACGGTCACCTTACAAATATAATTTTATTAGCAGGTGGTAAAATGTTTATATATATATAGTTTGTATACTGCCAAAAGTGACCAAGTAAAAAATTGGCGAAAATGAGGTAAGGTGACCAACTTGTTCGGAATAGTTATATATTTAACAGGAAAGATTGCCCAAGTTTAAAATCTGTGTTAGTATGTATTTTCATGTTGACATTTTGACCAAGTCACAAACAGACGGTGCTGTACAGTAAATAATGACTAAATCGACTTTGTTTTATGTGTTTTGTGGTACATAACCTGGAGTTTACAAGGAGAAATGATCAAGGTCACTTTCTCCTGTAAAACATACTGCTTTGTAAGTTTACCAGCATGATGTTGTCAGTTTCATCTGTAGAAAACTAAACATTTCACAGTCGGCAGACAAAAAATATTGAGTCAGTATCATGGTTTCGATTTATTTATCTTTGAATTGAGTGATTGTTAATGTTTATGGCGCTTCGTTAAACAATATTGTACAATCATAAGAAACATAGGATTAGTAATGGTACAACTAACAAAAAACAAACAAAAACAAAGAATGAAAGCGGAAGACGCTCTGTGTGCTAAAGGTATGTATTGTTATCACTAGAAATATTGTAAATGTAATATGTAGCCAAGCTATTCAAATAATATTAAGCTATTTATCTGTACACTGTGAGTAGGAAGCGTTTATAATTTGGATGTTGTATTAGGAATACTGATGAAACTGTAATATTGGCATTACACAATAATATCATGGACTACAGCTACATAACATAAAATCTGCATATGGATGTATGCATAAATCGTGGTCAATATTTGCAATATAGCTATTCATCACAATTCGAATCAAAGTCAGTCAAGCAAAGATTTTCACATTATCGCAAGAGATAGGAAAAACCATTCCGTTTTTGCACTGCTAACACATTGTATCAGAACAACGACTTTCAATGTCCAGTAAAAGTACAGTACATGGTATAGCATTGCTTCCCACTTCGTACGTATAAGAAAAGTATGCTATGGTTACAGATTATGTTGCTACAAACCAAGAACGTATTTCCCAAATCCCAGCTACCAGCAGTTTTAGTGATCCACACAAATCACCGAATGTTTCTCACACCAAGAAGGCCAATTAAGATCTATCTAATTCTGCAATGGGTAATGGTGATTTGGATAGACACGATGCTGTAGGTACAGATGAAGATGACATCTATCTTAGCTGACAGTGGTAGTGATGAATACAGACCCTCGGACACAACCTCATCTGATGAGGATGCACCTACGACAAAGAAAAAAACCAAACCGTTAGGGTAAATTAGATCCCAGGAATCGGAAGAAAAATAAAATGAAGAGAAAAAGAAAATCAGATCTGCCTCATGCCACCAAAAAGGCACGTGAACAGGTACAACACCTGTGGCTGTTGACTGCAGAAAGTGCAGATTGAAATGTACTGCAAACTTTGATGAAGACACTAGGAAGCAACTGTGCTCAGATTACTTTTCTTCAATACGTTTCTCCAACACCTTAACATCCCTACCCTGGACTGGCCCCCATGTAGCCCCGATCCGTACCCGATAGAGCACCTATGGGATCACCTGAAAAGGCACGACAGAGGACGTCCAGGCACTTGCCCAGCTAGCGGAAGCCCTACGAGAGGAGCGACAACAAATTCCACAAACACGTATCCGAAGACTGGTTAGGAGTATGCCCAGACGCTGTGCTGCAGTTATACAGGCAAGAGGTGGCGGTGGCAACACAGCTTATTGACAGTCCACAGGGATGCACAATCACCACATGCTATTTTATACATACACATATTTTATCGATATATTAATGTATCGATGAGAGGCACGAGAAGTGTTCCTTTACAAACGCTGTATTGTTTTCAGTTTTCGGAAACCTTGAGAAGTTTGTATATCTTCAGTTTCAGCAGAGTAGTGCCGAATAGATGCGATATATCCTATATCCGTGCAAAGTCACGACAACGTTTTTATTTTGAATAGTGTATATTGGAGAGCTCCAAAATAATATTTACAGCATGCGTGGTAACTAAAGTACCATTCCGTGCTCGTCTGGAGTATGTCTTTTCGTGGGTAAACATAGTGGGGGCACGTTTAATAGTTTCGTCAAAAAACCAGGATTTCAAACACACCGCGACGCAGTTCAAGCGCCAGCCAGGCGGAACCCTTCATCTATCCAGATGAAGTTTGATATTCCTTCGACAAACGGACAATATATATCTGAGTGACGCGAAGTAACCCCTGCGGGTGCTAGGCAATACGGGTTAATGGTACAACTGAAGTCGCGAAAGAACTGGCGTAGAAGCACACGTAGGTAAGACGTTTACAGGTTCAAATAACGAGTTACTACTGGAAATGGAAAGTATGTCAATGTTGTCGCAAATTACGTGGCGCAACTAACCTCGCGGCTCGATACGTGACGCCGCGCCGTGGCCTTCAAGAACATTAGAACAACGCCACCGAATGCACGCGCGTAACCGGCAACCGATTAGGGACGCCGATGTACTGCCCCAGATGACAAGAGAGTTTACGTCACCATATATTCCTAGATTAAGTTCATCTGATAAAGAGAAATACTTACAACTCCTCGCACCAAGTCTGGATTCCTTTCTAGTGACCGATCNAGATTAAGTTCATCTGATAAAGAGAAATACTTACAACTCCTCGCACCAAGTCTGGATTCCTTTCTAGTGACCGATCGTGATTTCACTGTCGTAAAAAAACACCAATGATTTTCATGCAATGACGAAGTTTTAAATTGTCTAAAGCAATGGACGCTGATAAAACTAAAGCATCATGAAGAAAATGTATTTCGAAACAGGCATCACGCACGCCCTTATGCTTACTGTTATGCCACAAAAATACCGCGTAGCCGGATTAAATCTCAAGGCATAATACGTTATTTCCTTCGCGGCTACACTTGCATGGTGTGATGTTCAAACGGCGAAAACATAATTTATACACGAACAGGTTGTTTTTATCAACCCGCCAAATTTACTGACACCCTGCCGAAATGAGACAGGAAATTATTTGCAACCCATGCCTAAAGACTTACCACACATTTTTTAGGTGCTATATGTCGGTAAAAGCAGTGTTCCCTTAGCAAAATTTAACTAGGCTATAACACCGGCCACCATTATCTTACAATTCATGTTAGTTTCACTACTGGCGTGTACAAAAGTGTAGTTACGAAAAAGTCTAATTTGTGGCATTAATGATACATGAAAGTAAATCATCGAAAGGAAAGATACTTTAGGACCTTTTCCTGTGACCAATGCCATAAGCTAGTGCTTGATACCCAACGTTGTTCCCACGATTTAACTGCACTATTGTTTACTGACAACATTATCCCAAGTACCACAAATATTTTCCACTGGTTCTTGGCATGGATGAAGAATGATACAATTTCAAAGTAAAATCTATTCACGGTTTCTTCACACTTTTAGAATTAAAACTTTGAAAAATCACCCCATGTATGGCGTGTTTGGTTTCTTTTCTAAATACGCCATGTATGGCAAGCGTTTCATACTTGTGTTGACAAAAAAAAGAACATTATTTTTGTTTAAATTGAACTTTTACTTATATTTTATNACAAGCGTTTCATACTTGTGTTGACAAAAAAAAGAACATTATTTTTGTTTAAATTGAACTTTTACTTATATTTTATCTATTAATTATAATAGTTAATTTATAGTTAGTATGAATAAAGCCGATTAAATATAAAGGTGTGTTGGTTAAGAAATAGTTCGTATACATTACACTGAGCGCGCGCGCATGCGGNTAAAGCCGATTAAATATAAAGGTGTGTTGGTTAAGAAATAGTTCGTATACATTACACTGAGCGCGCGCGCATGCGGTGCGTTGCCCCTTGGGTGTAATTTTCTAGACTAGGTTAAGCTTTGTTATCAGTTGCGGGAGAATCCTGGAAGTAGAACTTCAGCAGTGATAGAAAAGTTGGAAGTAACCGTGAATTTACTATACGTTTCATGTGTCTGCAACAATCAATCAGATACCACGACCGTCGCTTACTAAAATTATTAAAATGGTTTCCGACGATAAGTGTTCATGATTTACCGGGGAGTGGCGCAACGTATTAAAGAACTACGCGCGCATGCCTTGAATTTTACTGCTAGATAAAGCGGCATAGCAAAAGACCAAAACAACTTTAATATTAGGCCTTGAAAATACCAATTTCTCATAATTTTACCGCTTATAAATTGGTCGTGAATGATGGCCTAAAAATTAAATCCATATTGAGAAAGTATGTGTCCAACATGTTTTGCAATACATTATGGCAACCTAGCAAATCTAAAGGTAAAGCGTGGGTAGCAAGTTGCGGTTATGTAAAGATAGGTTGGACCACTTGCCCACACCAGGCCTCGTTACATGAGGAAGACGCCGTGGATTGTGTGGCCACTGGGAATTGTCAAATGACGTAGAGAAGAAACATAAGTGGGAAATATAAGTACACACATACATTCAAATCACAGACAGCTCCTCCGAGATAATATGTTTCCACTCTGCCGTCCATAAAGACATGGGTTGAGGACCAATGTGAAAAATTTTAAAGGGAATCTTGACAGAACCGCTCTAGACCAACAAAATATATACTGCAAGACAGGGGAAATGCTCAACTGAAATCACTAAAAGTCGATGGACCCACTTTTCAGGCACCGTTTCCTAGAGTATTATGCACTAATTTGGTCGAGACATAAAATAAATTTAAAAAAGAACAGCTTTTCGTACTGACAGACAACATTTATTTTTAGTGTGCGTGCATAATCTTGCAATATAAAACCGATTACAGCTAACTCCACGAGCTCAAACCTGAATGAACGGGTCTCGGGGGGAGGGAAAAAAACCCCCACGAATAAACGGGACAAGGATGGGAGAAATCGTGCCAAATAAAATCACACGCCAGCTTGCAAATGATTTTAATGTGAATAGTCTTGCAGCTACCAAGGGCGGCCATTTTAATGATAGAGGGAATGGGCAAGGAAGATCATAAAATAATCGGAGGATAACGTCAACTGTTAAATATAAATCTCTTCACGTTACGAATTAAATTGAAGGCTTAAACAATATTATAAATATTACACGTATAGAAAACTAGGTCCAAGCGTCTACTTGTTACAAAGGTTGGTATTACTATAAAACACCAAATAAAAGTTACACTGCGGCGAGGGGAGAGGGAGTCAACCCATCCACTATGGATACTCATGGCAGCTCTGGAAATTTGCCACGAGCGAATGTAAGCAAGCCGCTGAATTTACAACCACGAGCTGCAACCACTTGGTAAAATAAATCATGAGAAACGCTTCACTTCACAGCAATTGCGTCCTTGGTCACGCAAAGTGGTTACAAGCGAATTTAGGCCCAGCATGGCGCTAGCTTGCAAAATTTTGGCCGGTTCAGTAATGCCTGCATACATTCCGCAACTGTAAAATGTACGGGACGGAAAAGGTATACGTTCCTGCCTATCTGAAATTATTTGGGTTTCTAACTTTTGTGATACCGTAACAATATAAAAGCTTAACTGGCACTCGTCTCTATGAATGACACTGAACTGGTGTGCAGTTCTTAGCCCATACAAGTCTTGCATATTTTCCTTTCCTACGTTTTCATATACTGTGCAGGAGCCCGGAAATGCCGTTATATACTGCGAGATAAAGTGCCAGCTTCAAAGTAATTTTTTTGTTTTCCACGGCTCTATAAAATACGTACGCTTTCACCCCGAAAATAGATTGTGAATACATCAGACGTAAATTTTAAAATGTATTTTTTTAAGGTGTTTCTTTTTTTCGTTTGCACTATGACACAGTTCACTCACGACGACCTGCGAGTCATGTGTAACGATGATAGCGACATGAAAATTTCAAGCTTGTGTTTATGGAACATAACTACGCAGAGAAATGGCGAAGACGACGAGACCCACAGATTAAAGTGGCCACCTTAACCTCGTAGTTACAGAAGTAAAATGATCGGTCACGCTCGTGTATGGGCTTGAACCATCAGCTTGCACCATCAACTCTGCCGGCTCAACTTCCTCGCTCGCGTCATGTGAATTAAGTATTAGAAATCAAGGCCACCGACAATACTGTTGTCGATAATGACGATTTGAGTGATGACGAGGCAGGACGAACACCTCGTCAGTTAAGTCTGATGTCTTCGGAAACGCTGCTCATTGCATCTCGCGGCTTGGCGACCACTTTTGTTCACCTGTATTGCTTGGCGGTGACGACTACGTATAAATCTGACACTGCAAATTGTTGACAACGAACAAAATACCGCAACAAGATGGCTGCACATACAAAAAGCGACTTGCCTGGAAGGAATGTACCGTTGAAATAAAAACCAGCAGGTTTAGAAAACGCGAGGGATAAAGTAAGGCTAAACACGTTAACTTAAGTTTATACATTTTTGGAAACCAAAAGTGATCAACTCACGGTCTCTGTCAACTTTGTAAGAAAGTATTTTTTTTTTTCAAGATTGGTTAATTCAATGGCTATGTCATTTTGCACCGGAGTAAAACTAAATGAATTATTAGTATTTGATAACATAGCTGACAAGCCCCTTTAAACAGCAATTCCCTTTCTTATATTTCCAACCTTCACTTCCATAAGAATGTAAACTTCAGTGTGTTTAAAGTTGCGTCCCTCGTGATTAACGGAACCACTGTAAAATCCCGAAAGTCAGATCCATAGACTTAGATGACGTAAAGAGCGATTTTCGTATTTTGCACATGTCCCCGACATTGACTTACCAATCGCCAATAGAACTGTCAAAATCGCATGATCAACAGTGATGAACGTGTTTGTTTGCCTTTGGTTTTTCAACAAATCCACGCTTTTACAAGAATATATTATTTTGACATATGTGAGTATTCTAGTTGCATTAAGACTACGTCAAAAATGTGCAAAAAAACATTTCAAAGCATTTAATAAGATAAAAAAATTTTCTAGCTTCAGATGATATCCACGTTTGTCTTGATAATGCTACTGGCAAAAGAGCAGCACATGGAATGTAGTTACTGCGCAACTAGCACGCGCACTCTACCTCATATTTCATCAACGCTTAAGGGGCCCGCCTATATCTATGCATTTGAATTACGTACCGGTGTGTTTGAACATACTTTCCCCCACGAAACTATTAACAGTGCGTTCCATTTTGCTAATCTACACTTATGACTATACCTGTCGATTACTTTCAAGACATCACGCACATTACAAACACAATTTGAGAGCAATCCAACACGCTAAAACCAGCATTTTCAAAACGCTGTATCTCAAATGATACGCACCAGATAAATACAAAAAAAACTTAAAGGCCCTGCATTGCATTTTGCTACAGACTTTCCACCAATAAAATTATAGGGCTACAACTGAAAACCCCATAGGTACGCACAGCACAACTGATAACACTGAAAGTCAGTTCAGAGCCTTGCGCTCACTTGCAATGGCGCACTTGATTCGCGTGGCAGTGTTCGCATTACATCACAAGCTTCTCGGCCTCAAACTATAAAAACAGCTCCAGGTAGGCGAACCCCTTAAATCCCGCGGAAATCACCACCGCCACTGAGCATCCCAGCTACACGGTTGGCACACGATTCCTCTACCGCCGAGATACGAAAATCTGCCGCGAGATGAAGCTGGCGCTAATTGCAACCGGCTGCCGAGTCCCGGGGCTTATTCCTGTTGTTTCTGGCAATGCAGGGTATAGCGGGGGATGCATGAGGTAAGGATGCGGAAATGGGTGTGGAAGGAAGAAGGACGAAGGAGATGGGGGAGCCGGACGTGGAAAGTCCCGCACCAAGAGAGTGCGTGCTCCCTTCTGAAAATTTGCGGTCACTGAAGGTTTAAATTGGGGACGCCATTAAGTGGAAGACCCACGGCTAGCATGCATAAATTACGGGCGCTGGCGCGTGACTAAGTACGGTCGGTTTTTGTCACAAATATATTTCGTCTACAGCGAATTGACGTACAGGTGCTGTATGACAGGTGAGCGATAGATCATTAGTTTGGTGTTCCGCGCATTGGTTGATTCGAAACTTATTTCCCTCATCGTTAACAGTAGTAGGAAAATAACAGAGCTGGGATAACTGGCGTCCTGGTGAGGATCGGGCATACGCGGCGGCCATCTTGGATGACATCACACCGAAACCTAAGGATGTGTCATTCCTTGCCACTGGTGGCCATCTTGGATTTCCCTTTTCCCCCCTCCTGCTTTATCATTCCTTCAAATATCTTCATGCTCTTGCATTNAAACGCTTCACTTCACAGCAATTGCGTCCTTGGTCACGCAAAGTGGTTACAAGCGAATTTAGGCCCAGCATGGCGCAAGCTTGCAAAATTTTGGCCGATTCAGTAATGCCTGCACGCATTCCGCAACAGTAAAATGTACGGGACGGAAAAGGTATACGTTCCTGCCTATCTGAAATTATTTGGGTTTATAACTTTTGTGATACCGTAACAATATAAAAGCTTAACTGGCACTCGTCTCTATGAATGACACTGAACTGGTGTGCAGTTCTTAGCCCATACAAGTCCTGCATATTTTCCTTTCCTACGTTTTCATATACTGTGCAGGAGCCCGGAAATGTCGTTATATACTGCGAGATAAAGTGCCAGCTTCAAAGTAATTTTTTTGTTTTCCACGGCTCTATAAAATACGTTCGCTTTCACCCCGAAAATAGATTGTGAATACATCAGACGTAAATTTTAAAATGTATTTTTTAAGGTGTTTCTTTTTTTCGTTTGCACTATGACACAGTTCACTCACGACGACCTGTGAGTCATGTGTAACGATGATAGCGATATGAAAATTTCAAGCTTGTGTTTATGGAACATAACTACGCAGAGAAATGGCGAAGACGACGAGACCTACAGATTAAAGTGGCCACCTTAACCTCGTAGTTACAGAAGTAAAATGATCGGTCACGTTCGTGTATGGGCTTGAACCATCAGCTTGCATCATCAACTCTGCCGGCTCAACTTCCTCGCTCGCGTCATGTGAATTAAGTATTAGAAATCAAGGCCACCGACAATACTGTTGTCGATAATGACGATTTGAGTGATGACGAGGCAGGACAAACACCTCGTCAGTTAAGTCTGATGTCTTCGGAAACGCTGCTCATTACATCTCGCGGCTTGGCGACCACTTTTGTTCTCCTGCATTGCTTGGCGGTGACGACTACGTATAAATCTGACACTGCAAATTGTTGACAACGAACAAAATACCGCAACAAGATGGCTGCACCTACAAAAAGCGACTTGCCTGGAAGGAATGTACCGTTGAAATAAAAACCAGCAGGTTTAGAAAACGTGAGGGATAAAGTAAGGCTAAACACGTTAACTTAAGTTTATACATTTTTGGAAACCAAAAGTGGTCAACTCACGGTCTCTGTCAACTTTGTAAGCAAGTATTTTTTTTTCAAGATTGGTTAATTCAATGGCTATGTCATTTTGCACCGGAGTAAAACTAAATGAATTATTAGTATTTGATAACATAGCTGACAAGCCCCTTTAAACAGCAATTCCCTTTCTTATATTTCCAACCTTCACTTCCATAAGAATGTAAACTTCAGTGTGTTTAAAGTTGCGTCCCTCGTGATTAACGAAGCCACTGTAAAGTCCCGAAAGTCAGATCCATAGACTTAGATGACTTATAGAGCGATTTTCGTCTTTTGCACATGTCCCCGACATTGGCTTACCAATCGCCAATAGAACTGTCAAAATCACATGGTCAACAGTGATGAACGTGTTTGTTTGCCTTTGGTTTTTCAACAAATCCACGCTTTTACAAGAATATATCATTTTGACATATGTGAGTATTCTAGTTGCATTAAGACTACGTCAAAAATGTGCAAAAAAAAAAACATTTCAAAGCATTTAATAAGATAAAAGTTTTTCTAGCTTCAGATGATATCCACGTTTGTCTTGATAATGCTACTGGCAAAAGAGCAGCACATGGAATGTAGTTACTGCGCAACTAGCACGCGCACTCTACCTCATATTTCATCAACGCTTAAGGGGCCCGCCTATATCTATGCATTTGAATTACGTACCGGTGTGTTTGAACATACTTTCCCCCACGAAACTATTAACAGTGCGTTCCATTTTGCTAATCTACACTTATGACTATACCTGTCGATTACTTTCAAGACATCACGCACATTACAAACACAATTTGAGAGCAGTCCAACACTGCTAAAACCAGCATTTTCAAAACGCTGTATCTCAAATGATACGCACCAGATAAATACAAAAATACTTAAAGGCCCTGCATTGCATTTTGCTATAGACTTTCCACCAATAAAATTATAGGGCTACAACTGAAAACCCCATAGGTACGCACAGCACAACTGATAACACTGNCAGACTTTCCACCAATAAAATTATAGGGCTACAACTGAAAACCCCATAGGTACGCACAGCACAACTGATAACACTGAAAGTCAGTTCAGAGCCTTGCGCTCACTTGCAATGGCGCACTTGATTCGCGTGGCAGTGTTCGCATTACATCACAAGCTTCTCGGCCTCAAACTATAAAAACAGCTCCAGGTAGGCGAACCCCTTAAATCCCGCGGAAATCACCACCGCCACTGAGCATCCCAGCTACACGGTTGGCANAGCTCCAGGTAGGCGAACCCCTTAAATCCCGCGGAAATCACCACCGCCACTGAGCATCCCAGCTACACGGTTGGCACACGATTCCTCTACCGCCGAGATACGAAAATCTGCTGCGAGATGAGGATGGCGCTAATTGCAACCGGCTGCCGAGTCCCGGGGCTTATTCCTGTTGTTTCAGGCAATGCAGGGTATAGCGGGGGATGCACGAGGTAAGGATGCGGAAATGGGTGTGGAAGGAAGAAGGTCGAAGGAGATGGGGGAGCCGGACGTGGAAAGTCCCGCACCAAGAGAGTGCGTGCTCCCTTCTGAAAATTTGCGGTCACTGAAGGTTTAAATTGGGGACGCCATTAAGTGGAAGACCCACGGCTAGCATGCATAAATTACGGGCGCTGGCGCGTGACTAAGTACGGTCGGTTTTTGTCACAAATATATTTCGTCTACAGCGAATTGACGTACAGGTGCTGTATGACAGGTGAGCGATAGATCATTAGTTTGGTGTTCCGCGCATTGGTTGATTCGAAACTTATTCCCCTCATCGTTAACAGTAGTAGGAAAATAACAGAGCTGGGATAACTGGCGTTCTGGTGAGGATCGGGCATACGCGGCGGCCATCTTGGATGACATCACCCCGAAACCTAAGGGTGTGTCATTCCTTGCCAATGGTGGCCATCTTGGATTTCCCTTTTCCCCCCTCCTGCTTTATCATTCCTTCAAATATCTTCATGCTCTTGCATTCCTCTTATTTTTCCTCACGCTCCGGCATTCCTTCCTGCCACCCTCTTCTACGTCCGTCTCCTCTCTCGTTCGTTCTATGCCTTGGGGTTCTCATGTTAAATCCGGTCCCCGTTATTTTCTCTCTTGCGTTTCACATCCTCCAACTTGGACGTTCCCTCATCTCCGTCGTCTGCTGTAGGCGACCATCTTTAATACCCGAGCCCGCCACCAGTCGGCTGCTGTAGGCGGCCATCTTTGATTCCCGCGCTTACCACAAGAGGTTATACTGTTCGCAGCTAGGAGCGCAGGTATAGAAGAGGCCATTTTGTGTGTTGGTTAACCCGTCGCCTGCAGGGTGTCACAATCGCCATTTTAAAACTTAAATTATCAACGCGATGTAAGACGATATCCCTCTGTACTTTAACGGCATAAAAGGTTTCTCTGTGGGCTTTTCTACTTGGAAAACCCAGACCGAAAATNCGATATCCCTCTGTACTTTAACGGCATAAAAGGTTTCTCTGTGGGCTTTTCTACTTGGAAAACCCAGACCGAAAATGTTTCAAAACACGCCACAGTTACCTCAGACAACGAGCTGCTTTGACAAATGTTTATCAGAAAATATAATGAAATATATTCATATGAAATTGCCATACATAATGCTCTACCTGAGTCATATTATGTACTTTTCCATTAGTGCATTTGAAACTTCGCATATTCGCTAGCTTCAAAACTGCCAATAATAACGAAATCCTCGACTCAAACACCATATAGGCTATTCACGGTAAAGTGAGCACTTTTGAAAGCCCTCTCATTCGGAATAATAGTCAATAAATATATTTTAGTTTAGCTTTGGACGTTAACTTCAGAGTTCGGTGGAATATACACACTGTGTTTATTACTTACATGACAACATATATTTAAAAAGGTGGTTAGAGGATAAAAAATGGCTGGAAGGAAAAGGTAATTAGGGCCTCTAAAGTGCTCACTTTACCGTGAACAGCCTATACCGGATGTTCTGGAACAAATTATAAATACCTTAGTGGGGTGGATAAGTACAAATTGAGCTTATTTCATTCAGGAACCAATGGTCTAACGTCCATAGTTAATCCGCTAATGGCAGTGGCAATGTGAAGGCGCGGGTAGGCAATAGCAATAACAATAACTAGTTACAGGCAGTGCAATGAAATGACACCATTTACACACTTGGGCTGAAGGCATGGCTGTTCGATGTCTGTTCAAAGCGTCTGTTCAAACTTTCCGCCACCGTCGGCCACACAGGCGGTGTAGCGCTGAAGCATGTTGCGACGCGCATGTGCCAAGGTTTCCGGCGTGATGAGCGCATCCCTCGTGTCAAGTGGTGTGGCATACACCATCGATTTAATGTGGCCCCACAGCCAAAAGTCAGGCGGTGTGATGTCAGGTGAGCGTGGTGGCCATGCTATGGGGCCTCCCCTGCCTATCCACCGGCTCGGGAAGTGCATGTCGAGGTGCCGGCGAACAGCAATGGCGAAATGTGGCGGGGCGCCGTCCCGCTGAAACCACATCGCCTCACGAGCATCTAAAGGAACTTCGTCCAAGTATTCCGGTAACACGTCCTGCAGGAACTGTATATACGTAGCACCTCAGAGACAGCGACCGTGCGGTACTGAGCGGTGTTACCAGGCACGCAGACCTGCGCACAGGCCGGTTACAATTTCACGTACGCAAGGTTGCATACCCACCCCTGCGCATTGCCACTGCCATTAGCAGGTTAACTATGGACGTCAGACTATTGGTTATTTGATGAAATATGCTCAATCTGTACATCTACCCCACTCTGGTGTTTATCATAATTTGTTCGTGAACATCCGGTATGTTTGTGTGCGTGNATCTTTAGTGCAGTTATTATAATTCTGGGTTTCCACAAAAGTGTTGCTCACAAACGAAAGGCGTACGCAGCACACAACTTAAAATGGCTGTCGCATCGTTTGCCGAACGCTAAAAGCGTAGCTTTAATTAGCAAAGCATCAATCACCACTCACTCGAAATGACCTCGATTCCCGCTAATCGATCGAGCGAAACGAAACCGCAGAACAGAAATAAAAAAAAGGCGAGGTAAGGACTGCGCCACAATGAAAGCCTTCCGATAATGATACGGTGGTCTATCGGAAAAATTCAAAACCGCAACATGTATCGGTTAAACCAACAAGAAATAATGAAGCACGGGGTTTGTGTGTATATTATTCTGCTCCCTACTGGGCTGTAAAATAAAAACTAAAGCCCGGAAAAAAATTATGGGGGGAGGGGGAAGAACCCCAAATTTCGAATTCCAACAAACAAACAAATTAATACTTCGTCGTTTAATCTGCTGCGCTTGTGCAAAAGAAAAAAAAAACGAAAAGGATTCAAAGTCAACACTTGCACGGCGGCAAATTTGCTCTGACACACTGTGCAAAGCCAACATTTTTTTTTCTTTAATATACCCCAACCTTAGTGTTAAGTGTACGTCAGAGGTAGACCTAAGTGCGTCTCAGAGCTAAGCCGCTAAGACCCGTAAGCCTATAGGAAAATAAATTAATGCAAGGAAGCATGGATCGCGGTAGAAGGGGATTGCATTGTCAGCCATGGCCACGATTGGGGTCCATGACTACCTGCCTCCTGAGTGTACCTATAGTTAATCTATACCTATGAAAGGGAAGAAGTCCAAAACTAATTACATGCATTAATATAAAATGCTACAGGAGAAAGAGGGGGAGTAACAGCAATGTCTACGGCAGTAAGCGTACGACGTGGAACGTTCACCAAGGTACCAGACGCTTTCTAAAACTGCCATAAAATCGATATTAGGACGTGTGAGTTACAAGTTAGCTCGATTGCAAAACTGTGCAGCGCTGTTTAAAGCTATCGCACTGGTTTTTGAACTTTCAATCAGAAAATGTACACATATTCCCGGCTCAAGTTTATTCTTTCCTAAAACGGTGTTTTGCGAGCAAATTCCCGTCTTAAATATAAACGAAAATTTTCAAAAATCAAGTGCCATGGCCATATAATGGGAAGTTTTTCGTTGTATGTAGGTCCCAGCGCGGTGCGATCAACCATCCACGCCAAGCACTTCCACAGCCACGGGTCCCGCGCGTAATTGCACAGATCTGCCAGCGTCCTCCAGCCGGGCTTTCGCAGCAGTTTCTCAGTGGAAAGAAAGGACTCGGCGAGTCAGCACGGCGGAGGAGAAGCAGTCTCGAGGGCCACGACCAGGTAGGCGCAATAACCAACCTCCCTCCCTACCCACACCCGTCTACTGCTCCCTCGAGTCCGTGCCATCATTCGCGGATACTTTCCTCCAGCCATTGTAAAACAACGGGGGCAAGCAACTCACCTTTCACGAAGGAAACGAAGTGGGCTCATAGAGGGCTGCTCATATAATGTCGAGGGGGAAGGGGGNATCTTTAGTGCAGTTATTATAATTCTGGGTTTCCACAAAAGTGTTGCTCACAAACGAAAGGCGTACGCAGCACACAGCTTAAAATGGCTGTCGCATCGTTTGCCGAACGCTAAGAGCGTAGCTTTAATTAGCAAAGCATCAATCACCACTCACTCGAAGTGACCTCGATTCCCGCTAATCGATCGAGCGAAACGAAACCGCAGAACAGAAATAAAAAAAAGGCGAGGTAAGGACTGCGCCACAATGAAAGACTTCCGATAATGATACGGTGGTCTATCGGAAAAATTCAAAACCGCAACATGTATCGGTTAAACCAACGAGAAATAATGAAGCACGGGGTTTGTGTGTATATTATTCTGCTCCCTACTGGGCTGTAAAATAAAAACAAAAGCCCGGAAAAAAATTATGGGGGGGGGAGGGGGGAAGAACCCCAAATTTCGAATTCCAACAAACAAACAAATTAATACTTCGTCGTTTAATCTGCTGCGCTTGTACAAAAGAAAAAAAAAAACGAAAATGATTCAAAGTCAACACTTGCACGGCGGCAAATTTGCTCTGTCACACTGTGCAAAGCCAACATTTTTTTTTCTTTAATATACCCCAACCTTAGTGTTAAGTGTACGTCAGAGGTAGACCTAAGTGCGTCTCAGAGCTAAGCCGCTAAGGCCCGTAAGCCTATAGGAAAATAAATTAATGCAAGGAAGCATGGATCGCGGTAGAAGGGGATTGCATTGTCAGCCATGGCCACGATTGGGTCCATGACTACCTGCCTCCTGAGTGTATCTATAGTTAATCTATACCTATGAAAGGGAAGAAGTCTAAAACTAATTACATGCATTAATATAAAATGCTACAGGAGAAAGAGGGGCAGTAACAGCAACATCTACGGCAGTAAGCGTACGACGTGGAACGTTCACCAAGGTACCAGACGCTTTCTAAAACTGTCATAAAATCGACATTAGGACGTGTGAGTTACAAGCTAGCTCGATTGCAAAATTACGCAGCGCTGTTTAAAGCTATCGCACTGGTTTTTGAATTTTCAATCAGAAAATGTACACATATTCCCGACTCAAATTTATTCTTTCCTAAAACGGTGGTTTGTGAGCAAATGCCCGTCTTAAATATAAACGAAAATCTTAAAAATAAAGTGCCATGGCCATATAATGGAAAGTTTTTCGTTGTATATAGGTCCCAACGCGGTGCGACCAGCCATCCGCGCCAAGCACTTCCACAGTCACGGGTCCCGCGCGTAATTGCACAGATCTGCCAGCGTCCTCCAGCCGGGCTTTCGCAGCAGTTTCTCAGTGGAAAGAAAGGACTCGACGAGTCAGCACGGCGGAGGAGAAGCAGTCTCGAGGGCCACGACCAGGTAGGCGCAATAACCAACCTCCCTCCCTTACCCACACCCGTCTACTGCTCCCTCGAGTCCGTGCCATCATTCGCGGATACTTTCCTCCAGCCATTGTAAAACAACGGGGGCGAGCAACTCACCTTTCACGAAGGAAACGAAGTGGGCTCATAGAGGGCTGCTCATATAATGTCGAGGGGGAAGGGGGGGGAGCGCAGTACGTATGCCTAGCTTTTTTTTTTTGCTGTTACTGCTCGTCGTATCTCCACTCGCCTCGGCAAGAAGCGAGAGGAGAGTGAAAGAGAGACGGAGCAACAAGTCACAATAGGAAACTGGGAGACGGAATTCTGAAACGAGACCTCGCTGCAGAAGGGACGTCTGTTGTTCACATGTGAAATGGGTAAACCGGGTGAGTAACAAGGGCGGGAACAAAACGGGGTGCACCACGTCTGGCGATGTCGCAATAAGCGAGAGACTGCGATAAGCTACAGGAGCTGTAGCGTACCAACTTTAATGAGACGAGGGGTATGACCCTACGTCACTCAGTAACACCCCAGTTAACTCCCATATATATGCTGTGAGTTACGTTAGTACTTATTTCTTTGAAGTCCTCTTGACAACTTACCTACCACTAACAACTATTGACAAATGAAACGATTTAAACTACATATTCTGTGTTACCTAGAAAATACAACGGCAAGTCTCACTAATACATTATTAAAATTTAACATTACAAGTAGCGTGGGCTATAATACTACATTATAGGAACATGAATTTTTCTGAATGCAATAACTCAAACTATGGACGTGTTTTATCTGAACCTTGAGGCATAGGTCAGTCCATTTTCAATCCGTAGTGTACAAGTTACTACATTTCAACTGACACCCAGACAAGTAAATTGTATAATCTGAAATGTCAGAAATAAAAGTCAATAATGTAACACTATTGTGGGTAACTTCGGAAGACAATGCTATCAAAAGTTACCAGTAAGTCTAGTAAGGTTAACGAGTACAAACAATTTAGTTACATATGTACGACCTATGGTCTAAAGTGGATCGTAAGGGAGGTACACCTCTGAAGTTGGACCTTAAGTACTATAGTTTATTACAACTACTGGGGATGGAACATTGAGTGTCTGAATAATGTGCAAAGTTAAATGTTACATGCGGATTAATAATCTATCTTTTAAATCCCAAGAATGTTACAGCATCATGGGGATTAAATCGAAATAAGGGTTGGTATTAACCGTAATTATTTCCACGAAATAATTTAATGACAGCGACGAACAGATGTTGTGGAGTTTTCAGATCTTTGTTCCGTTACACATTACCACGACAATCTATGTTCGATCTTAAAAATTTTCTCCAATTTATGTAATAAACTAGTATTTCAGGTCCAACTTCAAAGCGATTCACTTTAGACCATAGGTCGTATATACAGTTTCTTATATTTTCGTGATTAACCCGTCGAAGTTTGTTGGTCTAATTTAGAAACACTTTGGTCGGTCCCCTATATAACTGTACGGATGTTTATAGAATCAGCAAAGAAAAAAATACCTGATTTACACCCAGGATGTATTTTCATTAGGCATTTAACTTTGTCACAAATTATACTTACGTGAAATGGTTTCAAAGTATGCAAGAAATAGCAACTGACGAAAAAGAATTGCTGCTGGCACAGCGTCAATACAAATATATATTATAATGCGGAGTGCGTACGTGCATCCACGTTAAACCATGGGGAATACAACAATACAATTGAACGGCATGAAAATAACTCTAAATAACAGTTCAAAAACCCGGTTCGGAGACACTTTTCAAAAATCATGTGGCGTACATAAACGTGGAATTTTAAATACGATATGGCCACACGCTACTCAATTATGCCTATCGAAGACGTATGCATTATTTATATCCCGAAGAATGTTTTTTTTTTTTTTTAAGTGGACGAAACACAGATTGAGAGGAGCCTTAAAGTATTGATATTTTTAAGCCGCTACACTCCAAAAGATCACATTTTCTTCATAGGAATTGTTGCAGTTGTTAATCTCTTGACGTTTCATGTTGCTGCATTGCTGCCTTCCTTAAAAATCGTATCATGTTTAGTTCGANTGCAGTTGTTAATCTCTTGACGTTTCATGTTGCTGCATTGCTGCCTTCCTTAAAAATCGTATCATGTTTAGTTCGAAAACAATGAACGTGCATTGAACTGAATTTTTTTTTTCCAACAGTTATTCTGATTCGTTAATGAAGAAATATGCGGCGGCATCGTGTGTGCGAACACCGATTCANTTTTTTTTTCCAACAGTTATTCTGATTCGTTAATGAAGAAATATGCGGCGGCATCGTGTGTGCGAACACCGATTCAACAAAATCTCCGCACTATTCACAGAAAAATTCTTTGGAAAGATGCACTATGCAAATGTTAATTCGTACATCTGCGCACCAACAAGTAATGAACTTGCTGATCACTAAACAACCATTATCGTAAAATCACAAGAATACATTCAGGTTGGCCTACTCTCAACACTGCGGGTGACTGACGATTCTGGCTTACCGCCGAATGTCTGAAAGCAAAATTTAATTGGCTGGCTAAGTTCAAAGGGCGGTATGCGAGCGCTTTCCAGGCGGGTCTTTAACACGACCACTTTGCGCGCACAGACTTCTTGATTAAAATTCCATTTCATATCTCCGCGCAGCTCGCAGAATTCGGGAAATGCTGGAAAAGTCAAAACCAGAAGAACTTGTGAAAGAGGAATGTGATTTTACGGAACACTGCAAATTCACGAGAATTCACAACGATTTCCCAGAAACTGAACTACCAGCTGCAAAGTTTGAGTATTCAAATGTACACTCCAGTAGCAAAATAGTATTTGTTAATAAATTGGAAATGTGCATAATTACATTACATAATGATGTTTATGTTGGGAACTTATTACTTTACGAGCATCAGTTTTTAGATTATAGACTATAGAGTGATAAGGGTTTGGCAAACCCAAAGGGAGGAAACGTAGCTGCAATAAATGTAAAATTTTTAAACGTTTAAAAAGGTTAAAAATACGGGGTATTTATGGGAACCTTAACACAACCAAAACACGTTAACAAAGAGTAAGGTCTGTGTCACCTTCTGCTGCCGATACTTTGCCTTCCTTAGTAGCTTACGTACTCGCTTACGATCACCAATTCTTCGCCTTTTTCGAATTAAGTGCCTTTTAATAGTACAAAAATCGATTTCAAATTTCACAAATTTTAGCGGGTACGTTTGGCTACGGAAATGCACAAGGTCGATCTCGCAATCAGGCTAAAGCAAAACTATAAATATAAAAGTCACGCTATGAACTCTATTAAGTTTATGGAACTCTGAGGCATCCGCTCCCNTTTTTCACTCCGTACATACCATATCTACATACATACCAATACCTTAAATGAAAAGGAAATATCTATGGTCACTTCAAATATTTTGTTAAATACAGTATGCTAAATATTTTATGACAACAAAATTAATCTTTAGTTTTTAATAAAAAAATTACCGCATCATACCTGCCTTGATGTACTCTGCAACGATACATGATCACAATATTGGTTTGTTTTTTTAATAAAGATCACTGCAAAAATTACTTCTGTAGTTACTACAAAATTGCTTGGTACCGATTATTGATAGCATAAGGGCTGTTCTTGTAATCAACAACAAACAGTGTTGTAAATACAAAAAATCATTTCGTCATCAACACAAAACGCTAAGCAGAGCATACTACGTAGGGCGTTCGAGGCAGACAGGCAGGAAAGCATTACTTGAACGCGCCATTTCGCGCCCACGTCACATCTACTAGCAAAGCACCTGAACTGGCCTTAAGTTAGTTACTGCACGCATGAGGCCATTTTACTGTCTGAGCAAATGCAGGAACGCTATCATGAATGCACGAGAAAAAATTTTACCGTTCGTGCTTTTCCAGTACGCGCATGCAAGTTTAGTAGCTTCTGTTAAAACAAGGTATTACAGTACATCGCAGCGCAGTTCACGGGCACGGCTAGCGGGTGACTCACGAAAATAAACACCTCACAAAGAGTTTGGATTATACATAGAGAAAGCAAAAAAAGTATGGAATTTGCATAAAAGAAACAATAGCAATCAGACGTGACCAACGGCACAGATAGAAAACGTGAAATTCAAAGTGCTTCCAACAAAAAAAAAAACTTTTTCCCAATATCACAGACAAACACTAATTAACAACGAAATTAACGTAATGGTGTGTCTCACTAGAGAGGGTTTCTTTCTTCCTACTGAAACTTAGTACCGTGTATGGCCTCCATGTACATTGTACAGGTCCCTAACACGCCGTGACATGCTTGTAATCATTGCGTTGATGTCATCTTCCGGACGAAGGTCCCATTCCATCTGCGCAACTCTTATGAGATCTGGAAATGTTTCTGAATGTTGCGCACGATTATAAACTGCTGTTTCCAACTTGCCCCAGGCATTTTCAATGAGTTAGTGCAATCTCTCTGTTGATCACGAAAGAACTACATAACTCCAACCATCCAAACTGCCTTATCGCACAGTATTCCAAACTTTTCTTGAGGCGTATATTCTGTGATGACATTTTTTCTCCCAGCACGTGTACAGCTGCCCGTCACCCGAGGGGTCTTTGGACGACCAACGCTTCCCTCTTCCTGTTCAACGTCGTGTAATTCTGCAGCGATTTTAGCTAGACTATTTTTAGACGCTAAAACAAATATTTACACCGCTTTAACCTGCACGTCACCTCACAGTCTCCTTCCTCCTGCGGCAATTCTAGTTATTTATAATGCTGCGACGGTAAACAAATTATACATCACCTTGGAAGCAGTACTCACTTTGCCTGCCCATTTAGAGCCACGGAAACTAGCAAGATTTTTTTTGTCACGAAATTAAGGGAAATAATATTCTTTGAGGAATTTTTGCAATGGAGCTAACATACGAGACCCGCTGCTAGGAAGAATGTACAAAATAATATTTCGTTTATACAGCAGAAATAATTTGCTACCAGCACCAATTTTTCTTATCATGAAATCAGATTAATTAGCACAAGACAAAGCAGAGGGAATGAATTAAATGCATAACCAAAATCTAGCATACCTTTAGGCGGGTATTAAATGTATGTACAAAATGCACAGAATACTAGGTTAATACGTTTAGTAAATTTTGGAATGGATTAAGCGGAATTAAAGCGAATGGGTTTGAGAGGTAGGTCAGAGAGACTTCGTACGCATGTAAGCTACGGCAATTCTAAACAAATCAAATTATATAGTAAATGTGATAAAGAGTTTCAATGTCAATGCCATATATTGCGCAGTGTTCTATTTTCGAAGCCCCTCAATAATTACTTGGCAGAAACTGCAACAGACATCACAGCACCCCTCATCCCAACACATACAAAATTAATCTAGCACTGAATGCATCCCAAAATGTAGGGAACCGCATTCGTAGACAACCTTAATAAATCTGGTTTCCTGTACAGTACAACAAAAACGTTTTTTTTTAAGGGCCTAACTCGATGGGAAAAGATTGGTAAACACGGAGCAGGCGGCGGTGACACAGCAGGCGATAACGACACAATGGCCACCTGCAGCTACCAANTGACACAGCAGGCGATAACGACACAATGGCCACCTGCAGCTACCAATTTCCCTGCTCTAATAATCCCACCTCACACGCGGCGCCAAGGCTGGCCTGCGTCACGTGACAGCTAGGAGGGCTGGGAGGGGGTAGTCGTGCATGGTGTTCCCCCTCTACCCCTCGAGCACCATGCAGCTCGAGCCCCTCAAATATATCCGTTTCCGACAACTGCTTTTCACCTTGTGGCCACAACCGCAGATACCTATTTCAAGGAAACACTGCGACGATTCGCAAACCCAGACTAAACCCACACGGAGACGTTTATACGTACGTCGCGTGATTACATTTTTTTACACTCAATCAACAGAGCGCGCTGACCTCTTATTTACAATTAATGGAAATGTAAGTATGTATATATAAACGTACACGTGCATCTTAATTAACACAAATAAAAATTGTCCCCTTCGTGCAAATGCCTAGAACAAAGGCTACTTCTACTACAAGTTGGGAAGATAAATGTTAAAAGTTTGGTAAAAGGAAAATTTTCGCCACCAGGTAAGCGCTGGTGTCGCATGTGCACCAAATTTCTCTATTTTCTACGTTAAAAAAACAGGATAGTTCCAATAATCATAAATTAAATATAAAATACATTCGTAACCAAGTAATTTTTTCCTTTATAATTTACGTAGCTAAAATTTTTAATTGAACGTTACCTTTTGGAACACTGCGCACCCAGCGGCGGAAATTTTCCCTGTATCAAACTCTTCCATAAGAAATCACGTTCTGTTCCGAACCTGTAGTGGAAATAACCCCATTAGGACTCGCCGTTTCCTTTTAAAACGGCACACACATATTCCTGCGGCGACGATGTCATGCCTGGCACGTAGGCAATACTTAATCACGCGGAGCTAAACACATTGTAAATAACCGATACTGAGCCGACTATTTTAATTGGACATAAGAGGGACTTGACAAATGTACTAAAGTAACGCAACCGTGTGTTGCGCACACGTACTAACATGCCTTGTCGTTGTGATCTCGCTTGAACAAGCACAAAGGTTCAAATTAGTCAGCAAGTACCAAACAACTGCACAGTAAAATAGTTATTATGAAGGTAAATGTACCGGTTTTATCTTATACGTTGGTCGACTGCAAAAAAAAAAAACGTTCCACGATGAGGTGTCACGTGGTTTTGGTATTTCTGCTGATACAAATTACGTGCCCTCAGACCGCTGCAGCCTGCTGTACCGTACATCAAATTCACCTCGACCAATTCCTCCCACGTAATCCTCGACATGTCTATGCTGCAGTTCTATACACACGCAAGGCTAGCACGCACCTTCACTTGTATTTCCAGGAATAGTAGAGGCAATATTCCAGGAATAGTAGAGGCAATATCGGTTGCTTACCATACGTTTACCCCCGCGTGTATGAAGTATTGCCTACGTGCCCGATATTGCATCGTCGCACTTGCAACAAAAGGACTTTTCTTGTTAAGCATAACATACTGATCAATAAGAAAGCATCAGAATTCCATACAATACGAAGGCAAAACATATGTATGCAATTATAGGGTGGGCACCCCTGTTACTTTTATGAAGGCGGAAGGTCCCACGCCGGTTTTTTCAAAAGTTGAAAGTCTCGAGAATACTACCAACATTATCCAGGGAATCTTAGTTTAATTAAATGCCCTTTTTGATATTTCGCAAAAATGACACTTATAAACTCTATTTTCAATGGCGTATTATCTCTCTTTGGAATCTCGGGCTGTAAATTGTATCGCATATGTCTACCTCATTTTCCACAAAGAATACCCCTCCCGAAATACTACGGGCGAGTTCCTGAACAGCCCATATATCGCAGGACTACATTACATAATGTATCTATTCTACTCAGTATTTTTAAATGGGAAAGGAAGTATTGTTTATAGTATGAACTTCTATGACTAGATAAACCAAGCTCGGAACAGCATATACCGAAAAATTCCTCAGGTTGTAAATGAATAATACCGACATATCACGAGGGAGAAAATGAGGGGGATGGAGTGAAAAAGGGAGGGAGAGAGTCCAAGAAACACGATGTGTA
>NQII01003228.1:98495-142177 GCA_002778355.1 Clitarchus hookeri | reverse complement strand
GGGGGGGGGGGGGAGGAGTCCAAGCAACACATAAGACATACAATCTAAAGTATTCCCTACGAAGAGCGGTTTATGCCTTTGAATGTGGAGCTGAAACAGAGGTTATTAGCACACATTACTTGAGAGCACGAAGGACATAACTGCTGATTCATGAACTGAATTCTACAAGTTTTTTGAAAGCCTGCGTAAAAAACCAAGACCCGGCAATCCTAGGTAATAATTTATGCCGACTTTGTGAGCAAATATTTCGCCAGACTGATGGACCTGTTTTGCATATGATCTTGCACCGCAATGGAATATTAACTTTTACCACATCAAAATTAGCTCGGCAGAAATGCAGGAATGCACCTTCTTGGATTGCCTCTATTGGCTACCGTTAAATTGCAAAATACGATTGACTTGCACACTTTTAATTTATGTACCATGTATTTATTAAATATCCATGAAGTTTGTTCCATAATCCGCAACTGAACAAAGATAAGAAACTACTGCACAACGTGTCACTATTATCAAATCATTTTTATGGAAGTGATATGGTTGCCACCTTCATTCTCCATTAAATTTCATGACGAAGGAAAGTTTTTAAATTTTAAATGATGACAATTTCTATCAGCACGTTAAAGTTAATGAAAATGTCACCTACAGTTATTTATTTTAACCCGACGTTTTCCACTATATGGATCACAATCGTTACACTCGAACAGCTAGTGTAGCACAAAACAAGAGCGCATGTAATACACAAGATATTGCTGAGTAATGGTTACCACACACGCGTAGGCATTCCAACCGGCGGTCCTATATTATTTACAGACCAGTTCGACCGCTTTGAGCACAAACTGTCAAAAAATAGTAATTACCGATTGTATTAAATTTACAGACTGCGAACCTCTTGCATTAGGTCTTTCTAGAGCAAATGCCTCCCGAAAGATATTAAGTATATACTTTTCTGGGCACTACTCGACATATCACCCTATCTGATCTAAAATAACTCTACATAATTCCACAGATATTTTAAGAACTTTTATTATATAATTATATATATATATATTAAGTAGCCTTTAAAAACTTGGAATATTTGTAAAATAAAAAAATTTATTTTACTTATTAGATGTTGACTCGGCACTGAAGCACTGCAACGGGTGTGGACCTGTCTGCGTCGGCGGTTCGACGCCATCTACTGCGGACTGGACTGGTGGTACGCATGCCATTGCATCTACTTCCATTGTCCAGAAACCACAAACGCATCAGACTGCAATGAGCACGTGACTGTGCTACACTGATGCACTACTTGACAATTTGTCCTCAAGATCCATTTATCTACGATTACACAACCAACAGTAGGAACAAAGAGAAAATATGGTATGCTAATATCTGCACTTATCTCAAATAGTTAATTTATTACAGAGCAGGCTTCATAACTGAANAGAGAAAATATGGTATGCTAATATCTGCACTTATCTCAAATAGTTAATTTATTACAGAGCAGGCTTCATAACTGAAGACTTTCGGCTGGGGTGCTTTATTGAATAGATTTTACACAAAATAATTGATAGATGCAGGTTTTTGTCAATTTTTTATAAACTTTCGATATATTAAGGAAAATTCACTNTTTACACAAAATAATTGATAGATGCAGGTTTTTGTCAATTTTTTATAAACTTTCGATATATTAAGGAAAATTCACTAACAAGGCACGATTTTATGAGTAAATTATAAGAAAGTTCGGACACTTATTTTAATATATGGGAATAGAAAATATGTGTGCTAAGTTTGACTGTGTCGCTAGAACTGTTCAAAATATTTCATGGAGGACGGAAAGGGGGCCAAAACCGATTAAAAGTATATTTTTCCGGAAAGAACTTTCTGTGGAACGGGGGAGGGAAGAGAGAGGGTCAGCCAGCGAGTGAGGTAATTTCGTTAGAGAATGCAGACATAAACTTATTACCATTCATGAAGACCTGTCACGGAAATGGTCAGAAACGTAATTTAAACAGGGTCCATTTCATGGAAGCGAGAAGCGGGCGGCTGGCTATGCGGTTCTCCGTCCCGCCTGATAATTGCGTTACCGACAACCAGCTACGCACTAGTGTTTCTCGGGCTGCAGAACTTGCAGGCGCCTACTCCTAGTTTGACAAAAACAAAGGTAAAAGGCTTTTCATGGTAAAGCGAGCACTTTTGAAAGCCCTGCTTACGATCTATTTTTATGAATATTATGTATTCTTCCAACACATGTACCATTTATATTGCCATGGACTTTTATCACTTTATTCATGCGTCGGTCAGCAGAAAATGTTAAATAATTAGCAAAGTAAAGTTTTTACAGATTTGGTTATTCTTACACTTAATAGGCATTAAAAACAGAAAACTATAGAAAAATAAAATAAATAATTTTTGTATTCCCAAATATTTACCTAATACTTCCAATTCAATGCTAAGACGTGGAACTACTTTCCCTTAGTCGTAGGCCACTTGACTGAGTGCATGCCAGTCAAAATATACGCAGGTAGGGGTAGAGACATTTTTCAAAGGTTGATTTCAAAAGTGCTCACTTTAACGTGAACAGCTTTTATAAAGAAATTTAATTTTCTGTGCATAAGTTTTACTACAAACTATTCACACGGCTTTTCATATGAAAGGGATAATAATATAAAGTAATTATGTTCATCAAAGTCAATTGTATTGGTCATTATGTATCGGCAATTATCGAATCACATTTCTGAAAATATATCTCTACATCCATCTTCCAAAAAGCATCAAATTACACATAAAAAATTCCAACTGCCACAAATAGTAAGATTAATTATCCAGTATAGTGAAAACACTGCATAAATTATATCATTATACTGTATTAACAAAGCGCGTAATTTATAGTAGAGACGAGAACACTTCATAGCTAGCTAATTAAATCCAGCAGTAGCAAAACAATACGCACACAGCTAAACATACACGAAAAAGACCATTTTTGGCCGTGTACCAATCGAATTTCTTTCACTTACGCTACAAAATAAACTTCGGCGAATTACTTCATTGTTCCATTGCAAATATTCAACATCCTCCGAACGAGTGTCAGTGGTGCTTAATAAATGTTTCATTCTTATGTCGTCGGAGACATGAATACATGGTGTAGGTATATGAAAACAGCGTGTATCCGTTCGAACTATTGGGAGAGGCAACTGTATTATTTCCCCCAAATGAGCCCGTTCAGAACCACCACGGGAGAGGGTTAAACCTCGCCCACAATACCTATAAAGCGTATTTACTTGCATAAATTTATATAAAACTCTATGGAGCTGATAAACTGGGATAACTGTCAAATGGGACATACATCGAAAGCTCGAAACATAGATGTTACGTCGTTAAAAGTAATGGAAAACGTCCAGTGTTTTCGAGGTAGATGGCTGCCCACCGTACCGCACGCATTCTGGAGGGTTTTTCCCCCATCAGGCAGAACTTAAGCCTGTACACATTAAGGCGTAGGCCTTGGCGGGGATGCGTGCTGAACGGGCGATAGGGGCGATAAGGTTTGTCTACGTTTACAAGTACATCAAACTGTCTCTTGTCGGCATGACGACCAGGCAAAACCCACGTGTAGCCGGAATATGAATTGGCATTTACCATACGATCTATTTGGCGGAACATTTTTGAATGGTAAATTATTACTGATGTGATGGAGTCACGCTATTTGCTCTTATTAGCCAATGGGAACGGGCAGCATACGAATGTTTGCTGGAACAGTTTGTNATGGGAACGGGCAGCATACGAATGTTTGCTGGAACAGTTTGTGAATATGTTCTTTTCGAAATTTTTAACAACTTCCCACAAATGTATGCAGTAGAGTTAAAAACGATTTATTTTAATTGTTATACTTGTTGGAAATTAACCATTAAAAGAAATTGTCATAAAACCTTGAATAGGGGGTAAGTTATTTTAGAGTCTTAATTAGGCGAAAATCAGTCGGCAGATAAAGTAGGTTCACAAAGTGGCATCAAACAAAAGCGATTGGATAGCATTATATATATATATATATATATATATATATATATATATTAGTATTTAACTCGCAGATCTTCATGCAAAAAAAAAAAGAGTAACAGACTAAAAACTCAGATACCACTAAAACACTCCTGAATTTAAACAAGCTACAAAACGAATACTAAATAATAGTAATTAAAAATAATAATTATTAAAGTAAAATCAAATATATATTACCAGATTGGATAGTAAAATACTTAGAGAATTTCGAAAGAAAATACACTGATCACAAAATAGAAATAGGCCTGCAAACAATGCAACTTTGGTGCTCCTTGTATATAATATCTTTGCACTATACCATATACGGTAATCAAATCGGTAATACACGTGCGTGTTAAATACTNGCTCCTTGTATATAATATCTTTGCACTATACCATATACGGTAATCAAATCGGTAATACACGTGCGTGTTAAATACTCTAGGTGTAGAACAGTTTCTTTACAGCTCCTATTTTTCGTTTTTCATTGTTTGTACTTTTGTAAAATTTTCGTGTACAGTAGATGCAAATACAATGTGACATGCNGCTCCTTGTATATAATATCTTTGCACTATACCATATACGGTAATCAAATCGGTAATACACGTGCGTGTTAAATACTTTAGGTGTAGAACAGTTTCTTTACAGCTACTATTTTTCGTTTTTCATTGTTTGTACTTTTGTAAAATTTTCGTGTACAGTAGATGCAAATACAATGTGACATGCACCTTCATATCAATAATATCCTATTTGTACGCTTAAGGAGTCGAGATATAAATGAGTCACTATAATTATAAAAGCTGTTTGTCATTTTAGTACTAGAAATGACGTTAAACGTTCAAAGCTGAGAAGACAAAAAATACCACTCGACGCAACGACGCCCCTTTGTCCATTAGCGAACGCTCTTGGCAACGCTCAATCTTCCACAAACAGTTTATACAGTGTTTATAAATGTCTCCCTAACCTACCAGTATAATACAAAATACGAAGATAACCATATTTCACCTCTCAGTTTTCTGTTAACATCAATTCCATAATTATTTTTGAAAGGTANACAAAATACGAAGATAACCATATTTCACCTCTCAGTTTTCTGTTAACATCAATTCCATAATTATTTTTGAAAGGTAGCCTTGCTAACACAGGCGATGGTTTAATTATTTTATAAAATTGCACGTGTTTGTCTTCTCTTACTACTTTCATAAGTTTAACCATCCCTAGAAATTAATTATTCATTCCAGTTGATCCCGAGCGAAATAATAATAACAATCTACTGAATCATCCCATTTCCAAAGACAAATTATAGCGACCAAATTATCAAGACTAAGAATTTTTAAGGTGGAATTATAAAGCAGAAAATGATATGACTCTCACCCCCTTTTATTTCCCGTCTTCCTCTTAATAACTTACCACAGGAAATCAATAAGTGTTATAGGGCGACTCTCTTCAAAACTTACGTAAATGGTACTTGAATGTTTGAAAACTTACTATTAAAAAAAAANAGTGTTATAGGGCGACTCTCTTCAAAACTTACGTAAATGGTACTTGAATGTTTGAAAACTTACTATTAAAAAAAAAACTATTACCAGTTAAGGTAGGATTTTTAAGCTTTACGATACACAAAATTAATTTTAAAATAAAGATGTTTACGGCAATACATAATCGTACGCAAAAAAAAAAAAAAATACGTAATAAAAATACAACATTCATTAAATTCCTCTTGAACAATTAAGCCTAACCTAATTGCCAATTTAAAATTATTAAAAAATAATTTAAAGCATGCTTGGAAAATTATTTTTACCGATTTTTCACTTATACANTTGCCAATTTAAAATTATTAAAAAATAATTTAAAGCATGCTTGGAAAATTATTTTTACCGATTTTTCACTTATACAATATCAATCCACTTATGTCGTTTAATACTGCTTAGTAATCGGTTATATTTATTGCACGTTCCTAATCCGGTACTATTATGCTAATTCTGCAAGAAAATACTAAACCTGGCATATCATTGGAATGAAAAATCTGATGTTAAGGCTTGGCTTCACCTATTATGCAGAAATTCTTCGTTTTTGGGTTATAATTTCAGTTTCAGAGGTATTATTGGAGATGTTTGATTATAGAAAATTTATANTTGCCAATTTAAAATTATTAAAAAATAATTTAAAGCATGCTTGGAAAATTATTTTTACCGATTTTTCACTTATACACTATCAATCTACTTATGTCGTTTAATACTGCTTAGTAATCGGTTAAATTTATTGCACGTTCCTAATCCGGTACTATTATGCTAATTTTGCAAGAAAATACGAAACCTGGCATATCATTGGAATGAAAAATCTGATGTTAAGGCTCGGCTTCACCTATTATGCAGAAATTCTTCGTTTTTGGTTTATAATTTTAGTTTCAGAGGTATTATTGGAGATGTTTGATTATAGAATATTTATAATTTACTAGTTGTTTAATAATGTTGTATCTAATTTTCACTGTGTGTTATTTCCTGCTTGCAAAAAGATAGGAACTTATAGATAAAATATATATATATATTCCTGGCTTTTTACAAATAGCAGATAACTCACAATTAAAATGAAGCACGAAAATATTAAACTCCTCGTAAAATGTAAATTTTCTATAATCGTACACTGTCAGTAATTACTATGAGTTCGAAATTATGACGCGAAAATGAAGAATTTCAGCAAAAGAGGTGAAGCCGGGCATCAACTGATTTGCTTCTGTCCGAGAAAAAATTAGTTAACTGAAATCTGCAGCTGGCTTTAAGTATATTTATAGCCATAGCAATGACGTCGACACTGCAAATGTTTACGTATACCAGATGACAAAAAAACGACGCGGTTACAAGACCATCCGGGAAAAAAATCTCCCCCTTCCTTCACCACCGCCCTAGCTTTTCCTTTTCTTTAAATTCAGCGTAAAGGAATAAAATTTCCGTAATTTTGAAGTGCTGAGAGAAACAGTTGAGAAATAATGAGAACAGCTGGCATTGCCTCCGAGGTAAAGACAGGAGACCTATGTACAACCTGCTTAATCTCATATCAAATGGAGGCTTTGTAATTTCCGGAAAACTAAGCCTTCTGTGTTCTTTGTAAACAATATTGTGAATCAAGGAGAATACTTCAAGACTGGGAGCTGGTGTTGATTTAAATTGAGCGTGTGTGGTACAAATATACGTAAAATAATCAAATAACTGTAAACATTACGTCAAGTAGAAAACACTACCTTTACAAGAGCTCGTAACTATTTTCCAACAGACAAATTGACTTAGTGACTAGTTGGTGCACCTGAACGTCTCCGCCGTTCAACAAATATCGCCAAGGACTAAAAACAATAATCAGGCATAAACATTTAANGCTGGCTTTAAGTATATTTATAGCCATAGCAATGACGTCGACACTGCAAATGTTTACGTATACCAGATGACAAAAACGCGACGCGGTTACAAGACCATCCGGGAAAAAAATCTCCCCCTTCCTTCACCACCGCCCTAGCTTTTCCTTTTCTTTAAATTCAGCGTAAAGGAATATAATTCCGTAATTTTGAAGTGCTGAGAGAAACAGTTGAGAAATAATGAGAACAGCTGGCATGGCGTCTGAGGTAACAGTGTAACAGACAGGAGAACTATGTACAACCTGCTTAATCTCATATCAAATGGAGGCTTTGTAATTTCCGGAAAACTAAGCCGCCTACTGTGTTCTTTGTAAACAATATTGTGAATCAAGGAGAATACTTCAAGACTGGGAGCTGGTGTTAATTTAAATTGAGCGTGTGTGGTACAAATATATGTAAAATAATCAAATAACTGTAAACATTACGTCAAGTAGAAAACACTACCTTTACAAGAACTCGTGACTATTTCCAACAGACAAATTGACTTAGTGACTAGCAGGTGCACCTGAACGTCTCCGCCGTTCAACAAATATCGCCAAGGACTAAAAACAATAATCAGGCATAAACATTTAANAGGTGCACCTGAACGTCTCCGCCGTTCAACAAATATCGCCAAGGACTAAAAACAATAATCAGGCATAAACATTTAAGATTTACATACATATACTATAAAGATAGCATACTGCGAAAATCAACGAACAAGTGTATATGCACTTACTTGTTAACTTATAAGTTTCCCGCTACAGCAACATATTTATGTATTGTTTATACATCTATCTTATTTCAAAACATAGATCATTTTTAAGCTCGAATGATATACATATATGAACATAGGAGCTCATGTTCGCTCTAGCCAGGCATTGCATTTTCTTGCTAGTTACCCAAGCACGAGAAGGCTGACTAATAGTTATCAGGGCTTTAAGTGAGTGAGTAAAGAGATTTGGGCGGCTCTTAAAAGCGAGGTATTGAGAGCCGACGTGTTCACGGTAAAGTGAGCACTTTTGAGATCCTAGTTAATTATTCCTTTCAGACATTTAAACACAGTGTGCATATTCCACCGCACACGGAAGTTAACGTCTGGGACTAAAATTAAATATATTTATCGACAATTATTCAAAATGAGAGGGCTTTCACACGTGCTCACTTTGCCGTGAATAGCCCATGACTGGAATCACGAGGTGCTGCATAAAGTCGAGTGGCCTGGCGAAACTTTAATTTACAATGCCGACTGATTCAAGTGAAGAGGAGGATGTAGTGATGCATTATTACTGTAAGCGCAAGGGACGTAGTATGCAAATAAGATATTGGATACATCCATACGGAATGTAAATTGCAGACTATTCGTCGCTGCGAAGCAGCTGCAACAAAGTGATACAACATTTCAGGGTTTTTACAGAATGTCAAAAGACATTTACCTTGCACTTTTACAAATCGTAGTTCCTGCAATTCACAAACGAAATAATTTGAGAGAACGCGAGAGTCCAGAGGAGAAGATATTAATAACTCTCAGGTGAGCCACGCGTCTGAAGTTTGACTAATACTATTTTGTTACATTGTGTAAAGTTAGTTTAGTGATGTTTTCTTACGTTATGACGTGTCCTTTACACAGTCAGGTAGGCCTAAGCTTTTCGGTTTGTTTAAGTAGCTCTTACAGTATTAGCGCCTTTAATAAATAATACCTCTGCGTCGATAGGTACTTCATTATCAGGTCTGTCACAGTAACACATAATGTATTTAGAAAATAAATAATACATAGGTCAATTTGCATACACAAATAAACAAAACTGTTACCTTAGACAAATAAATTCGCCGTACTATCCTCAATTTTTTTTTACTGACATTTGAAAACCACCCCATGTTTGACGTATTTCCTTGGTTCCTAAAAATGTCATGTATCTCAGGAGTTTTATACGTGTGTTTAAAATAAAAATATTTATTTTTGATTCAATTAAACTTTTACGTATATTTTATCTATAAATTATATTTCATTTATAATTAATATGAATGAAAAAGGGATAAAATACACGTGTTAGTAATGCCTAGTAAGAAATACTTCTCATGCAAAATAGTATTAAATTGAGTGCGCACAAATACGGTGTAATTTTCTAGATTTCGTTAAGGGGGTAGTATCCACGCCATCTTCGAATTTTCTTAAAATCTTCGTAATGAAAATGTATGACCAGAAATAAAAAATCAAAGCTAGAAATGACATAGAGGACTACTTAACGAATTTTTCGAAGTTGGTAGGGTTTCTATTATACCTGTACTTTCCCATGTGGAATTGAAATTATTAAATAATTAGGTAATGTTTGATTACGGTTACAGATGTGAAACTAATCATGTAAAAAAAAAGTGTGATTTCGAAATAACTGTTAAAATGTTCCCTATGCCTTGACTAGCTTGGTTTTTGAATATTGACTCCGAAAATTAANGATTTCGAAATAACTGTTAAAATGTTCCCTATGCCTTGACTAGCTTGGTTTTTGAATATTGACTCCGAAAATTAAGCTATGGAGGAAAATACGTAAATGCAAGATGGCAAAGGTACTTCCGCCTTAAGCTTTGTTTGCAGGAGGAGAAGAGATACTCTGAAAGTAAAACTTTAGATGGGATTCAGAAAGTTGCAAGTAACCATGAATGTTAACACAGAAAGGTATTTTAAATTAGAATTTTATGGAGACCCATAGGTCCCTTAAAAATCACTTAAGGGGAAAAGTGTACATACATTTTCGTCTGGAATAACCTGCCGGCGTTTGTAGGATTTCTCAAAAACACTTTCTGTGTGTGCGCGTTGTATGTATGCATGCAGCATGCGCGCTTCATCAATGTAAAATAAGAATAAATCGTAACTACAAAATAAAAAATATGTCGATAACATTGGGTGTTTCTTGTTAAAATTAACCTGCTGTAATTAGAATGAATACATTGCATAAACTTTGCCTAGTAAGTGTAAATGATCTAACTAAAATCCCACTTTCACAAGACAGTTTTTTGGAGACGTTCCACTGTTGATCTAGCAAAGAGATTTAAAATCTCAGAATAAATATTATATACAAATTATGTTTTTCCACTGTCGGGAGTAAAATAACTGCGGATTGTGGAAAAATAAAAGTTAGTAGAGTGCGCGTCACAAGAAGAATAGGGAGGCTAATTTTTTTTAAAAACCGTCGCGCCATCTACTTTCTACGATTCGAACTATAAGACACGTTACGCCACCTCAGCTGCACCGTGGATATCTTCGCAAATGTAACCAGCAAACAGTTCCGTAAGTCCCCACCAATAGCGCTGTACACACCGCCCAATGGCGCGCTCTCGCGGCGGACTACAGAACTACGTCGCATATTTATCAATATTCACACTAATAACGAAGCTTTCTAAAATTCTAGCGCGATTTGAACAATTGCGGTATCTTTATTCAGCGGTTAATTACAATACAATGAAAATAACTAACATTGTTGTGCAATATATTACACTGCGCAGCAGCAATTTCTTTTGGAAATAGGCAGAACAGTTTTTTGTATTTAAAGAGTGGCAGAAATTTTAAACAAAGCGATCACGTGACTAGATTTTAAACGTAAAAACAAATGGCAAATTTATCAATTTGGTATTTTTTATTTAATGAAATGTACAAAATGCGAAATTTTCAGAATACGAAATCGCTAATTCACCACAATATTAGTTTAGGTTTAAGCTACAAAATACACACGGGAATGTACATATTTACCTCACGGAATAATCGTTGGGGAAGTTCAGGTACGAAAATAAGCAAGTTTTTAACTGTACACAAGAAAGCTGCTGAGAATTATTAATAACTTACGATTTTGAGGTTCCTGTACAAGGTCTTTTAAAGGCTCTGGTATGAAGAACATTTAAGGTGTTTATAATAATCAAGCATTTTTTGGTTAGGGGCTTAATCAAAGGAATTATTATTTCCATACAAAAAGATGCAGCATAAAGGAGTTAAATGCCACCCTTTAGAAATAAGCACTGAAAAGTCAAATGTATTTAAATAATTTTTTTTNTGCAGCATAAAGGAGTTAAATGCCACCCTTTAGAAATAAGCACTGAAAAGTCAAATGTATTTAAATAATTTTTTTTTAAATTCTCGACAGGAGAATATGAATTCTGTCTAAATTGTGTTTTCAAAGAAAGTGATTGATTCAACCTCATTTAAATTACCGGTATGCATTTTCAACATTACTTCAACAGATCAATTATAATTTGAAAATTTGTGTGTGCACCTTGTTACGTAGAGACTTTTTGGTTGCTTCAACTACTGCACATATTATTGCATATTTNTGAAAATTTGTGTGTGCACCTTGTTACGTAGAGACTTTTTGGTTGCTTCAACTACTGCACATATTATTGCATATTTTATGTACCGCACTAGTACAAATTTTGAATGACTGAAAGTCTACATCATTAATGAAAGTTATATTGGTGCCGATGGTTTAATAAAATATCAAAATAACGAATTTTGGAATTAACTGTGTTTGGTGATCACAATAAACCGCAAGGAATTGTAAAATTAATCGTAATAATTATTTTCTTTAAAAAAAAATATAATTTTGGAGTATAACAACATTGCACACATTTAAGGGATGATAAAGTAAACAAAAACACATTTGTTGAAGTGGAGTTCCTTAAATTTACAGTTCAGTACGTAATTCGTATCTATGGCCTTATAAATACTAAAGAAATTATTTCCGGTGTCTCCTTAGTAAAACCTACAAAAATGTTCATAACAAAATAACGAACATACCGATTCCAACACGGTTTCGATAAACGTAATTACCATTTGAATGAGACACACAGAGCTCTTTGTCACTACTTTGAAATGGAAATACGTAATCAGTGTAGCTAGCGTAAAATTGTTAACTCTGCCGAACTGTTCATGAACACGTGTAATATAATGCCCATAAAGTACCTACTGTGTCCGAGATATCTCAATGCTATGGTAGAAAGTTACAAACAAAGTTGTCCACACTATTACTACTATAGATAGTAAAGTATACGAGGTACCTGCGATTTAAAACACGTATTAAGATCACAAGAGATAATTAATTATTCACAATACATTAAATTCACGTGCATATTTCGAATGTTAAAATAAATGTGGCTACGATATGTCTATTTCGTATACGGTAAATTCGCTACTGAGGTACGATACACTGTCGTTTGTTGTACAAAATTCGGCTCGCATTCCTTTTTTTTAACAAGGCCAATTTAAACGTGGTCTTACNGGGGGGGGGGGGAGCTACAGAGCATCAGCACTCTCAGTGCCATATGAATAACATGGAAACGGGCTCGGCAGAGAGGCACACTAATTGGAGGCAACCTTTAACATGGGGAACGGTTCTCCTTGGTTCGAAACCCGTCGAAGGCAATTAACGCGTGATAAAGAGTAATTGTAATCAGGAGTAATTAAAGCGCAATGAGCAACTGCGTAACGAATAATTCCATAAAGAATAAGTATATGTACCGAGAGAGTAATTACACACTAAGTAAACATCCTACCCCGACCACTGCTCACTCGCAACTGAGGTGTAAATCACCAATATGTGTGTGTTATACGCCCGCCATCTTGGATTCCCGCCATCAAACTACCATCCATACCAGCTAGAGCGTAACATCACGGAGATAGGGCCAAGAACGCCATAAACCTTCATATATGCATAGTCCGACACCATTTCCGATCCGTTTAAGATATAGCCACCAAAATCATAACATAAGCATCAACCCGAATGACGAATAGGGTGCTAGAGTCAATAACACATTAAGCTCTCTTATAAGCATAATTGACCGCCATTTCCCATCCACCGAAGCTATACTCACCAAATTCATAACATAGACATCGCCCCCGACCACAAACGGGACCGCAGGGTCAAGAACACCTTAAACTCTCTTATAAGCATAGTTGACCACCATTTCCGAACTGTTTAAAATACAGACACCAAGCCTACAACATAGGTATCACCCCTGGCGACGAACAGGGTGGAGGGGCAAATATGACTGAAGACCCCATATAAGCATAGTAAGCCACCATCGCCCATCCACCAAAGCTATAGCTACCAAATAAGCATCGCCCCAACGACGAGTAGCATAGCAAGGCAATTACACCTTAAACCAAGCTTATAAGTATAGTTTACCAACACTTCTCATCCGCCGAAGTTACAGTCACAAAACATTTACTCCCTTTAAATATTCGTGAGCGATAAAACAGCTGATAATTACGTCTTGGGAGACACACACTCGTAATTTTTAATGTATAAGTCAATACTCTATTAAATTGCTAGCCCCACCCCCCTCGGCCTACAAAAAAGTCTTAGCTTTCACTCTTAAAAAATTGAAGGAAAAAAACCGAGTAGCACAGCAAGAACGATTTTTGTGCCTACATAATTTTCAAAACACTAAGTGTCTCGTTACTTTTGTGATTGGAAAGTGTGATCGGTGGTCCATATCTGGTCTAGCCATATAAAGACGTATCACAGACGTTTACTCCTACAGCGGCAGAAATTTCACTAGCCCAGTCACCTGGTAATATAATTAAACACACGGACGGCGGCCAACAACAATAACACGCGTTCAGACATTTACACAGTACGATTACCTACAAGCAAAGTGTCAACTTTTTCCAGCGATAAATTAAAATATCTAGTAATGATTAAGCAAATCGTATTCGTAAACATAACAGCTAACTAAGCAGTGTGGATAATATAAAAAGGATTAAATTTTCTTTTCCCAAGTGGACGGAATCCCATACACGATCAATCGCCACGACTTCTCCAAACTTCTTGCTTTAAGATAAGAAGAAAGGAAGGGAAGTGCAAAATGCTTCCCTTATGTCGCAAAGCATGCTGGCAGTACTACTAGCGAGGTCAGCTACATTGCAAAGACCATGTCACGGTCAAGTGGGGCACACACGAGTCACAGTCAAGTGGGACACATACGAGGCACACCCAAGTGGGGCACATACGAGGCACAGCCAAGTGGGGCACATACGAGGCACAGCCAAGTGGGGCACACACGAGGCACGGCAGTCATACTCGGCAACGTCGTAACCAAGGAGAACGTTCACAAATGTGATTTAGCGGGCTGCGGGAGGAGCACACAGCGAAATGCTAATCGACTCAAAGTATGTGTAGCGACACCAAACAACCCCTGATGACCAAAGGGGAAGATAGTGTGAGGCTACTATTCACAGATTGTCAGGGGTGGTAGCGCTGTCACACTGTAGTTCGACTATGAGTTCTATTGCGTATATAGTATCCGTACTTGCCATCACAAAAATAAACAGGAGCCAAAATGTTTTGCACTAACGTTCCAAAGGCATCCCTCAATTACTATATCAGTGCAATTATTTTCAAAACAGTTTTGCTGAAATAGTTTATCGGTTATCTTTCCGGGCGGTAAAAGTAAACAAAATAAAATTGGGCGGAAATGTATCCTAACGGAAAAATCAGCTCATCTTTCCACAACACGCAACTACTAAGTTTTCAGTATAGTTACTTTATGTTAGATTCTTAAAAACCGACACACGAAACAACACTAATATTCAACAATATTTCACATGCCAGTATATCTTGGAATATTACACAATCTGTGCGCGAAAAACTACAAAAACGTGCCTATCGAAAGCATATACATTTTAGTTTCTTCCTATTAATATTTACGAGATACAAACAGACGGATCGGTACAATAATGGGGGTACTTAATATCCTGTGTGTATCTAAAAGACTTAAAAAATTATGCGCTCCGCATATCATGGACTGGTTAACACATATGCAGAAATTAAAAGAAAAAATTTAACAATGTATTACCTGCACGTTTAGTTGGTTAGACACAGTCGATTTTTTTGTAACTAACTTGTGTTTGCAAATTAGAGAATATGTATACACAATTTGCCATATTTTCCGAAAGCATACAACTTAAATGCCTTTTGTCGATAGGTCACTGTTTCATATTTAGTCCAGACATGAGCAGGCATATTTTTGTTCGTCTGAATTACTCGATATCAGAAAAGTTCATCTCGCACAACTATGACGAGAACGACGTAAAGGTTCGCCTAAGTCACAAGTAAACACAGGCGGGCGCTAGAGATGGGATTCTCATAACGACCTTCCAACTGCCGAGAAAATGAACCGAAGCCGGTAGCACAACAGCAGCGTGACTGCGTACAATCTGCATCGCCAACGACAAATACCGACCGCACTGACCGAACGCTAATAGAAAGATAGTAGCTCGGATCCCAGACCTGATTTTCAAAAGCTCGCATACGGGATGCTATTTATGGAAACAAATAAAATGTGTACGAGTATGCTAACCTCGTGTAAAACGTGGATACATGATCGTGCATCCGCGCATTCATGTGTGAGAAGGATGTAAGAAGAACAACAAAGTTATTTCTGAAGACAGAAAGTTAATTTCAGTCGTATTTTGGTCGCTCTGCATCCACTGGCTGAAGGAAAAAAAAAACATATCTGGGAAGATACAACATACAAGCATGGCGTGACTACGCCAATCAGTTCCAAAATAATAGGCCAAGCAATTATCCCAAAAGGCGCGACATTTTGGCAAATAATTAATTTTTTTGCAGTTAAACATTGATTGGAAGTTATTGCTATTTTAAATCCACAATGATATTTCCTGCATGACCAGCCTCGAACCCGCTCACTGACTTCAACAGCTACTTTGTCTGAACCGCGTGAACAGAGGTAACTCACGTCTACTTGCCTACTCGTGATAACACACTAAAGTAGCGTTTCCACGAACATGCAAAACACGTGCAAGATGCCGACCTTGCACTTAACCTCGTTAGGAGAATTCCTCCTGCAAGGCAGATCTCGTACGAAATCAGGAGCTAGAACATGTTTCGTGAATATTGCACCAAAAAAATTAGAAGAGTTATTCTAATTGGTCCTACATTAGTCACGTTAGTGTATCAGCAAGAGAGCTAGGAATAAGCTCTACAAAGTAGTATCTGGCGAAATACATTGTAGTTAAGAATGCTCCACATTTTCCAAGAGATGGAGTAGAGTTAAGTTGATAGTGTGAGTGTTGGGAGGAAGATCCTTACATTAATTAATATTCCCGGTATAAACAAAAAACCAAGTGTGCACAGCTTATTAAATATTCGCCGGGGCTATCAACTACTCTCCTGCTACAAGTTTTTTAGTGTAAAGTGTGGACGAACTCTTTGAGTACGGAATTTGCTCGATTTCGTGTACAAATTCCCTGTCCCGTCGCCAACGACACGTCGTGGTTGGTCTCCGACGGCGAGCCAGTCCGACACAAACCCCAAACCCCTGCGATGCCATGGAACCAGGCGAGGTCACACGGTGTGACCCCAAGGTCGCCGGCGGGGATTTAATCTAGTAAGGTTTCGTGTTAGAGGGGGTAGGGGGAGCGAATCAGAGATGGGGTCCCCGGAAAGGAAAAGGAGAGAATGTCCCCCCCCCCACCTAGGCAGGAAGGGACGCGCCATCGGTAAATAAGGCAGCGAAGCAGGCAACCCTCTGCCCTACACCCCGGAATGAATTACGGCGACGGGACCTAGCGGGTCGCGTGTAGAAGCAGTTTTCGGGGGTACAATCCCCCTCCCTATACAAGCTTCAATCTTCCCTCAGGCTGCAAATGCAGTTTCCTGCTATTACTGGCGGGAAGGCAGGAGGAGCGAACCTTGTGTTTATTGGAATGCGAAAACCAATTTCCCGTCACATTATACATGGCGACGCGTTAGGGGGACAGATCACGAAACCTCTCGATCGGCTACAACACTGATTCTATATTCTAGCAGCGTGTGCGACAGTTAACAACCAACACTACCTACGAGCGATGATGTTACTGTAGGCCTATTCAAGGTGCTCTAAAATGCGATCACTTTACTCGTCACGTTCCGCGGAACGTGTTTATTACGAGCGTGACCTAACGATGCACGAAGCACGCTGTCCAAACTTTGCAAAACGAGACTATGGCCAAAACATTTCTTGTAAAATTCTTTTTTGGGCCGCCAAACAGACTAAGTTAATTAGTTCTTGAAATCCATACGAAAGAGGCAGGGAGTTATGCAGGATTACAGGCATGCAAATATACTCCAAGACGCGCAACTGTTCCAAGATTTCTACATTCTTCCTGTAAATATATCCCACACTAAAAATCTTTCTGGTAAACTTCTTAAACTGTATGGTAATAATACCACTGGAATATTGATGAACACTACTATTAGTAGGGACCCTTAGGGTATTCCGTATGCTCCTTCGTGAAGAAAGCAAGAGACTATTTTCATTGTGTTTCTGTACGTCTCGAGATACTGAAATGCTTTGGTGCCACTTTCACAGTGATGTCATTTCAAAATGGTGGCCATTTAAAAATGGCTTCCGTTGCATTCATAAAACAGGCTGTAACTATGTTTTCCTTTATGCGATTTTAATTTTTTTTTNTTACAGATAGCTAGTTAATATGTTTCCCTGCAAAAATTTTCACCAGTCTAGCCATTTTCCTGGAAAACCTGGAAAACTGAAAATTTATTAATTTTTATTTTAAATTTTGTCACTACGAAAAAATAAAACAAAGCAGAAATCAAAAATGAGTGTTTAAAAAAAAGTGAAAGATAATTTTATAAGTTTTAATTTGATATCTTACATAAGGATGCTGCTCTTCACTACAGCAGCATAATAAACGAAATAATCTGGGAAAGCGTATGTTTTTTTTTAAAGTGACACATGTTTCTTCTTATACTTTATTTCTTTACCTTAGACCTTTATGTGCAATATTTCCACTACAATTGAATGCATTCGTTTTATTTTATAATTGTAATACGGAGGATTTGATTGCTTGGGAAAAGTAAAAAATATGAAGAGGTATTAGCAAACCATGTTTTTAATGTACACATTTTATACTGTTTTTTGGTGTAAAGTGACAATAAAAAAAATGTTTTTACAAAATTTGCGCTTATTTTGTATGTATGACATTTTAGAAAAATTTCAAATTATATTGAAATCATGTTTACTTTAATTATTGTTTAAATTACATCTCATGTCAAATAGTCAAATATAAAGTTACTATTTTATTTACAGAGACATTTCACTGTGTAGACACAAGAATACACCCAACATGAATAATTTTGTTGTAATGTTTTCATATTAAATGAACATAATCTTCATCTTTACTTTCGACTATGGGTGTTTCACTGCCTACACTGTTTTCACACAAGTCTTCATCGCCAACACAGCTACACATTTCTGTGCAGGGGAGGTTATTTGTTGAACACTTGCAACGAACGCTTCGAAATTTTATTTTGACAAAGCTGCATTTAACAAGCTCAAGTATTGCTAGAGGGGCTGGAGTATTGTTGCAAGTAACAGGGACTAAGTGGCCATATTCATGCTGCCAGCCAAAGTTTGTGGAATTTGGACAACTGGGATGTCTTTGGTCGTACTGACGCCATTCCATTGTCTGCAAATGTGCCCTCAATACAGCCAGTTTCAGTGACGACCTCGTTAGAAGGAAATTTTCACCTACCACTTGATTTCGTGTAAACAGCCGCCACCACCTCAGATCTCAAATTTTAGTGATAGTTGTACTGGTAACATACACTTTACATAGAAATCTCTCAATATCCATCATTGCATCATCAGATACTACTTAAGTTTTACCAAGGTTCGCCAATGCACGTAGAACGTTATTGCTCGCTATCATGAAGGGCTTCCAGTAACTGCCCTTTTTTTTTTTGTGAAATAATTTAGTGATCTCAGCTCCTGCTATTGAGTGTAAGCCCACAAGTGCTTCAGCTTTTAGATTTCATAACTTTCTGTATATTAGTCGAAGCGGTATAGTTCGGTTCCTCTCTCCACTTCCAGTGATGAAGTTTGTATTTTGTGGGAGTGGCGGATACTTGCTCAAATCAAGAACAAGGACATCAGTGTCAGGAGAGAAGATGTCTAATTGTGTTGCTCCAGCCTTTTTCTGCTTCTATGACATGCAAAATACTATTTGTATCTACCTCTTCATTTGTACCATTCAGATAGATGCACATTCATTTGTTCCCTTATCAACCTGTCTCCAAGCAACTACCACATCCTAACCGGTGTATGCCACATTTTTTTAGAAACTGTTCAGCTAAGAAGTTTGGCAATTCATCCTTTGTCTTTTCGTGGGAAAGGAGCTTCTGTTTCGATATTGTGTGAATGACAGCTTCGAGTTGAGTTCTGTAATGAGTTGGCTCAACATTACGACGGAGTTTTTCCCTAGTCAACTGCTTTAGGGAATCCTCGATGTACGAGTCAAATATCAAGTGGATGCATTTGTATGTACAATGCTTCTTATTTATACAGCTGATAAAGTGGCCTGCCAAGTCTGAACAAGTCTATATGTTATATGGTTTGTCGAGCGCTTGTAACTCAGCCATGGCATCAATAATAGCAACATAGCCATAGGTGTTAGGTTGTATTACTTCAACCACACCTGGGTGGCTATCTTCATGCTGGGAGTTGTCCGGTAATGACTAATAGTTCCATTAACATTGGGCATGGTACAACAGAAAGTTCATAATTACTGATGGTATCACACACATCCACCTGAGGATGTGATCTGGCCACTATGAGCATTCTTGCAGAAAGGTCCCTGTCTTGTTTCAGTTCCAAAATTGTGTCTTTCGTTTTATTTGAACTTTCTTAAATGAGTGTTTGCAGATGCTCAGATGTAATTTCGTTATGGGATCCCATAGACTGACTTGACCAGTAATTATGTGTTCCTTTGTGAATTTAGTGAACTGTTCTTGCCCAATGGTTGACATGTTACACATATCCTCCACCTTCAGAGGCATAACGCACATTGTACTTATGTTTACCAGTTCATCTCTACAGTATTTGAATGGGTTCCCAACTCTGTCAAGTGTTTTCAAAAGCGCTGAAACATTTTTACTTTGCCTTCCTGAAGCAACTTTTGACAGTTAATGATTTTTAGTCTTATCGTTTGGCTGAAACCCAGCCATTTATTTCCCTATCTTCTTTTACAAGTCGCCTAAGCTCAGGAGAGTGAAGGAAGAAATGTGTTATTGCATAATTATTAATAGTAGTGACGCTTCCCGCGTCCCTATATTTTTGCCGTCAGAACACACGCTCGGGGAAGCTCGCAGGCGAAGCCCGCANCCATCGGTAAATAAGGCAGCGAAGCAGGCAACCCTCTGCCCTACACCCCGGAATGAATTACGGCGACGGGACCTAGAGGGTCGCGTGGAGAAGCAGTTTTCGGGGGTGCAATCTCCCCCCTCACCGTACAGGCTTCAATCTTCCCTCAGGCTGCAAATGCAGTTTCCTGCTATTACTGGCGGGAAGGCAGGCGGAGCGAACCTTGTGTTTATTGGAATGCGAAAACCAATTTCCCGTCACATTATACATGGCAACGCGTTAGGGGGACATATCACGAAACCTCTCGATCGGCTACAACGCTGATTCTATATTCTAGCAGCGTGTGCGACAGTTAACAACCAACACTACCCACTACCCACGAGCGATAATGTTACTGTAGGCCTATTCAAGGTGCTCGAAAATGCAATCACTTCACTCGTCACGTTCCGCGGAATAAGTTATCACGTTAACGTTTAAGCGGAACGTGTTCATTAAGAGCGTGACCTAACGATGCACGAAGCAAGCTGTCCAAACTTTACAAAACAAGACTATGGCCGAAACATTTCTTGTAAAATTCTTTTTTGGGCCGTCAACAGACTAAGTTAATTAGTTCTTGAAATCCATACGAAAGAGGCAGGAAGTTATGCAGGATTACAGGCATGCAAATATACTCCAAGATGAGCAACTGTTCCAAGATTTCTACATTCTTCCTGTAAATATATCCCACACTAAAAATCTTTCTGGTAAACTTCTTAAACTGTATGGTAATAATACCACTGGAATATTGATGCTCAATAGTATTAGTAGGGACCCTTAGGGTATTCCGTATGCTCCTTCGTGAAGAAAATAAGATACTAATTTCATTGTGTTTCCGTACGTCTCGAGATACTGAAATGCTTTGGTGCTACTTTCACAGTAATGTCATTTCAAAATGGTGGCCATTTCAAAATGGCTTCCGTTGCATTCATAAAACAGGCTGTAACTCTGTTTTCCTTTATGCGATTTAAATTTTTTTTTACGGATAGCTATTTTGAAGTTACTTAATTTGTTTCCCTGCAAAATTTTTCACAAGTCTAACCATTTTCCTGGAAAGCTTGGAAAACTGAAAATTTATTAATTTTTATTTTAAATTTTGTCACTATGAAAAAAAAAAAAACAGAAATCGACAATAAGTGTTTTAAAAAAGTGAAAGATAATTTTATAAGTTTTAATTTGACACCTTACTTAATGATGCTGCTCTTCACTACAGCAGCATAATAAACGAAATGATCTGGGAAAATGTATGTTTTTAAGTGACAAATGTTTCTTATTATACTTTATTTCTTTACCTTAGAGGTGTTTTATCCTCATGTAGTCTATTTTTACTTGATGTGCAATATTTCCACTACAACTGAATGCATTCGTTTTATTTTATAATTGTAATACGGAGGACTTGATTGCTTGGGAAAAGTAGAAATATGAAGAGGTATTAGCAAACCATGTTTTTAATGTACACATTTTATACTGTTTTTTGGTGTAAAATTGACAATAAAAAAAATTGTTTTACAAAATTTGCGCTCATTTTTTATGTATGACATTTTAGAAAAATTTCAAATTATATTGAAATCATGTTTACTTTAATTATTGTTTAAATTACATCTCATGTCAAATTGTCAAATATAAAGTTACTATTTTATTTACAGAAACATTTCACTGTGCAGACACAAGAATACACCCAACATGAATAATTTTGTTGCAATGTTTTCATATTAAATGAACATAATCTTCATCTTTACTTTCGAATATGGGTGTTTCACTGCCTACACTGTTTTCACACAAGTCTTCATTGCCCACACAGCTATACATTTCTGTGCAGGGGAGGTTATTTTTTGAACACTGGCAACGAACGCTTCGAAATTTTATTTTGACAAAGCTGCACTTAACAAGCTTAAGTATTGCTAGATGGGCTGGAGTATTGTTGCAAGTAACAGGGAATAAGTGGCCATCTTCATGCTGCCAGCCAAAGTTTGTGGAATTTGGACAACTAGGATGTCTGTGGTCGCACTGACACCATTCCATTGCCTGCAAATGTGCCCTCAATACAGCCAGTTTCAGTGACGACCTCTTAGAGGGAGATTTTCACCGACCACTTGATTTCGTGTAAAAAGCCGCCACCACCTCATCTCCAATTTTAGTGATAGTTGTACTGGTAAAGTACACTTTGCATAGGAATCTCTCAATATCCATCATTACATCAGATGCTACTTCAGTTTTACCAAGGTTCGCCAATGCATGCAGAAGGTCATTGTCCGCTATCATTAAGGGCTTCCAATAACAGTTTTTTTTTTTTTTTTGTGAAATGATCCAGTGATGCCAGCTTCTGATATCGAGTGTAAACCCACAAGTGCTTCAGCTTTTAGATTTCATAACTTTCTGTATATTAGTCGAAGCGGTATATTTCGGTTCCTCTCTCCACTTCCAGTGATGAAGTTTGTATTTTGTGGGAGTGACGGATACTTGCTCAAATCAAGAACAAGGACATCTGTGTCAGGAGAGAAGATGTCTAATTGTGTTGCTCCAGCCTTCTCTGCTTCTATGGCATGCAAAATAATATTTGTATCTGCCTCTTCGTGTGTACCACTCAGATAGATGCGCATTCATTTGTTCCCTTATCAGCCTGTCTCCAAGCTACTACCACATCCTGACCTGTGTATGCCGCATTTTTTAGAAACTGTTCAGCTAAGAAGTTTGACAATTCATTCTTTGTCTTTTCGTGGGAAATGAGCTTCTGTTTAGATATTGTGTGAATGACAGCTTCAGGTTGAGTTCTGTAATGAGTTGGCTCAACATTACCACGGAGTTTTTCCCTAGCCAACTGCTATAAGGAATCCTCGATGTACGAGTCAAATATCAAGTGGATGCATTTGTATGTATAATACTTTTTATTTACACAGCTGATAAAGTGGTCTACCAAGTCTGAACAAGTCTATCTGTTACATGGTTTGTCGAGCGTTTGTAACTCAGCCATGGCATCAATAATAGCAACATAGCCATAAGTGTTAGGTTGTATTACTTCAACGACACTTGGGTGGCTATCTTCATGCTGGGAGTTGTCCGGTAATGACTGATAGTTCCATTAACATTGGGCATGGTACAACACGCATCCACCCGAGGACGTGATCTGGCCACTATGAGCATTCTTGCAAAAAGGCCACTGTATTGTTTCAGTTCCAAAATGGTGTCTTTCGTTTTATTTGAAATTTCTTCAATGAGTGTTTGCAGATGCTCAGATGTAATTTCGTTATGGGATCCCATAGGTTGACTTGACCAGTAATTATGTGTTCCTTTGCGAATTTAGTGAACTGTTCTTGCCCAATGGTTGACATGTTACACATATCCTCCATCTTCCGAGGCATAACGCACATTGTACTTATGTTTACAAGTTCATCTCTACAGTAGTTTAATGGGTTCCAAACTCTGTCAAATGTTTTAAAAAGCACTGAAACATTTTTACTTTGCCTTCCTGAAGCAACTTTTGACAGTTAATGATGTTTAGTCTTTTCGGTTGGCTGAAACCCAGCCATTTCCTTAGCTTCTTTTACAAGTCGCCTAGGCTCAGGAGAGTGAAGGAAGAAATGTGTTATTACATATTTGTTAATAGTAGTTTCAATAATTTCTCCCATAACTTTAATAGCCGTTTTCATACTCTAAGGCCCCTATGCTACAAAATGGGACATTTTACTTTTTTACTACCCAGTTTCCATTTTCAAATTCTTCCCAAACCTCTGGATCTGTAGTTTTAAGTGTTTCCATTTCAGCTAGGTACCAAGCAATCATGCCCAAGTAATTAAATAGTTCCAATGCAAATAAATATTTTGTGAAGTCATGTAAGGAAGAAAAATGCAGATCCCACTACCCTGTGCATACTGAGAGCACAAATGCTAGCATGGACTGTCACCTTCATGTACTGCTTCATTACTTTGAATGTAGGGTTCATAACTTAATTTGAAGAGTAGAAACATACAAACTTATTGATAATGNGAACACCTTTAATAAGGACATTCAACTTAGAACATACAATATACTTAACTTCTGGATACTGATCAAAAATGCTGCTTGGTACAGAACAAAAACAGAGATGAGCACGACTATGAGTCTCTAGTCCTCTACATACATGTCTACCTTCTAGGATTTCTTTGACAGTTGCAGGACCATATATGTTGGACTCCACCCACAACTCTGGTATACCTGTTCCATAGCTATATTTGCCTATAGTTCTCAGTTGAGCCATAATAAAAAACAACTCTCCAGGTAGAAGGATCCACTTGTTTTGGTTTGCTGTTTGGCTGAATTCAAGACGATTCGCTGGTGTTTAAAGTCACATATCCAATGTAACTACTACCTTAATTGACTACCTTGCACCATGGTATTAATTTNTGTTCCAGCAATAATAAAACTAGAGATTTTTCTTGAACTCTCAATCGCCATGTGTTGATTCATTAGTAAATTGGATCTTTAGACAACAGTGTCAACACCTTCGTCCAAACCACAGCTTTGGTAGTTGTCAGTAGTTCCAATAATTTTTCCCATAACTTTCATAGCCGTTTTCATGCTCTAAGGTACCTAAGCTACAAAATGGGATTTGTGACTTTTTTACTACATAGTTTCAAATTCTTCCCAAACCTCTGGATCTGTAGTTTTAAGTGTTTCCATTTCAGCTAGGTACCAAGCAATCATGCCCAAGTAATTAAAGAGGTCCAATGCAAATAAATATTTTGTGAAGTCATGTAAGGAAGAAAAATGCAGATTTCACTACCCTGTGCATACTGAGAGCACAAATGCTAGCATGGACTGCCATCTTCATGTACTGCCTCATTACTTTGAATGTAGTGTTCATAACTTCATTTGTCATAACTTCATTTGAAGAGTAGAAACATTCAAACTTATTGATAATGTTCTCACAGGTTAGAGTAGACAAAAGTTCTTTGTGACCTGTTTTAATGCCTCCTCCATCGAACACCTTTAATAAGGACATTCAACTTAGAACATACAATATACTTAACTTCTGGATACTGATCAAAAATGCTGCTTGGTACAGAACAAAAACAGAGATGAGCACGACTATGAGTCTCTAGTCCTCTACATACATGTCTACCTTCTAGGATTTCTTTGACAGTTGCAGGACCATAGATGTTGGACTCAACCCACAACTCTGGTATACCTGTTCCATAGCTATATTTGCCTATAGTTCTCAGTTGAGCCATAATAAAAAACAACTCTCCAGGTAGAAGGATCCACTTGTTTTGGTTTGCTGTGTGGCTGAATGCAAGGCGTNGATCCACTTGTTTTGGTTTGCTGTTTGGCTGAATTCAAGACGATTCGCTGGTGTTTAAAGTCACATATCCAATGTAACTACTACCTTAATTGACTACCTTGCACCATGGTATTAATTTTTTCTACAGTCTCCATGAATTTAATTTGAGTTTTGATTGTCTGTAAGTGATGCAGCAATGAGTGGCAGTACAGATGCCCGAGTTCTCTGAAGTTCTGAGCCTACTAAGGAGTTGTATACCGACCAAGTGTATGTGGTTAGCTCCAAATAGACTGATGTTCTCTAAGTCGTGTTCCAGAAAGCTTTCAACTGGTTCTTTATCATGATGCTCAGTCAAGGAGAATACAGCTGAAGATTGTTGTAGCAACCAAGCAGAGTTATCTAATTTGGCTCCTTCCAACACATTACTGTACATTTCAGTGTTCAATTTTGCATTTAAAACTGGCATAGATGATTTACTTGTTTTTGAGGTTTTCAGGTGTGTTGATTCTTGGTCTTTATAGCCGATTTTTCTCAGATATTCACTACATGAATGTTGAGTTAACACGAGGGGTACTCTACTGCCATCATCTTGCAATTCTTGGTAGACTGCCATAACAGTTCCATGCAGGATTGGCTTCCCATCTCGTGTATATTCTTGGAAGTCAATATTATCCGCAGCACAAACTATGAACTGACCTAATGTTAGATCGGGAGGAATTTAAACTATATCACTTATTTCCATTCCATGCAAACTTCACACGCTATCTGATATTATAGTTGTATAATCGTATGGTAGTCAACACAGGACCCTAACCCATTTAGAANAGTTAACACGAGGGGTACTCTACTGCCATCATCTTGCAATTCTTGGTAGACTGCCATAACAGTTCCATGCAGGATTAGCTTCCCATCTCGTGTATATTCTTGGAAGTCAATATTATCCGCAGCACAAACTATGAACTGACCTAATGTTAGATCGGGAGGAATTTAAACTATATCACTTATTTCCATTCCATGCAAAACTTCACACGCTATCTGATATTATAGTTGTATAATCGTATGGTAGTCAACACAGGACCCTAACCCATTTAGAANCAAACTTCACACGCTATCTGATATTATAGTTGTATAATCGTATGGTAGTCAACACAGGACCCTAACCCATTTAGAATCTGAATAAGTTTCTTACTTCTTGTTTTTTTGTGAACAGCTATTCCAACAGCTAATGGAACTGGGACATCATGAATGTGGCGAGATAACTGGGTATCTTTCTTTGCTGCTTGGCGTGATTACATGCATTCATACATCAAACTTTGTGAAAGTCTTACAGCTCTGTTATTTATTTCGAAGATTTGCTAGCATTAACACAGGACATATCTACTTGTCCAACAAGGCACCACTTGAAGAAATAGTACAACTCCATTGGCACAATATCATCAATATTTTCATGTAATAAAGACGCCTCGAAGTTCCATTTTTTGCTCCCAATATGAGCTCTCTGATGCACTTTGCTGCAGAGTACAAATTCCTCGTATCTCCAACATTCTCGCCCTCTACCTATGCCATAGCTGCATCTTTTACTGCTTTCAGTGACACCCTTTCCCATTCATTTTTGCTCTTTCGAGCGCTGAACAGCACATCTAACTCCATTAGTTCTTCTTCAATAAACTGCTTGATTTGTCTTCTACTCTTAACTTCACTTTCAAGGACACCATTCGTTACACAAATATTTTTGTACACATTTTCCAATTCTGCCATACTAACTACATGTCCTTGTTCCAAAAAATTTTTCAATAAATTAATGAATGCAATGTCTGATGCCTTACTAAATGTATCTTGCCTTTCATGTGGAATATTTACCTGCCGCAACATGTTCACATTTTTATTCCAACAATTTTTGTGATACATTACGTCAATGGCCTAAGCATAGGCCGGATTTGTACTTTCGTTTATCCGCACACGTAACCTGTCATCATTACTGAACTCAAGTTTTTTAACAGTTTTTCCCCGCTGTTGTCAGTTTTCACTACATGCGATTTATTGTGCTTGGTTGCGCGATTATCACAAAAAATGCAAACAGATTTTACATAAGCAATAGTTTTTGCTGTTGTGAATGAGCTATATTCTTGTTCACACTGCAATGAGCTTAGAGGTTGTTCCGTGAACATTCTGTGGACGCGTTTCATATGCCTTTTGTGTGTGGCATTTTGATAACAAGAACGATGCCACCTTGCATGGTTTACTTCAGTCAGTTGCTGTCAACTCATGTAGGCACTTTTTCAACTCCACACAACTTTCTTTACTTTTAGGTTCTGAAAAACTTTCTGTTGTCTCTAATTGGCACAATAAACACAGTGTGCATGTGGTGTCCGAGGTGCGCCGTCTCTTAGCAGAAGGTGAACTTAGTAACTGCCTTCATATTCTCCACCATAGCTTACTCAAGCATTCACCTGTAACACATGTTCAGATATATTGAAAATAATAAACATAACAAGAGTAAGAGATTTCTTACAAACAAAACTAAAGGCCAGATAGAAGAAAAATAGAATAAGAAGTATTCGTGACATTTGTCACTTAAAAACATAAACTTTCCCAGATTATTTTGCTTACTATACTGTAGTGAAGAACAGTATCCTTGTGTAAGATATCAAATTAAAGCTTATAAAATTATCTTTCACTTTTATTAAAACACTTATTGTCGATTTCTGCTTTGTTTTTTCATAGTGACGCAAAATTTAAAATAAAAATTCTTAAATTTTCAGTTTTCCTAACTTTCCGGGAAAATGGTTAGACACATGAAAAATTTTGTAGGGAAATAAATTAACTAGCATCAAAATATCTACTCGTCAAAAACACGAAAGCGAAAATCAAGTAAAGGAAAACCGAGTTACAGCCTGTTTTAAGAATGCAATTGTAGCTATTGTGAAATGGCCACCATTTTAAATTAGGTCACTGTTAAAGGAACACCATAAAAATGGCTTACTGCTCTCTTCTCAAAGGAGCATATGGACATAAATTTTCTACCCTAAGGTCTCGGACTATATACAAAGTTGGCAACTTCTCTACGAATTTGACTTTTTCGTAAGGAAATCTAGAAACGCTACAATGGGCGTACGGAAAGATAATTTATCATTCGCGATTTTTTACTATATATACAGTATACACTGATATAAGCAGTTTGCGAATAATTTTTAGCCTACTTTCCGAAGGAAAAATAGGCTTATTTATGCAATCACCCGAATGTGTGTATGGAATGTCTATATGGAATGTATGTCCCGCCCCCTAATAGTTTTCAAACCCGAGAACAGAATTTCATCAAACTTGGTTCACATATAGTATTTAGTAAGGACATAAAATTAATACAGTTTTAAATTACGTAGGGCACTTATTTTCACAATGGTGATGATTTTAAAATTGATGGCAATATGTTATATCTCGGAAATTATTTAAACCGATTTAAACCAAATTTGGTACACTAACAGTGTATGGTATAAGCACTGAATTTATAAATCTATAATTTTAATGGTCCACCATTTTGGTGGATAGTGCATATTGGAAATATACAGATGTCTATTGTACCTCGGAAACCATTCAACCAATTTAAACCAAGTTTGTTACATTTATAGTGCATGATAAAAGCCTTTATTTAATATGGTGATCATTTTATTGGTCCACCATTTTCGAAAATAGTGCAAGATGAATAAATAAAGCTTTTGTGTTATATCTCCGAAACTATTTAACGTATTCAAATAATTTGGCACGTCGACAATGCATTATGTTTGCATTGAATTCAAAAAGCGACAATGCTATTGATCCAACATTTTAGAAAATACTAAAAAATGGAAAACAAGGCTTTTAGGTTACATTTCGGTACCTCCAAGACGGATCCTTGCAAAATTTGGCATATCAATATACTATTGTCGACCGTGGTTATGTATGCAATTGAAATGGGTAAAGTACTCGTTTTCAAAATGAGGGCAATATAAATATTAATTATTTTCAAAATAGCAGCCACATAAACATTTTAGCATAGTATGCTATATCTATGAAACAATGTAACCCATTTCACTTAACCTTGTATGCTGGCATTATCTATGCAAGCATAAAATGAGCTAATACATAAACGCAATTGTCTCTGTTTTGGAAGATAGCACCATATGAAAAATTAAGCTTTCGTGTCCTATCTCGGGACACAGTTAACTGACACCCACCAAATTCAGGTGACAATTAATAGATTTCTGGTGCATCTAAATTTATATGAATGAAGTAGGTAGTCACATACTTTGAAAATAACAATCATATAAATATTTTAGGTTAGTATGACTTATGTCCCAAACAATTTCAACCGACTTAAGTATGTAGCAGTATCTATTACGAACACAGAATATGCCAATACACAACTGTTTTGGTATTCGGTAATAACAACACGTCACAGAAGAAAATGGAACTTTCATGTCACATGGCTGGGACCAGTCAACCGATTCCCACCGAACTTTGCACGTACGTAACGCTACAGTAGGTTACGTTTTAAGTGTGTCATGCTCTAGTTACATTATGACTGCTATATAAGTACTTTAGATAAGTTTGTCATATCTAGTAAACAATTTAAACAATTTAAATTAAATCATCTTTTGCCATCCTTTGTAAGATAGTGCCAAGTGATAAAATGTGACATTTATGCTGTATCTCGGAAACCATTAATCTGCATCCTGCTAAATTTTTTACACAAATAGTACTATAGTGGGCCACGTAAACTTACTTAATTTAAGAAGGCCAGACTTTTTTTTACAAAACTGTTCAATAGAAAATAACATTTTATCATGCCAATTAAATAATTTGACAAATTTCAACCAAACTTTTTATGCTGACAATATCTATTAGAAGCGCCAGATATACATATAGAGAGCATGTTTTTAGACTTTTTTGTACCATGACACCAAATGAGAAACTAAGCTTTTATGCCATATCTCAGGAACCAGTAAACTATTTTCACCAAATTCTGCACACAAGTATAGTACTACGGTGGGCCATGTAAGCTTAGATGATTTAAGTGACTCACACTCTTGTTTTCAAAATGATATCGCTGTAAATATTTGGAGTTGGTAAACCCAGTCAACCAAAACTTTAGACTGATTACTACCGCTGTTGATGCTCTGAGAAAAAAAAAATATTATTTAGTGCTATTAAAGGAAACAAGTTACAAACACAAGTGTCGAGTTAATGCTTCAATATCTATCATGTGCACCTGAGAAAAAATAGATCTCACGGTGGAATATACTACAAAGGTATTTAATTATTTCATATGAATATTTATTAAATAAACATGAGATACTGTGCAAGTTATACACATGCACCAACCAACACATATCACACAAGCAAGAGCGTGATGTAATAATAATAATACTTAAAACATATTTTCGTAAAATCCCTCAATCCCTCACTGCCCAAAAAAGGAGTCATGAGCCACATTGTGGAGTCAACGAAAAAAAATTTGGGAAATTTTTAGGGGAAAGGGGAAATTTTAACGTTATTTTTTGGGGGAAAAAGGAATATTTCGAGGAGAAAAACGAAAAAAAAAAAAAAAAAACCCACGTTATATGTTGACGTTTTCTTATCAAGGTTTGGGGAATCCGTGTCACGAAGCTGTGTTTAAAACAACCATTTCTAACTACTCACGTACGCGTAGTTCCAAGAACTGGCGATAAAGCTATAAAATACATGTCCAGCTGCTAGTACGGTATTGACAGCAGCAGAACATCGCTGAAGTGCATAAGCAGAGGAAGCCGCGGTAAGTACTCGAGGCACGACAGGCGCTGGATGGTAAAAGTTAAAACAAATGACCATAGCAATTACAAGAAGTTTTGTGGGGGGGCGGGGAATCTTCACACATTTACGAGTAAAGTGAAATTAGCTCTGAGTTATGTTCCCATGAAACAAATACAGTCTTAACTCCCGATAAACTTGGTCTTAAACGTGAGCGTAGACAATATTCTACGGACATCTGAAAACTGAATAACATGTTTTGCATGTATGCAATTCTCCCTCACTCATACTTCCCTTAGACTTTCTATTCGCTAAGGAGGTTGCATATTATTAATGAAGTTCAGGAGTTCTAAATTTAGCCCGAGTATTCATGAATCTACAACCGCTCTGGTTCCAAGACTTATTAATGCACTCCCATACACGCAAATTTAAAGTAACAGATAATTACAAGCTATAAAAATATACCGCAATGGTACCAAACAAGCTGTGAGAAAACTACAGTGTGTGACCGAAATTCATCGGACACTCCTCCATTCCCAGTTAACTTTCCCATCAGGATACATAAGGAAAGGTGGAAACGCTCGAACATCTTGCATACGTTTCCAGTAATAATGAGCCAATTAACAGAGTTGTTTTTTCTTTTCGATATTGGCGTTCCAACAGAGAAATTTATCAGAAGTTAAAAGAGCCTCGGTCTACTGTAACCAATGTCGCTGTCAAGAGGATACTTCACGGAAGCACTAGCCACAAGCATTGTTCTGATAGGCCCATAAAACTCACCTGATGGGGACAGGCGAACTTTGAACTGCATTTTGTAAACCAGTTGTCAGGCAGATTACTTCCGTCGCAGTGATAAAACTCTTCAACAAAATGTAGTAGGGTTACAAGCTTTTATATATTTGCCACAAGTGACACTTCCAACAATTCGTCACAAGAGATATGACACCCCAATGAAATCAAGGAAAATTATTGTTATGAAAAAAGAACAGTTTTGAACACTATCTGTATTTGTTCATTACACGTCACTCAAAATTTTCTGAGCATGTACAACAACAAAATATTAGCTACAACTACAGTTATACTCGGCCCGCACTGGAAGAAAACATACTGTGCACATCTCGGCATGCACTACTTCCACGAATGCCACATGTCGGCATCAATTGTTACTATCTATAATCTATGGTCATTGTGGGTTAACGTATCATATTAAACGTACCTGTAATCGTGGAAGTAGAAAATATCTGTCACTGTTTATTTTTTTTAGAATTCTGAGGTACGTGATATATAATTCCAGTCTTATTTCCATAAGGGACAATCCTTTAAAACCCCGGGATACGGGAAATGCCGTGCAGTACCTGACATATGGCAATGACCACACGCACTAATGCCCGATGTCGTTTGGGATGGTGCGAACAACGCCGTCATTGCACTGTGGAGCTATGGAAGAGGGTGCTGTGGAGTGAGGTGTGTCAGCACATGATCTGGCACTCGGATGGACGTGCGCGGACCTGTCGGAAGCCCGGCGAACGGCATTTTCCCGGAGTGGGTATGTTGTGTCGACAGCGAAGTCTCGTGGAAGATGTGTTTAGCTTTAATTAAAAGATCGATGACCGCTGGCATACAGTGGCATGTGCCAAAACATTTTGGCAACTAACATGCTTCCCACGTTGTGCAAACAGTTTGGAATAGGCTTTTTCTGTTATCAAGCAGATAATTCTCTCGTCAATAAAGTAGGGTCAACTGCGTCATGATGTGAAAACAAACAGACGGGACTGTTTAAAATTAACCCGCTCAAATACCCGGTATGAACCTAAAAGAAAGTCTTGTTCGAGCCATACCAAATAAACATCAACTACTCACCCTACTACTGAAGAACGGAAAGACATCCTGCCAAATGTGTGCCAGAACTTTGTAGAAAGCTGACACCGAAGGACTAATGCCACAATAATAGCAAAGTTAGTCGATTCATAGTAAACTGAGCATTTTTGAAAGCTCTGATTTATTTCTATATCCAGCCAATTTGTATTTTTCCGCCGCGTGTAAATATAAACATTGCAGTGTACTTAAATTTTCAAACAGTGTGTACGTTTTCACTGCTCGGAAAATTATATTTACTCATTTTATAGATGAATTATAAATAATTTGTACATAACATTGGTTTGTGTACACTGGTCGTTTATTTCTAGACAATTCTGTTCCTCTGTATTATACTCTCATGCTGCCCAAAAAAACATATAAAGTGTTGCTGATTATGCTATCAGTTAAAACAGTCGCAGTCGTATACTAATAGGGTGAACATTCTCTCTCGTCCTCAGTACACCGCTGTAAGGTCTCTCCCGCTGTAGACACAAGACGCCTGTAAATAAAAATCTTATATTTTTCGCTACTAACACGTCATAAAGTATATAATATTGTAACAGAAGCGAAATGAATGAAAAAATCTCTAAGGACACTTAAGTTAAATCTAGACAAATATGTTTGGCGTGAAATGCTTTCAATGCAAACCGTCACCTAAAGAGGTTCAAAAAAGTATTCATCTTTCCACATACTTCGTGTTTACGGATAAGTGTAATGTATGGTATGGTGGGTACATTAACGCTACATTATACGTTGTGACATAGATGCAATACATACGTAACATAACTACATTTTTCTCCTGTAGGAACAGTAAAGCATAAACAGAAAGAAAGCACATGCATCATTTCACCCCAAACAAGTATTCGGCTGCAATACACAAAGACATTTCTAGCTGTCGTCTTTTTAAACTTTAATAGCTGGTGGGTCCTCCTTTCTTTTTAAAATTTTCCTGTAACGTTCTTATACATTGTGGGATTGATTTGACTAAGTTTTCAGTTGTTTTTGCTGGTATATTATTCCTTCTTTTTTTAATAACGTCTTCTTGGAATGATTTCTCTTCNAATGCCACAATAATAGCAAAGTTAGTCGATTCATAGTAAACTGAGCATTTTTGAAAGCTCTGATTTATTTCTATATGCAGCCAATTTGTATTTTTCCGCCACGTGTAAATATAAACATTGCAGTGTACTTACATTTTCAAACAGTGTGTGCGTTTTCACTGCTCGGAAAATTATATTTACTCATTTTATAGATGAATTATAAATAATTTGTACATAACATTGGTTTGTGTACACTGGTCGTTTATTTCTAGACAATTCTGTTCCTCTGTATTATACTCTCATGCTGCCCAAAAAAACATATAAAGTGTTGCTGATTATGCTATCAGTTAAAACAGTCGCAGTCGTATACTAATAGGGTGAACATTCTCTCTCGTCCTCAGTACACCGCTGTAAGGTCTCTCCCGCTGTAGACACAAGACGCCTGTAAATAAAAATCTTATATTTTTTGCTATTAACACGTCATAAGGTATATAATATTGTAACAGAAGCGAAATGAAGGAAAACGTCTCTAAGGACACTTAAGTAAAATCTAGACAAATATGTTTGGCGTGAAATGCTTTCAACGTAAACCGTCACCTAAAGTGGTTCAAAAAAGAATTCATATGTCCAAAGACTTCGTGTTTACGGATAAGTGTGGTGTATGGTATGGTGGGTACATTGACGCTACATTATTCATTGTGACATAGATGCAATACATAGGTAACATAACAACATTTTTCTCCTGCAGGAACAGTAAAGCATAAACAGAAAGAAAGTACATTCATCATTTCACCCCAAACAATTATTCGGCTGCAATACACAAATACATTTCTAGCGGTCGTCTTTTTAAACCTTAATAGCTGGTGGGTCCTCCTTTCTTTTTTAAAATTTCCTGTAACGTTCGTATAAATTTTGGGGTTGATTTGACTTAAGTTTTCAGTTGTTTTTGCTGGTATATTATTCCTTCTTTTTTTAATAACGTCTTCTTGGAATGATTTCTCTTCGAGATGGTGTGCACTCTTCTTTTTATTCTACTAGAATATGACACAAATTCTCAAAATATTTCACTGATGAAAACAAGCCGCCGCCTTCCCCCGCATCACATAAAATGTATCTGCTGAGAGTGAGTCATGGCACTATGTTGCCTAGACAAATACTTGTTTGACGTCAAAGTCGACATGCCTTATTAAGTTCGAGCTCTGACTGTAAAGAACATAACGTATTAGCATATGTTAATATTATTTTAGAATAAAAACTTATAAATGGCCTTTGATCGAACATCTCATGTTGGCAGTAAGTTCTTTGTTTGGTACATCGCATGCAGAATAATGTATTGTAACTAGCCAGACGAATGCTTTGAGTCACTGTAGTTCCAATACAAACATAAACTAAATTTAATAAACGATTAAACAAACATTCAGGAAACTATAGTAGTGTTTTAATTACATTGGAGAATATTCCATGCTAAATATGGCACATTCAACAGTTTCCTGCACTTTTTCCTTTCAACATTAATGAAATACGAGGTTCGCTGTTTGTGATAGATCATTTCCGGTTTGATGTACGCAAATAAACACGTGCACTTTAACCGCACAGGATTGTAACAATCGCCACTGTAATAAACACTCAGTTTCAACACCTTCCAGGGTTTCTTCATATCGTAGTCTTTACTCACAAACGCCACAAGAGTAAAGTTAAGACATTGACATTAGACATTCGCTCTGCCGTGGCCAAAAAGTAATTCAGAATACAAACACAAGCCGTTATACAACGCAAAAAAAAAAAAATCACTGATAAATAGTCTAATGTAAGGTTTTCTGCCAACGATTTTCATGAAGGATTTTGTGTAGGCCTACGTGTTTTAGAGTGACTGAGTTAAGAGATTTGAGCGGCTCTTAACAGCGGGGTCTTGAGAACCGATGAGGGTGAAGTGAGGCGAGTATGGAGCAGCGCCGAAATGAAAGGGCGGGGGAAACGGGAGATCCCCGAGAAAACCCGCCAAACCGCAGCATTGTCCGGCACGATTCCCACTTGCAAAAATCCGGTGACCCGGTCGGGGATTGAACTCGGTTCGCCTTGGTGGGAGGCGAGCAGACTAACTGCTCAGGTACCGCGGCCCCACGTTATAAAGAGAGTGTCTTCCAATAACGCATTGCACCCGACTCTGCAACTTACAAAACTAATTAAAAATACATTAAAAAAGTACAGTCATTATAATGATTATAACTGCTGAGTAAGCATGAAAAAGTTAGCTGCCTGTTAACTGTTTATAAATCTGATTCACTTAAATATAGTTATGTTGCCTGTTCACTGCAACTGAATGATTAAAAGGTTTGTACAGGAACTGCGAATTTGATTACGGCGACGGAGCACGGAAGGAAAATTTACCCCCAAAAAATAACTTAGTTAGAAACAGACTTTGCTATTTATGTTGGCAGCATAAGTTCGTTCCGATAGCTGTCACTTGTATTTGTCAGAGTTTTTTATAGGAACCAAAATTGTCATTAAAGTACGATTTATGTTGTACATGAAAGAAGAACCCATGTATTCTGCAACACTGTAAAATATTTTCCTAGAATTTACTTTTTTAATGTTTAAAAATCAATTAATTGTTAGTGAAATTTTAACGTGTATCTATTCTGGATGTGTCCGAACGCACATTAAAAAAAAACATCAAGCAAGAAAACTATAATTACTCTGACAGTGCATAATAATTAATCTATTTCAGTCACGAAAATCATTAATTTATAACTGAAATAGACGTGCATATAATCAATTATTACAATTAATTTTTTACTTCAGTACTAGTATTTTTTTGCGAACCACCATCGCAATTTTTATAATTGCCTTGCATGATGACGGGACTTTTTTTTTTTTTTTTTTNGCTAATTTTTTTAAACAATAAAATGGTAAATTTTTGCCATATATGTTACGGTGTTACAAATTGTATGCATTATTTTATACGCAAACAACATAAATTGTACTTTTCTGACAATTTGGTAGTGTGTGTAGTACTCTTTAAATGAATTCTGCATGTTGTACAGTCACGTGCAGTGCTCCATTGGAGAATCGCTAGTAAACAATATTAAACGCTTACAGGTCACATCCGGTGACGAGGAAGCATTGCTACAGTGATGGAAAACAGCATAAACAAGCTTCGCGTATGTTCTATTTTCCGAGAGTTTTAAGTGCTGACCATAGGGTTTTAATACAGCAATCTGTTCAGAGAGGATACAGCATTGTTACTACAGTTTAAAACACTGTTTTACAGAAGAACAAATATCGTCAACAGAGGGCTACTTACGACGATTTTTGCCGACATTCTAGTTTCAATAACCAAATTATGAACGAGTAACAAAATAACGACTTTCATTTGTTCTAAAAAAAATGTAATAAAATATATTTTTTTTAAAATTGCTTACAATGCGACTCATGGCAACTAGGAAGGTTTCTCAAATACTACTCGTAAGCAGACATCTCGCGCATTGAGCAGTTTAGCAAGAAAAAAAACACTCCCGATAGCCGATGTTAGTCGAACGGGAACCGTGTCAATACTGGTGGAAACGGAATAACCTCGTCGGCGCACAAATGACTACTCTCCGGCCGTAACGAAGCGAAGTCGTACAGTCTGTCTCCCAAACGAATGCACTTTATACTGACAATTCTGGAGTCAGCCCTGTTCAAAGTTGATTCTATTGGTACAGCGGCGTCTCCTTCCACCATAGACTACGTTTGCATAAACACTCAGCTGGCTGTCAACCTGCCAACCAAGGCCATGTAAACAGAGAATACTTTTCCATGAAAATAGCTGAGCACCAGAATAATTATCTATCAGATTCATTTTCGTGTCATTATTTCAGTTTCATAGGTATGACTGAAAATGTTTGATTATAGAAAATATATAACTTACTAGTTGCTTAATACTTTTGTGTCTAATTTTCACAGTGTGTTATTTTCTGCTTGCAAGAAGACAGAAACTTATTGATAAAATTTAAATATGTTCCTGGCTTTTTACAACTAAGAGATAACACACAATTAAAATTAAGGACACAAATATTTAACAACTCGTAAAATGTAAATTTTCTATAATCGTACATTGTCAGCATTACTCTGAATACGAGCCTTAACAACTGGCGGTAAAGGTAGTGGGGCGGCGCAGAGACTAAAGATGAGGTAGAGCGCTCTCGCTGGCTGCGCACAACCAATCTCCGTGTCCCAACACCGAACTGATTTTCTGCCAGTGCGGCTTGCAAAAACAGCGTGGATTGGGCTTGAGGTTAGAATACTGTTTAGTAAACAAATGCTTTGAGACATTTGTATACTTCCTCTAAACAATTTGTAATGCAGTTTGATTAAATTCAAAACAGTGTTCGTTTTAACTTAAAAAATAAGATACAAACTAACACGTTGATCAGTGTTGACCATGTGACTGACAGCTGTGTTCCTTTGGGGTAGGTCAATGTTGGGTAAAGGCAAAGGATACGAATAAGAGTCTACGTCATATTTAGTGCATGGGGCGGCGGCGATAATCACCTGGCGGTGGAAGGTGCGCACGGCGGCGGGTCGGCGATCGATGCGCCCAGACTGCCCGTCTCCAACGGACAGACTTGCCGGCGCCAGACCGCCGCCGCCCCCACGCCCTGCAGTCACGCACGCCGCCTCCGGCCGGCACGCCGCGTGCATACGTGCTACGTGTGTGGCGCCAGTCCCCCCGCCGCTAGACGTAAAAACACGAGGGTAGGCGCTCGCTCCCGACCCTCCCTGCCGCTCACGCGTTAGGCAGCCTTTACAATCGCCGGTTGCGTACGTCCGTCACCCAGCCGAACGATTTCCAGCCAGTCTTCGTACGCCCGTCATCAGTCCATTGCTGCAAACTAATACAAATAAATGTGTTTACAAAAAAATTTTTCCATAAAAAGTCAATATTTTTGGTGGTATTGTGTTTTTAACTACCCAAAATGCGCATACACGTACAACAAAAATAAATTGATATTAAAAATTTAAATAGCATAAAAACCATGGTTGTATTACTTTTAATATTGCAAAGAAGGAACTCGTGTTTGCATACGTAATTAGCAATAAATATTCAGGAAAAATGTAACGTAATTTAATTTTTCAACTACATAAACAAACACATGAAAACAAAAAACGACCAAAACAAAATACTGCACACACTACAAAGCCTTTCTAAATTACTCGGAATGAGCGTGTAACAAAACGAGCACGTTTAGAAGGCTGTAATTTCATCCGTCCTTCCGTCAAAAGTTAAAGCTTGCCAAGGTTTTGACGGTCGGGCGGATACAATTAATGGCCACCTCTGATTGGCTGTTCGTCACGTGATTGACGGACGGATGCGACGGGTTGTAAATCCTGCCTTGCAACGTCCCCCCCCCCNAATTTCAATAGGTTCCAGGACTGCCGGCTACCTGGGCTACCAGGCGGTAGGTAGGCACAGCTCCGGTATAAATAAAATAAATGTTTTATTTAATAACTGCAATATTTTTCAGTTATGCCCACTTGCGAATGAAACTTACACGTACCATGTCAGAAGATTATGGGATGACAAAGCATAATCACGGGTGATAGGAAAGAGGAGAAGGAAGGGATCGAAAAGGGAAGAGGAGGTGGGAGAGAAAAGTGGATGAGGGGAGGAAGAGAAAAGCGGAGAGGGGGAGGGGAGAAAAGCGGGAGGGAAGAAAGGGGGGAAGAACAGGAGAGAAGGGAGGGATATTAGAAGGGGAGGGGGATAAATGGGTGAGGGAAGAGGGAAATCAAATGGGAGAGGGGGAGGGAATAGGATGGGGAGAAGAAGAGAGAAGAGCAAGAGGGGGAGGAAGAGAAAAATAGTAGAGGAAGAGAAAAGGGGTAGAGAGGGAGGAAGAGAAAAGGGATAGAGGGGGAGGAAGAGAAAAGGGATAGAGGGGGAGGAAGAGAATGGCCTACGTGTTTTAGAGTGACTGAGTTAAGAGATTTGAGCGGCTCTTAACAGCGGGGTCTTGAGAACCGATGAGCGTGAAGTGAGGCGAGTATGGAGCAGCGCCGAAATGAAATGGCGGGGGAAACGGGAGATCCCCGAGAAAACCCGCCGACCTGCGGCATTGTCCGGCACGATTCCCACTTGCGAAAATCCGGTGACCCGGCCGGGGATTGAACTCGGTTCGCCTTGGTGGGAGGCGAGCAGACTAACTGCTCAGCTACCGCGGCCCCACGTTATAAAGAGAGTGTCTTCCAATAAAGCATTGCACCCGACTCTGCAACTTGCAAAACTAATTAAAAATACATTTAAAAAAAGTAAAGTCATTATAATGATTAGAACTGTTGTGTGAGCATGAAACAGTTAGCTGCCTGTTAAATGTTTATAAATCTGATTCACTTAAATATAGTTATGTTGCCTGTTCACTGCAACTGAATGATTAAAAGGTTTGTACAGGAACTGCGAATTTGATCACGGCGACGGAGCACGGAAGGAGAATTTACCCCCAAAAAGAACTTAGTTAGAAACAGACTTTGCTATTTATGTTGGCAGCATAAGTTCGTTCAGATAGCTGTCACTTCTATTAGTCAGCGTTTTTTATAGGAACCGAAATTGTTATTAAAGTACGATTTATGTTGTACATGAATACATTAAAGAAGAACCCATGTATTCTGCAACATTGTAAAATATTTTCCTAGAACACACTTTTTTAATGTTTAAAAATCAATTAATTGTTAGTGAAATTTTAACGTGTATCTATTCTGGATGTGTCCGAACGCACATTAAAAAAAAACATCAAGCAAGAAAACTATAATTACTCTGACAGTGCATAATAATTAATCTATTTCAGTCACGAAAATCATTAATTTATAACTGAAATAGACGTGCATATAATCAATTATTACAATTAATTTTTTACTTCAGTACTAGTATTTTTTTGCGAACCACCATCGCAATTTTTATAATTGCCTTGCATGATGACGGGACTTTTTTTTTTTTTTTTGCAAAATGTGCCTTTTAAAGCATTGAGAATGAAAATACGCTTAATTTTTTATTACAAATAATCTCTCGCTAATTTTTTTAAACAATAAAATAGTAAATTTTTGCCATATATGTTACGGTGTTACAAATTGTATGCATTATTTTATACGCAAACAACATAAATTGTACTTTTCTGACAATTTGTTAGTGTGTGTAGTACTCTTTAAATGAATTCTGCATGTTGTACAGTCACGTGCAGTGCTCCATTGGAGAATCGCTAGTAAACAATATTAAACGCTTACAGGTCACATCCGGTCACGAGGAAGCATTGCTACAGTGATGGAAAACAGCATAAACAAGCTTCGCGTATGTTCTGTTTTCCCAGAGTTTTAAGTGCTGACCATAGGGTTTTAATACAGCAATCTGTTCAGAGAGGATACAGCATTGTTACTACAGTTTAAAACACTATTTTACAGAAGAACAAATATCGTCAACAGAGGGCTACTTACGACGATTTTTGCCGACATTCTAGTTTCAATAACCAAATTATGAACGAGTAACAAAATAACGACTTTCATTTGTTCTAAAAAAAATGTAATAAAATATATTTTTTTTAAAATTGCTTACAATGCGACTCATGGCAACTAGGAAGGTTTCTCAAATACTACTCGTAAGCAGACATCTCGCGCATTGAGCAGTTTAGCAAGAAAAAAAACACTCCCGATAGCCGATGTTAGTCGAACGGGAACCGTGTCAATACTGGTGGAAACGGAATAACCTCGTCGGCGCACAAATGACTACTCTCCGGCCGTAACGAAGCGAAGTCGTACAGTCTGTCTCCCAAACGAATGCACTTTATACTGACAATTCTGGAGTCAGCCCTGTTCAAAGTTGATTCTATTGGTACAGCGGCGTCTCCTTCCACCATACACTACGTTTGCATAAACACTCAGCTGGCTGTCAACCTGCCAACCAAGGCCATGTAAACAGAGAATACTTTTCCATGAAAATAGCTGAGCACCAGAATAATTATCTATCAGATTCATTTTCGTGTCATTATTTCAGTTTCATAGGTATGACTGAAAATGTTTGATTATAGAAAATATATAACTTACTAGTTGCTTAATACTTTTGTGTCTAATTTTCACAGTGTGTTATTTTCTGCTTGCAAGAAGACAGAAACTTATTGATAAAATTTAAATATGTTCCTGGCTTTTTACAACTAAGAGATAACACACAATTAAAATTAAGGACACAAATATTTAACAACTCGTAAAATGTAAATTTTCTATAATCGTACATTGTCAGCATTACTCTGAATACGAGCCTTAACAACTGGCGGTAAAGGTAGTGGGGCGGCGCAGAGACTAAAGATGAGGTAGAGCGCTCTCGCTGGCTGCGCACAACCAATCTCCGTGTCCCAACACCGAACTGATTTTCTGCCAGTGCGGCTTGCAAAAACAGCGTGGATTGGGCTTGAGGTTAGAATACTGTTTAGTAAACAAATGCTTTGAGACATTTGTATACTTCCTCTAAACAATTTGTAATGCAGTTTGATTAAATTCAAAACAGTGTTCGTTTTAACTTAAAAAATAAGATACAAACTAACACGTTGATCAGTGTTGACCATGTGACTGACAGCTGTGTTCCTTTGGGGTAGGTCAATGTTGGGTAAAGGCAAAGGATACGAATAAGAGTCTACGTCATATTTAGTGCATGGGGCGGCGGCGATAATCACCTGGCGGTGGAAGGTGCGCACGGCGGCGGGTCGGCGATCGATGCGCCCAGACTGCCCGTCTCCAACGGACAGACTTGCCGGCGCCAGACCGCCGCCGCCCCCACGCCCTGCAGTCACGCACGCCGCCTCCGGCCGGCACGCCGCGTGCATACGTGCTACGTGTGTGGCGCCAGTCCCCCCGCCGCTAGACGTAAAAACACGAGGGTAGGCGCTCGCTCCCGACCCTCCCTGCCGCTCACGCGTTAGGCAGCCTTTACAATCGCCGGTTGCGTACGTCCGTCACCCAGCCGAACGATTTCCAGCCAGTCTTCGTACGCCCGTCATCAGTCCATTGCTGCAAACTAATACAAATAAATGTGTTTACAAAAAAATTTTTCCATAAAAAGTCAATATTTTTGGTGGTATTGTGTTTTTAACTACCCAAAATGCGCATACACGTACAACAAAAATAAATTGATATTAAAAATTTAAATAGCATAAAAACCATGGTT
>NQII01003228.1:45120-94059 GCA_002778355.1 Clitarchus hookeri | reverse complement strand
GGGGGGGGGTGGCAAACATACCACCTTCTAATATATTTAATTGCTCAATTCCCCCACCTCCATCTCCAATTACTCACCTTCGTTCCACCAATTAGTCGTGTCGCACCACCCCCTTCCAATATATTTAATTGCCCAATTACCCCACCCCCTACAACCTTTCGCCATTGCTCATTCCGTCGTATGCAGCCGTCTCGGTGGGTTTTTCGTTTGTTAGTTGTTAATACACTGCTGAAGGTGGCCATCTTGGATTTAATCTGTTTACATTTTCAACACCTAGGTGGCGCTAGAAAATTAATTACCGATTTCGTCACCAGGCGAGCTGCCTATTTGGCCACCAGGCAGTATCCATATTTGTTTATGTTTTTAAAGTAAAGGTGGTGCTGTCGGCGCCCTCCATGTTGGATTATTTTTTCGATGCATATGAGGCGTTAATTTCTCGATTTCACTGTCAGGTGAGATGCCGGTACCCGCTCATTCTGTCGATTCAGTAGCAAAGTGAGCTTCCAGCACTCTCATTAAAAAACATCGCTGCGCGTGGAGTAAGCATATGGATATTTTCTCCCGCTCCCTAAATTTCCTAACGTACTGATTTTAAACTTGGGAGGAAATGTTTTTTAATGATGAGCGCCTATGCTTCGTGAGGGGGAATGCATGGGATCCTTCACTGTGCCATATCGCATACTGCGGGGGGAGTGAAGTGATTTTAACTCAATTTTTGGGTTTTTCAAGTTATGCTTACTCTATAGAAAGCAGCATAACGCATCTGTACACGGCACATAATTTTCTCCAAACACAAAATTTCAACAATTGTTTTACTGAGGGGGGGGGGCAAGCATGTTGTTTAGATGGGAAGGGACACTCGGTGATTGATTTTTCGTTAATATTTACCCCGAACCAAGATCTTTGTATACCTCTTTCTCGTGAAGTACAGTATATTTCCAGTATGAGGTTTTACAGTATATTCGTTATCTTGCCTTTAGATTCGAATACCTTCCTTTCGTTGAATGGGTCAGTTTTGCTAAGCTGCATTCGAGTAATATATTCAATTTTATTGGTGGTGTGTTTATTCGAGCTAAACATGTGCAAATATCTTTCGAATACCTGCTCTCGCTGTGGTGGCATAGATCTTTAGACTGTGATCGAATGCAGTTTGGGCTTCCACGAAACCATTATCATTAATCAACCCAGACTCTGCCACGATTCTTGGGCGTGAAGGTTGCTGGCACGATGGTGAATGCTCATCCTGAACCCTTGGTTTTGTGGGAAGTACACTCGTATCCTGCTGTGAAGGATACTGTACAAAACTGTTTTTGGCAGGTGAAAGTACTACAGCTACGCAGGGTTTCGCATGCCTCTGCAAGTCATCGCGCCTAGCAAATGCCATGCCACAGCTAACACTAATATGTCACTCCATTTGCATTATTCGAACATTCATACTTTTCGTGTCTTCGAATACATATGGTGAATGCAAACAAAGTGTTAAGTTACAGCAGCGTCACCGGTACTGAGTTAACGCCTTTACAAATTACATAAGTGGTAAATATATCAATAAAAAAAAACTAAGTTCTAGTACCGTATTTTATGAGGTTATATATTACTCCAGAGACCATCAGGCCCAAACGGATACTCTAAATTTGAGCAGATTTTTAATTTCGCGGGAAAATATATGCGTGTTACGTGCATGGTTGATAATATCCTGCGACCTGATGCTATTAAATACCTGAACTTACTACAGTCAGAATGCTAAAAGACGAGGGGAGAGAGCGATCTGTCACCTCTGGCACCAGACGAGGAACTGTGCCGAGGCCGCCGTTTATCATCACTGGGACACTACTCCCTCAGCGCGGGGAAGTACAAGCCCTTGTGAGGGCTCATGTCCTCCCATCTGTTTAGCATATCTAGAGCCCAGGTTGGGGCCAGCTAGCCCATCCCGCCTGGCTGTCGATCGAATTGTTAATCTGCGGCAAGCCAGCAGTCTGTTTTGTTATTAGGACCCCTGTGTAGCGCCAGGGAACCTGGTACCCATAACTGTTTCCTCTCCTTCACTGCCTGCGGGGGGAAAGTAGAGGAATTGTTCCTAACAACCCGGAATTTTAAAATGCAGTGCTTGTTGAGAACCGCCGCGAAGACCGGAGTACTTCGTTGCGGTTTTGGTTGTGTTAAAGCGGATTCCAAGCCGGAAAATTGCAGTTGTCTGGAAGGTGGTCGAGGAGGCAAGGTCTGCAATAAGTTAGATAAATAAAAATAACTAGAATGTGTATATGTACAGTTGTTATTAATTATAAGTTGGCAGCGATTAATAATTGGCATAACTGTGCCCGGGGGTCGGCATTGTTTTCATTATATAGTTTCCCCACATCAGCACGCTCTGGCGGACAATGCTGAAAACAAGAGCGGTAGTGGTAAGGGATTAAGCGAGGGTGAATAATTATTCGGACTAAAGTGGTGTTGTGTAACAGAATAAATACTCAATTTCAATGGTAATTTAATTAGCATTAAAAATAAAATTTTTGTTGATCGGTCTTAAAGTATTTAATACAAAAAAATATTGATTTAATAAATTATGATGGTAGGTATATCGCTGATCAGAAAAATAATTTTTTAATAGGATGAAAAATTACGTGTTTTTTATGTCTATAAAACAAAAGTGAGTGCCGGCAGCTCACTTTGCTACTAAATCGACAGAATGAGCGCGTACCGGTATCTCGCCTGACAGTGAAATCGAGAAATTAACGCCTCCTATGAATTGAAAATAAGATCCAATATGGAGGGCGCCGACAGCACCACGAATACTTTAAAAACATAAAAAAATATGGCTGCTGCCTGGAGACGAAATAGGTAATTAATACACTAGCGCCACCTAGGTGTTGGAAATATAAACAAATGACAAACGAAAAAAATAAGATGGCATGTTGAGTATAGGTAAGAGAGAATATCAGCTCACCTGGTAGCTAAATCAATAAGTTATCCCTGCCTGGCAGGTAATTTGGTGATTAATATGCTAGCGCCACCTAGGTGTTGAAAATGTAAACATATGAATTCCAAGACGGCCCCCTTCAGTAGTGTACAAACAAATGACAAACTAAAAACCCACCGAGACGGCTGCATACGACGGAATAAGCAATGGCGAAGGGTAGGAGGGGGTGGGGTAGTTGGGCAATTAAATATATTGGAAGGGGGAGTGGTGGAGGTCGGATAACTGCCGACTAAATAGCCAATAGCAATTGGCGAGGGTCAGTCTGTTAGGCTGGTGCTTGGGGGAGGGGGGACCTTCGGATTTGTAAGCATTAAAAAATAATTTTTAGTAGATTTTTAAAATAATTTTAATATATTTTTAAAAACTTTAATTTAAAAAAAATGTTTTTAATGGTTTGGTCTTTTTTGGGTTTTCAAGGTCAAAGATCACCGGGGTCAAGGTCAAAGGTCACCGGGGTCAAGGTATAATATCACCAGGGTCATGGTTAAGGGTCAATGCCAAGGTCACAATGATCCAAAATGGCCGCCGACCGACCGGAATGACAGCACGAACAGCTCCGACGCTCCGGTCCCAGGTCCCGATTTGCCAAAGTCCCCATAACCCCTCTACTATCATCAACGCCGAGTATAAAAAAATAACATTTGTAAAATACCACACCACAGAGGTAAATATTTTTTTCAAAGCCTCAGTTGTATTGTTATTGTAATTTTTAACCAACAGTTCCATAATTTAATTTTGGGAAAATGAAAAAGAAAAATTACTGCGTAGCCAGGATCAGGCTAACAACAAAGACTATACTCCTATAAAATAATCCCCAGTCATTCTTGGCCAATTTCAAAGCCGATAATTCACACCGGTATCGATGGGTTAGCTGGGTAGCTACAAGAATAAACATTATTATTTATCACAGCAAACGAGTGTGATTACACACTCTATTTACCAGCCGCTTTAAATACTCTAATCTTACCCCAGATATAATCCATTTACGGTTACTTCTCACTTTTCTGAAACCCTGTTTAAGTTCTTCTTCTAAGATATTCCTCCGCCACGTGCAGACTAAACTTGACTAAATCTAGAAAATTACACAAAAGGACAAAGCACCAAATCCGTACGCACTCGGTTGTAATTATATTTTGCATGAGAACTATTTCTTACTAGGCGCTACCAACACACATGTTTTCTCGCTGTTTTTCTTTATATTCATTTTAATTGAATTATTATAATTTATAAATAATACAGGCAAAACTTCAATTTAACTAAAAATAAGATAATTTCATGTTAACAGAGGTATAAATAAAACGCTTGTGATACATGGCATATTTAGGAAAAACTATACACTTTATACATGGGGTGATTTTTCAAAGGTTTTATTCAAAAAGTGTGAAGAAACCACGAATAGAATATATTTTAAATACCAAGTAACATAGTTTTGGTTTATTATTATTTCATTGTCAAATCTTTTAGTGGCCTGTACATGGGTTCGCTAGAAACTAACGACAATTCTCATTAAAATCTGCCTTACCAAAAGTCAGGTACAAACCTCCGACCACCAGTGCTACAAACCAGCGTGCTCTAACGAGTACAAAACACCCACGAATAAGCTGCAGTCCTCGCCAATCGTGCAAGAGCGCTGCAAGAACAAATTTACAACCAAAACATAAATTAATTCCAGGTGGGAAATTATTTCTCAACAAACCTGTACAAGAACCAGCCATGCTCGTGGGTGTGGCCCAAACGAGTATGCACGAATTTTTTTCACTCAATAGTAAAAAGAGAAACACGAAAGTAATTACTAACCACGTTATTTCCACGTTAAACTAACTGAAACGTATCATGGAGGCAGTGAATTCAAAAGCGATCGCTTCGGCTCTCAAAACTCAATTAACTTACAAATAAAAAAATAAACAGTTAAGATCGAGTCCACTGCCTATCTAGATTACAGCACTCGAAATTTCAAGAGAGGCAGGAAGGAAAAGTCCAGCCTCCACGAGTTATCAAGCAAGAACCTGTAATGTCAAATGAATTACGGCCATTACGCAAGAAGTGCCTCCACAAGCACGACTTTCTACTAGTATCATCCACTTCTCAGGCTTCTCACCGACGGCATTCCTTTCCCCAGGAGCACTACAAGTTAGTCGGAACAGGGCGACGTCTAGGTCGGCTACTCTCACGGGGCAATCAGAGAACTCACACCACTCCTCTCACCAAGATCACACATAGGCACGAAAACACGGATCGCAATGTTCAAAACCTTCATACTACCGCTTCCACTCTACGTCGCCCCAATCTGGACATCTGTTGCAGCCCACATTCATATGCCAGTATACTTAGATTTCCATAAAGGACTCCGCATAATAACAGGCTCATCGCACGCACCGTTTATTACTACTTCAGCAAACTGAAATGAACACCCTCATCCACGCCATAAAATCCTCAGTACACAACTTCAAAATCATGAAAACTCCATCATCACAGAACTTGACTCCATCATCCAAAACCTCCGACCTCATGACTTCTCCACAGCCCACCTAAAATAAGCAAACAAACAAAGAAAGAATGTATGTTGCCAGGCCACTAGTATAGTGAGAAAGCGTGAATAGTAAAGCTTAGTTTTTTCCCCATGCATCCACGGTCCACGTTAGCGTTCCTACATTAGCTACAGTCTATGTGCGGTATCTTCACACTTTTTGAATCAAACCTTTAAGAATTCACTCTATGTATGAAGTGTTTAGTTATTTACTAAATATGTCACGTATCACGATCGTTTTAGTTTTCTGTTAACATACAAGTATCTTATTTTTGGTTAATTTCAACTTTTACTTCTATTTTATTTACAAATTACGATATTTCATTTACAATTAATACGAATAAAACAGGGATAAACCAGGAATAAAACAGGCATGTTGTTAATGCCTAGTAAGAAAGAGTTCTAATGGAAAATATTATTAAACTGTGAGCGCACGAATGCGGTGCGTTGTCCATTTAGTATAATTTTCTAGACTTAACCAAGCTTTGTTTGTGTAAGGTGGAGGAATAACTTGCAAATATAACTTAAGAAGGCTTCAGAATAGTAGTTAGTAACCATAAATGGACAATAAGAGAAGAGTCACATGCGCAGGGAAATTCCCAACTTTGTATAACAGCGACGCTAAACATCCCTATATTGTGCAGCGAAATGCGAGGTATCATTCCCATACAATGTAGGCTCTATAGGTTAAAACTTATAAAAAACAGTTTACGAAATTCACTAGAAAAATTTTTACACCGCTATTATAGCTGGCTTAAGTTCGAACGAGCACTTTTGTAAACAATCATTGGGGGAAAAAAATGACGTCCATAACTGCGTATATTTTAAAGTAAACATTGAATTACATAACTACAGAAATGAGTGCGTCATATTATAAAAAAGTACTATGCCTTAACGTATTATCATCGTAATGCTTAAATCGGTGCCACTCAAACCGATTTATTTTTGTTCTTTGGACAATACGGTTAACACACATCGTAATAGTAATAATTATAATTCTAACGATTTCGCAGCGGCATTTGTTGCATGGCTACTCGTCTTTAGGTCAGTAGTACATATGGCTAAAGAATGACCAATGGGTAAAAAAAATAATCAAACAGAGCTTTAAAAAAATCCAATTTACAATTACTCAACTTAAAACCTTCCAACAACGCTGGCATTAATTACAGCCATTAATTTCAGTTATCTATAAGAAATTAGTACCTAGTATTACATTTTAAAAAATTAACTTCCTACACAAACAAATATATTTCTTGCAGTTAAAATAAACGACGTAAGAGTAACACAAAAGGTTTCGTGGAAAAGGAGCTTGACGCACAATTTAGATACCATAACGAACTAATTTTTGGACAGAATAATATTAAACCAAATCTCTAAACTGTTAGCATAACAACACTGACGTCTACATCCAAAAACACGTTGTCAAATGTTCTTTGAAATTTTTTTTTAGCGAGTTTCGCGGCAATCGGCTTCCCAGATTAACTGAATCCGAGTAGCAGTATATTATTTTTTCTCTCAGCGTGCCGCGACCAGATTAGTTCTCTTTACGAAGACGAACAAAACTCATCCAATTAACTCCCCGCTGCGTTAGTCAAACGGGAAGCGCGAGGGTATGGGGTGGATGGGGTTGGCGCAAAGCGGCCGTCCTGCTTTGATCGCGTCGATTTGCTTGGCGGGGACTCGGCAACTGGGGCTTGCGTATTGATCCTCTGCGCCGCATTTCAGCACAATAGCACAGGGACCACACTGCCCTCCGCCGCGCGTAAAAACATTACGCGAGGAAAATTTCTGTGTATTTTACAGTGGGGACCACAGCCACATTTCTCCTCTCAAAATACGAGCGGCAATTCACGCGATATCTGAACCCTGCAACACAGTTTGTTCTCCCCCTCCCCGCTCGTTCCGACAAAAGCACTAAGATTATTTTATATAACCTCCTTGCGCGAGTTGGGGCCGCGGTGATGTAGTTGTTAGAATACTCGCCTCCCACCTTGGCGAACCGGGTTCAAGTAAGAGGTAAGAGGGAAAAGATGGTACAGGAAAACCTGGGTAGAGCGCGAAAGCATTTTAGGAGGACTCACTGCAAACCTTTACATTCTCTGCAATCAACAATCATCAAGCTAACTTGATGCCATGTTGGACAAGTATTCATAGCACTGTCTTTCCTGCCCAGATTTCCTTTTTTTGCTCCAACGTCGTTACGTCTAAAGGTGTTTATTTTTCTCCTGGGTGACCCCTCCTAAAACAGTTACGTTGGTTCCCTGAGGTAGGCTGGACGTGCATGGCTTAGCAATTAAACGGTGACCTGGTATTAAAGGTTGCGGTGGGCGGTGCCGGGAAGGTGAATCTGGTCATGTATGGTCAGGTTGGTCCTTCCCTAGAAGTGATGCAAAGGTAAAAAATTAAGAGAACGAAATACTAACATGTTCTGAACAAGAATTCTCCAATTGAGGTGCGTTAAGGGCAGGACGGAATACGGGGTCGTTAAAGTCCTCGAGGAAACTAATGGTCAACATACTCAACACGAAAACAGAATTAATAGACACGTACAAGGCATACTGTCTGTTTAATATCACGGTGTATAATGCGCATTAACCACGAGAACATTTTAGACATTACTAGTACACGTATTCGGCGTAGCTGCACTCGCAACAAAATTTGAAAGCAAATGTCTCGAATAAAAATATCACTGTTTCGACCCCAGATTCTCATTTCCAGTACGCCTAGCTCTGTGGTGAAGTTCGGTGGAACGCTAAGGTTTTGGTGCGAAAGGTACTGGGTTCGAATCCAATGTGTAGGCATGGATGTGTATGCCGTTTTCGGGTGTAGTTTTAGGCAATCCACCTCTGATAAGCCCACAGGGAATGTTTGAGGTGACGGGGGGAAGTAATTTTAAAATATTTTAATACTTTTAGTATTGTTGCAAATGCAGCAATTTCAAATGCACCTATTTTTCATAATTTCCTAGATTAGGCAACTACGCCTGTATCAGTTTCAGTCCGATCTTTTCCTGAACCTCTTCGACAGCTTGAGTAATATCTGCAACTGTTTCGATAACCTAACCCCAGCCATTCTCTGAACATTATACAGCCATGTATACTTGTTATCTCGCACTCTTCCATTAAATTCATAAATATTAATGACTAAATTTGTTTTCAGGCACTGATTCTTCTTAAATGTACACTTTAATGTTTCTTTATGACCACATTGCTGTGTTAACGCAATTACAAACCTGGAGATTATCGCACGTGTCCGAAATGAAATGGTACACATAGAAATTACACAGTTATGAATAAACCAATTTGGAGAGCGACCTCTATTTCTAAGTCATATTGCCAGTGCGAAATTGTCTACAAGGAAAGGAAAACACTCTTACTCGTCGGTGATATGTACCTACTACCTACTGTTACGAATGAGCTTTTAAGTCATTCATACGTGAAAGGTGCTACAGGCGTAGCTCAAATAATGAGTCATGATTAGGTAGAGCACAGCAGTATAAGATGGAGTTTATTACACATAAGGATTATACAATAACTATTTACGTGACTATTGGTCGGGGGAGTATAAATGGTATACCAAGATGCTAATTAATTGCATAAAATATTATTACCTCACGCCTTTACTATTACAGTCTAATTGGAAAGTCCCAANTATACCATTTATAGCTCCCCCGACCAAGATGCTAATTAATTGCATAAAATATTATTACCTCACGCCTTTACTATTACAGTCTAATTGGAAAGTCCCAACCTTGTTCGTGTTGCTGGAGGCTAATTCTAGGAGGCGGTTAACGACGGCCGGACACACCCATCTTCCGTGGTCTTCTCTCGGACGCCGCTCCCAGTGTTACGCTGGCCTATATCGGGCGCGTTGTTCAATATTTTTCGGCCCCGTTTAATGGCCGGTGGAGGGGATTTCTGCAACTGTCTTTCACAAGGTGTAGTTGCAATCACGCTCGTGCCCTGGTATAATGTTTGAAGGTGTGATAAGGCAGGCCGTTCAGCTAAGGCCTGATCACTTCATAACTACGTACGTGTGCGTTCCTATGTGTACATAACTTAGAATTCTTTAACGCGTCCATGCCTTTTTATAGCGCGCCCGAACGAAGGTTATCTGTGCCTAATCCGTCAATTTAACGCGGGAAGCAATTAACCCTTTCGAACGACGTAGATCAAACCGCCAGGCCACGAGGCAAGTCTCTCTTCCTCTAAGCAAACAACTTAAGGCTTTCACTCTACGGCATCGCTAACGTCACATAAACAATATTCAAAGTCAATAAAAATAACCTGAATTTACGCTGTTTACTTTTCTTCTACTAATAAAACACGACTTAGAGCGAAATGTTACGGAATGTGCAAAGGATTTTGCATTTAAGCTAATTAAGTGCTCTGCTTGGCTGGCGCATGAGGTGATATGCAGAGGTATGGTAGAGAACACGTGACTAAAAAAAAAGATTGATATTTTGCAGTGGAGTATACAAACAAGAAGCATTTAAGAAACGTTTTCTTGAAAGCCGGTGAGGGTGAGCGAGGCGAGTATGGAGCAGCGCTGGAGTGCAAGGGCGGGGGAAACTGGAGATCCCCAAGAAAATCTGCCGACCAGCAGCATCACCCGGCACGAAATCCAGCAGCGACCCCGACAGAAATCGAACTCGGTTCGCCTTGGGAGGCGAGCGTTCTAGCCGCTGCAACGCAGCGGCCCCGCCGACGGAAAGACTGCAGTTCACGCGTTTCAAGGCCTCGAACGCGCAAAGCAGGCTCCCGCATAGTGTGTCAAAGGATTAATTAAACAAACGTGAGCCGTAAACACCACAACACATCGGCAAGACTTCAGTTCTGCGCAGGGGAAAAAACATCTCAAACATACAGACTAATTAAATGAACAGGTCCTGGCGCGCCACAAAAGAACGCAGAAACACGACGCTAATAAACGAAGCGCGAAGAACAGGCTATTCGACCTGAAAAGACTCTTCGCCGCGAGTTTCGAGTGTGTTCCAACACGAGACGCGCAGGAGGGCGAGATACTGCGAAAGAGCGCCGCCCTTAGGGGCACATGTATTATCCCGGAACTCGCCGCCAGGCAAACATTATCCACAATTCCCTGCTGAACTATGCACTCAATTAAGTTCTTCAGCTACGATAGAATTTCGGGGCCGCAGTCGTGTAGTGGTTAGACTGCCCGCCTCCCACCTAGACGAACCGGGTTCGGGTAGCTCCCGGATTTCCGCATATGGGAATCGTGCCGGACGATGCCAATCGTCGGTGGGTTTTCTCGGGAATCTCCCGTTTCACCCGCCACTTAATTCCGGCACTGCACCATACTCCCCTCACGTCACCCTCGTCGTATCTCAAGACCCCGATGTTAAGAGCCGCCCAAATCTCTTCACTCACTCATGATGGGATTTCTATCACGGAACTATGTTCGTGCGTAAACGCGGGCTATTTACCTGACGAATTTTCATCAGGAAACGAGACTGGGTGCCGTACTGCAAGGAAATAAAACGACGAGTTGATCGAAACACTTAAATTTAAAATGCACGAACTATGGTGAAAAAATAAATAATTTTGTATCTATATGTGCAGTTTTCGCGCACTGCAGCCGTCAGCCATGCTTGTTATTTGCAAAGACAACGTGACAATTTTTCTTCTTTCTTTACTAAACAATGGCGGCATCGCTCTTATCATTATGCGGATGTGCAAATACAGAAGTTGCAATGAAAAATTAGACGGGTTCTATTGGTCAAATTAAGTATGCAAGAGTGCAGTATTAATGCCACCATCGTAGTTGCAGTTCGCAAGGTCGTATGGCCTCTTGCACAAGTTTAACTATGCAATTAACTAAATATGCATAGTGCGTATGGATTTAAGAGACCAGTAAAACCACAAAAAAAAAAAACGCACAAAGATTATGCCTTCACCAAAAGGGAGATCTGAGGATTGTATCCTATCTCGGATGTGGCTATGACCTAGGATTTAGCGACTGTTACTAGTAGATGACTGCAACCCACCTAAAAGACGGTACTTAATTTCAATCTGCAGGCAACTTGCGAACGAAGTTATTTGACGAAGGTTATTTAATAACCTTCGTCAAATAACTTCGTTCGCAAGTAGCCTGCAGATACGCGGTGAACTAGAGTCCACCTGCGTTACTCGTCAAAATTTAATGAGCAGCAGCGGAGGTGGAGTCAGTTAACCGCATATATACAATAATAAGAGTCAAAGCCATGGGCCACACGCATATAGTCAGTTCACGACTGGAAGAGACTTTCTTGAAGCCCTGCTAAAGATTTACTTTCAAGCCCATTTCGTATCCTTCCGCCAAAGGTAAACAAACATTGCCACGTGACTGCCATGTGGCAGTCACATGGCAATGTTTACATTCTACTGTGTGTGTAGATGTGTTCGTACATGCACGTACCCATTATAAAAGTCATGTATTGTATATATTATTAATGGATATTCCACAAGGGTAAAGTTTTTAATCTTGAGAATTTCACACAAAAAAATATGCGATGCCAGCGAAAAAACATTTAATTCTATAAACCCAAAATGCGAGTATTTCGATTAATCGATAGTTGTTGTCTATTTACAATCGATTGTTAGTGACTTTCGATAAATTCCCGTACATGGAAGGTAAGATCATCAGTATTGATCGAAATTGCTACAGACGTTAAAATGGCGTGGTGGTTGAGTCGTATGTTTCCCGCAATTGTAAAACGTTATTTAAAAATGGTTGTGACGGTTTTCGACAGGACGGCAGAGTTTGCGAGTGAAGGATTGTACGTCTTCCACAATGTGAAAACAATTCTTATGTGCAAATACTGCAACGTTAGAATAAAGTGGCAAAGGAAAGACACGTGCGCGAAACAAATAAAAACAAAAGAAATTAGAACTGAAAGTGAGCACAAATTAAAATCATACGTTATTAAAAACCAAATAATAAATAGCGGATATTAGTAAAACAAGACAAATAAATGAATTATTATAGGTTAAACAAGATAATCGCACAAATTCTATGACACGTCTGTCATCAACACAAGGACTACGAAGGTTAGTAAACAAATGGCCGTGTTACTTTCACCTTGAGCGTTATCATGTGGCTATGCAAGAAACGTTGAAATCTAAATACGTTAGCATCACGTCATTAATAATAGGCATAATAAGATACAATTCTTTTCGACACCCATTTGTAAGCGATAAATTAACAATTACGTTAAAACTTTGGAACTATTTCCTCTCTTTGTGCTGGCAACCTAACGGCATAACTGTACCCGCGCTCGCCGCTGTTTGTAATGTTATATGCATGTCGCTAACGGCTAGGGTGTTTTTTCAAAGGTTGATTTTCAAAAGTTTCTTCCAGTCGTGAATCGACTATAGTCGAACTGTAACTCGAACTTGAATACTTCTGTACGCAAAACATTTACTCGGTTTTCAGATGTCCGTCAAGTTGCAGAATAAATCCATGCGCAGGCAAAAATTATCGAAAATATATCAGTAATGTTTCAGTCCTTACTTCATGCCACTCAAAGGAAAATGATGGTTCATATTTGCACCTACCCAGTAGAATGTGTATAAAATAAATGTTTCCTGCGATAAAAAAAAATAAACATTCATATGCAGATGTGTTTTACGCCGACTCTGTGAATTCTAAAAATGCAGTGACGACAGCCTGAAATGTTTTATTATCCTATCATAATAACCACGTAAACAACTTCAACGTGGACCAATATGCTGCACAAATTACGCAAGTTAACTATGCGATCAGTATATTGCACCTCTACAGGCGTTGCAAGATCGCAATTTCTTGGATTGAAAAAATTGTATGCCTAACTAATTTGTTCAGTTTAGTGTTTTACAAATGCAACGATTACATACTATTGGTCGCAACGCGGAAGAACTCTGCTACCTGTACTATTTCAAGTCAAGGTCACATGGGATCGGATGCAGCAACTAACAGCTTGCTATGGTTGCTGACATTTCACCTTGTTATTACCACCGTTGAAAACAAGTAGACTTGTGTCGCTTTTAAAATGCGTAGTGAATCTAATATCGCGACTCGACAGCATTTGCGAAACCCAGCAAACGTGGTTGGCTTAACGCAAAATTTGTTGTTAGGTGCGAATAATTTGTTGTTTATAACCTAAAAGCACCAGTAACAGTAACTCTATGTCTGCTGTAAAAAAAACTCGAGTGACGAGTCAATATTTGTTGACTCGACTCGGCGCGATTTTTCGAGACTCTACGCATCGCCAAATTTTACATCATATATAAGAACACAAATTGTGCAGGAAAGTGGATCCTACATATGAAAATGCACAAACACATACATACCACCAGCAGTACCAGATGCAAAGTAAAGTAAAGTAGTAATGAAGCTTATTAAGACAATGTACTATAATATACGCATCCAAAGCTTACTTTCCTCCATGTCACTAACCGGAAACCGTAAAAAATAATCAAGTTAATAATCGCAAGACTGGTTTTCGGGTTACTAACTTGGCGCAGCAAAGTGATGTACATTGTATTGCGTGGATCACATAGACTTCAGATGGGGTAAAACGGATCATATCGTCTTCTGCACAATCGTTGGTATACGTCTAAAACCTCTAACTCTTCTTGAGATATATATATATATGAAAATAACATAACGAGAAAAAAATTAAAGTTTCATTATTTTGATATTTTAGCTGCATAATGCAGAATAGATTTAAAAAGTTTTACTATGCAGACGCGCTTTGAAAATACTACACAACTTTCACTCAAAATCGAGCACTTGAGAAAAACTGAACTCGCGAAGTTTTAGAAGTAAGCAGACTGTTCCCCATGCTACCTCGCCTATCGTCATCAGAACTGTCAAATTCACGTGGTCGTCTGTTTACATTTCGTATACCGACACAATTTTTTATTCTAAAAAATGCATTCCTCATAACCAGAATACATTCTAGTTGCATTAAAACTCACAAAGGCAATGTTTGCTAACATGTCGTAGCACGTATAACAGAATTATAACCTCAAGATGAAGCCACATTGCTTTGATAGCACCTCTGGCAAAAAAAAAAAAAAAAAAAAAAAAANAATATTCGGGAAAAATAATTAGTTTACAGTCACAAAACTTTAAGTTGGTTCGGACCGGGCCACACAGGCTTACAAATTTACAAACAGAATGAATCTAACGCGGAAGTTCATTGATGACTCAGGATATGAGTGACTACACATTACACTATATTTATGAATGTCAATGCACAGACTTCGGCAGACGTTTCAAGCAAGGGTTACACGTTATCATCAGCCATGATAACCCCAAGCCCTATGACGTCAGACTCGCGAAATAAAAACTCTTCCTACGACAACCACGCCCAAGAATTTCCACTCCTACAAAATACAGCGGAACTTCGGCAAATCTTAACCACGATAAATGTCAAACAATGAATGCTCCCACATAATTGTCACATTTTCTGATATTTCAAACAGAACGAACAAAATGATCAATTATACGTAATTACTCACTGTAATTTATGGTATATTGCTTAATACACGACTGATATTAAGGTAAAGGCTTAATAATGACCTAAAATCAATGCATTACCTTGGGCTCGAAACTAGAAACGCGCGCTCCAGATTCCAACACCCTATAGCGGCCTTGACTACGAAATTCGGTTTGAACTCTAAGGGTGCTTTCCTAGCAAATGTTTTATTCTATATCGCCAAATGTATTTACCTCAGTTCCTCTAGTTTTTGTCAAGCTCTGTCAAAACGGCACGAGAAGCAGTCAGTCTCTAGCCACAAGTAGGCGTGTCGGACATCCATGCACCTACGCACGTACGTTGAGGGTTTACACGGTAAATCGTAACCCCCACCCCAAACTTTGTGGATGGGGTTCAACACAGCGTTTGTAGCATAACCTCAACCTCCCAGTTATTTAAGTGTCGTGCTAAATTGCGTAACAATAATCTGAATACCAGAAAAATTTCACAACCTGCTGCAGCAGAATATTTTTTTTACCGTGTTATATATTCTTCAATTTAGAAAAATCTTGCTCATCAAGATTCAAGGCTATCCTCGACATTCCACGATCCTTCTACAGTGGCCGCAGTTAAATGGGCGCGCGAGTTCCAGAGTCCTGTCTTGAGGGGTGTCCAGTACAGACTGGTCAATGGCTGTTTGACATCCGTCGCGCGCCGGGTGTACAAGAGCAGGACGGAAAACATTCGCTGCACAGCCCGAGACACAAAATTTGAAAATTTCACATTATAACAATAACGTGTTTTCTTAGGCACACAAGTAATGAACCATACTGCAACATAGGAAACAATAAAGCACATAAGTAGATAGAAAATTACAGTTCTGGGGCACAGGCTGCAGGCTTCGGAAGTCAGATGGACATGGCATCTATCAGAGGACCAGAGGTGACCTTAACCTTTGATTTCAGAAAACAATCAAAATTTCCCATTTGCCCTGAAAAAAACATTCAAAATTCCTAGAATTTCTAACAAAATTTCCCGATTTTCGCTCCAAAACTGCAAAATTTCATGCAAAAAGTTTATTTACCCAAAGTTTTATGAATAACTCTGCCTAAAAATAGCATGACCTTCTTTCAAGAATGTTCCAGTTCATGCTCTGTCATTCCATGCCACCGCCTTGTTTCTAGAATTTTCCAGTTCATGCTCTGTCATTCCATGCTACCACCTTTTTCAAGACTGTTCCAGTTCATACTCTGTCAATCCACATCGACATCTTGTTTATAGACGTGACATGGGTGCCGGTGTAGGTTTAAATGATGTAAACACAAATATGTACATGGAAATTATTATTTTCCCAAATGTTATTGGCATGGGCATGTATATACGAGAGGTAGATTTTCAACAGCACTAAATTTCAAATCCCCCCTCCCCCAAAAACATATTGTAGTGAATTTATAAAAGCTCTGCTAAAGGCGAACCATGGTAAACGTCATCAGTATCGAAGTCTTTGTCATTCCCAGTTCTCTGCTGTGAATGACTTTGCTGCATCTCTGCGAGTTACCATTCCCTTCCATCTTCAGTCGATTACATTATCTGCTACCGATGTTTTTCGAACAGCCAGTATGCGGCTGTCGGCTGCGCACGCATCCCCTTTCCTACCCTCTTTTTTCAGCCTTTCACCGCTGACATCGCTGCCCCGCTCCATGCGCTGAGACTTTTCTAGATAACTGCCGGTCACTGTAGTGTCAATTTGAAGGCGATGAAAAAAAAAAATTTCGCAAAAGGCACACAAAAAACGCACCCAAGAAAACAAACTCGTTCCAGATAAATTCACGATAGCGCCAAACGAAGCACGAGTCGCAACACATTTCGTGTGACTACATCCACTTACTGTGGCGAAAGTACATTTGCATTAAATATTTACTTTCACATTTCCCAAACAGAACTAGACTATAATAAAATATTTTAAATATTCCCGAGTATCATTTTTTCTTCCCTCCGTCAATATCCAGCAGCCTTTTTGTGGTCTGTAGTTTGTCTCGGGCACGGCCATGGAAGTACAGGTATTAAAACTCGCCTGTCTAATAACGTTCGCGAACTGTCACTCATATTGACCGATTAAGTTAGAAGTAGTCGAGTAACGCTGTATCAAAATTTTATGGTTTTTTTAATATTACTTATAGGGATATCATAGACGTTGAAAGTAAAATAACTTCTCACCAGCAGATAATACCATGGCCATATAGTACATACATCCCTTGCATCCCCTAATTTAAGCTTACCTGGTAACATTTACATCCACTCTGTTGTCAAAAATATGCTCTTACTGATTTTCTTGAGCTTCCAAAATTCTAAGATCGTGAACTCAGGTCTCAGCGTCTCAATGCAATAACCCCCCCCCCCCCNCCCGACCAAGTCGATCACCTTCTCACACCTTTTCCAATCTGAAACTGTCCCAGCGGTACTGCAGTGGAGCAGCGAGGAGGTGTAATGATTTGTTCCCACACTTGAAGCGATCGAGTGTGCACCGGTACTTGTGTGGGAGACAAAGTGGGTAGCACGCGTGCCTTGAATGGAAGTAGTAAGGGGGGAATGATCGCTGCGTCTAGGAGACTGAACCCGCTGCAGTATATCTAACCTCAAGTGCCTGGCCGAGTGGTACTGTAAGAACGCACATCTTGAATCACGTATAATGAAGGATAATCACTAACTCATGGTTCAACATGACAGCAGCACAGAAAATAATACTGTATGCGACGTGGAATGTTAATTTTTCTTGTTACTACATAGTTACAGCTCAGCACGAAATTGAAATATTTCACAGAGAAAAATATAGTGAACTGAATTGAACAGATTATGAGAGCCGATGAGGGTGATTGAGGTGAATATAGAGCAGCGCCGGAATGAAGGAGATGGGGAAACGGGCGATCCCCGAGAAATCCCGCCGACCTACGGCATCTTACGGCACGATTTCCAGTTGCGAAAATCCGGTGACCCGGCCGGTGATGGAACCTGGTTCGCCTTGGTGGGAGGCGAGCAGTGTAACCACTCGGCCACCGTGGCCCATATAAAAATAAACTATCCGTTAATGTAAGCTCCTAGTTTCACCATGTTTTCGCTACCAAGCTAGTAATTCTCTAAGTGTTGTGCACAAAGCACCACGCATTAATAAGATTGTTAGTACAATTACTATGCAGGTCTTAAGGTAAATAATGCATGCAAAATAATGTTAAACTCAAGCATAGTAAATTCTTACCTGAAGATAAAATCTAGCTCCGGTGCAACAGGAATCTAGCCTTTTTTCAAACAAGATTTTTTCATCTGTAAACATTAATATAATCACCCAAGATAAATTTTTCTAGCAAACTTGTATTTATGGATGCACTGTCTGTTCTTGTATCGACCAAGATCCATTTCTGTAACTTTTGTGAAGTATTTTATTAAAGAAGTTATCTCGTAACGATCTTTACGCTGCGAAAACATATTTTGTAAATCCGTATGTAACAATGCTGGCCAATTTGACGTCCCTACGAAAGGGTAGCGGAAATTACTTTTGAATTCTTATTATATTTTCGCAAAAACTGAAGTGCCTGGTGTACAATTACTGCCATGTAAATCACTTGCCACTAAGAGTTAACTTCTTAAGCAGGCACTATACAACCGATGAAGTTTACAGGACTTAGTTTACCATTTCGTTATACTTAAGGGTAACTTACATCCCACTCATGATGTGTACTATATATACTTTTTAAAATATAGAAATAAATACGTTGTTCTAATGCTTTCTTATCCAAAAATCTGGTAATCCTACAATAGTGTGTAGCTATCTTAGTCATTAAAGTCTTCCATTATTTTCAATTACGCGTAACAATTTTACTTCTCAAACCTGTTTTCCGAAGTATTTTCGGGACCAATAAACCGATTTAAAGAACTTGCCCACTGAGAAAATTCTTTGGTCATGGTCATATAAAACAACAATAACGGACTATTATTAATGCAATTGGCGAAATAACACTTTTTCCACGGGGCGTACCTCCTATAGCGATTAAGGCTGAGGAATCATGGTTATAATTTACAGATGACAATGCGTGTTAAGTTGGACCGCACACAAATTAATTGTTCACTACACCAAAGTCTAGAAAATTACAGCAAAGGACAACGCACCGAATTCGTGCGCTCTCGGTTGTAATAATATTTTGCAGGAGAACTATTTCTTACTAGGTGCTACCAACACAAATTTTTTCTCAATGTTTTCATTCATATTCATTACGAATTAAATATAATTATTTATAAATAAAATTAAGGTTGACTTCGATTTAACGAAATATAAGATACTTTGATGTTAACAAAGGTATAAAACGCTTGTGAAACATCGCATATTTAGGAAATAACTAAACACGTCATACATGGTGATTTTTCGAAGGTTGGATTCCAAAAAGTGTCAAGAAACCGCGAATAGATTACAGGATTTGTTGTTTATATTAGACCATAGATGCTGTGGTTTGAATATCGGTATGTTCAAAAACACACACACGCACACATACATACATAAACACATATACGGCGTGCCCTCCTTAAGAGTGAATAAAAACAAGATACCTTATACGCTCGAGGTTTGTGGTCTAAAACGGCTGGAGTCGCAAATCTCGCGGAATGACAGTACAACAGTCGTCGCAGGAGAAAGAAGAATAGCAAAAGAAGGCGGAGGGAGGGAGAGAGAGACACTTGACCTTTAGGCGTGGCGCCGCAGCGCCCTCCAGCTCGCTCGATGGGGAGGCCCGTTCGACCACGAGTGCGAGGAGTGGTTAGAGTGGAGGGGGCAATCTCCGCGGGGGCTGTAGCGGCGCTCCAGTTCAGGAGGGGCGCCGAGCCNGGGCCGCGGTGACGCAGTCATACCGCGAACTTGATCAATATTATTCCCCTCTGCCGCCGTAGACGGCCCGCGGCTAAGGCGCGGCGCGGCGCGGCGCGGCGCGGGCGTGACGAATCGCTGCATCTTCCGGCCCGTTCGCCCTTCCTGTCCCGCGAGCCTCGACCCAACACGGGTCTGCCCCTAGTTACATCTAGTGTCGTCGCTCTCACTTCATCGATGTGTTTAATTCCATTTCAACGCACTCAAAAAATTCATTACTTCATATTTTGGTACGAAATGAAGTTTAACTTTTTTAGATATTACTTACTTACAAGTACTAACTCCTGGCAAAAAAATATTTAGACAGCATATTTTTCTCGCAATGGACTGTCAAAATCACAATTCTTAGAGTTCTCATGTCGTAAAAACAATAAGAACTAACTCACCGTAATGAGATCATTCACTTTGAAATAAGATACGACTATTTACTCCAAAGAAGCTTTAAAATCACGCTATGAAATGTTTTCGCAGTTTTTTAAAAATTGGGTAAAATACATTCTGCTAAGCATACCTTGAAATGTATTAAGACATGACCTTTCAGTCATACTTGTTAAATGTTCTTTGTTTTATTTCTACGTCTGATATTAACACAAAAATTTTAGTTTTGACATGCCGCGATGCAAAATCTATGCGATCTAATATTTTTTATACAAGGAAAGAGTACTTAGAAATGTCTACAAGTTGAACGGTATTTCGTGCAAAAATAAAAAAAAATTATTTTTTTGTAGGTAACCAGCACTGGCGCATATAATGCGTTGCATAGGTTTGGTATGAAATATACATGATTAAAAAACGCATGAAGAGTTTGCATTGGTATCTAAACACGAGAAGCATTAAAGGAACTTTTCGTGCCCAAAGGCAAGTTTCAAGCCTTCATTTCAAATGAAGGATTATTTATTTGGAGTGTGAAAATGGTTAAAAACGGGCGTTTTCACGATAAGTTTTACGCTAAAATTTCAATGCAGAGATTTTACACAGTTGTTTTTAGATGCGCATCAAACTTTTATCTTTATTAGAGTGCCGTAAAAATATAGGACCAAGTTCAGGCGAGTGGCCGAAGGAAAAAGAATGCACGCCAGTTGAGCACCTTGCGCGCAGAGGCCATGATGCAAGTGTGGAGTGAGCAAGGATCAGCCTTACAGCTCACGTGTTTCGAGGCCTCGAAGGCGCAAAATTGCTGCAAGCAGGCAAAACCCTTAAATAGAAGAAGAGTGGCTTCCAATGGAGCACTGCACCCAGTTGTACAACAATCATAACTCATTCAAAAAGTACACACGCTACCAAACTTGTTAGACTTAGGGCCCGTCCACAATAACTCGTCAGCGGTCCAATGCCCTTCGTGTGCGCCTACAATTAGGACGTCCGAAGCGAAGATTTCGAATACTGGCACCAGAGTGCACCAAATTCAGTGCCGCCCGAAGCTAAGCTTTCAGACACTGGAACTAGAGTGCACTCAAAATCGGTGCGCCAATAAATTGTATGCGCTTACTCGTAAATAGTGATATTTGTAGCTTATTTTATTTTGTTTTCTGATTTTACTAATGCGAGTGAGTACTTTTTGATTTTGCTTTAATTTAATCTTAATTGGATTTTATTCTTTTGCTTGCGTCAATATATTATTGGGTTTTTATTTATTTAAGTTTTGTTTCCGCGGGCTGAGAGATTGAAGATTATGCCTTTGTGCATGAAGCGTTTTTATATTTTCAATCTTCACGTTACGATATCAATATAAGATTACCTACTGTTACCGTTTGCGGAAGATAAAATGTAAACAAAACAAACAACTTGGGACACGTCCGCGTAAGTCCGCGGACGAAAGTTGAAGTTCGGGAATAGTTATGGGACATGGCACCCTGGGACATTGGGACGCGAACTGTGATGTCAGAGGGTCACGTGCACCAATCAGCAGTTAGGCGTCCGCCCACCAGCTACTGTGGACAAGGACTTAATGAGATACGCATCCTTCACTGATAAATTTGTAAGATATAGTTTTCATTATTAATTTCTCATGGATTTACACTGTGGTAAATCTTCCTTTTTATATCGTGGGTACTGTGAGGTTTTTCGATCATGCATGTAGTGAAAATGAATAATTATAGTAAATTTATTTTGAATAAGTTTTTTAATGAAAATAGTATCCTCTAGCACAGGGTTTTGCCATCAATCGATTAGTCGTGATCTTGAAACTCCCTCTTAGGACTACTAGTGTTAAAATATTAGCAGACACGGAAATTATTTATGTATATATTTGTTTTGTAGGAGCACCCAATATATTCAGAACTTGAAGATAGGTTAACTGAATAGAGGGTTTGACACAAAATCCAAAAATAGATAAAAACACGTTTTACAAAAAAACAAAAGAATATCAAATTTTAAATGAATAACATGTCACTACGACTATGCGCACCGCACTTAAAAAAACCAGTTACTTATATACAACATAACTATTCACGTATAACATATGTTATTAGTTATATAAAAACAATAATTAACAAAAATATATTAATATATAAATAGAGGTGCTGAATCCATAAATTAATTTGTTCACACTTACAGTTACGTAGAAAAAATGTACAACTTCGGTATTTCCCGATATTGGAAGCTCATCTAGGGTGAATTTAAGTAACGCTTCACCAACTCCATAATTGTTGAATACCAAGAGAAAACGGAAGTAAGGGGTGACTGTAAAAAAAACCATGACTAAGAGAACAATATTTCCAAGCAATACATAAACCAAAGGAAAAATACTGTTACGTGTGTCTGGTCTGCGCCGCTGACCTTAGCCCGCCCCACGCGAGCGGGCGGAAGAGAAGGACAGTAGTGATGTGATAGCGGGGCGGCAAGTCAAAGGAATGTTTTGAATGACAAGCGAGCGATAACCCTACCAGAGTTTTTAGTTATGAAGGCATTCTTGCCGTGGTAACCCTTTGGCGGATAAGATTTCTGCGTTTATCTGAAGAACGATCTGGATTACTGACCCCGTTTCTCTCAGCATGATTCGGTGTGTGTTGAATCTTCCAGATGGTCAGGGCGACTGATATAAAAGTGTGAAAGGCCTCCGAGACAGTTTTTGAATGAGCGAAATTCAGTAATAGAAGACCAGCGAGAAGAGAAGCGCGCGACGAGAGAAGTGACCAGCGGGAAGAAAATCGGCGACTGCGAACATCAGAGCAGTGAAGGTACGACTGCAGGCTGGACTATTGGACTGGCTGCGTGAGTGAAAGACATTACAAATGATGGCAACAGACAGACTGAACGTGTGTTATTGATGAGTATGAGTTAATTGACAACCAAACCGAGACATAAAGAAGGACGTTAATTAGAGATAAAATAGGCATTAAATATTGCGCTCACAGTTGAATAAAAAAAGTAATTGTGGAGACAGATAATTCAATACTGTAAATAATAGCAGTGTGAATAAATTAAGAATCAAATTTAGTTATTTTATACTTATCAAGACCTCCATCCCTCACGAACTCAGATACGCCCTTCAGGTGTCCATGTAACACTAAATAACAAGAAAGCAATATCTTGAAGCTCTGTCACCACTTACAAGCTGTGACTGCTGATGGCATTGATCGCCTTACATACATAGAGGTCCTACCACGGATGACCATAGTACAGTTCATGGTCACACCTCAGTATTGTTACAACATATTGCATATACTTCCGTCAATTAAATTTATAAACATATTTAGTTTTAAGACAACACAAAACCCCGGACGAACATTAAAGTTACAAATTGCACACACCTCTGTAACCATCCTAGTTGACCTGAACGAAATTGGAAATACCACGGCCAAGAAGGACTTAGTGCAAAATTACATCTTATTAATTTAAATTATGAAGTGGGCAGTGACCGCCTGAAAATTCATTCGAGGCAGAAACGCCTGTCCTGGAAACATTTAACTTCGACAGGTGCAGCGAAACTGAGGCGGAACAACCTTTACTCTGAACTTTCTCCTGGCATTTAAAGTCTTTTCCGTCACATTCGCGACGTGACCTCGTGCGGCCTCGCTGCACTTCTCCACATGCAGGAACATTTCACTCATGAGCAGAGAGGAGCAAGGCAAACAAGATTGAGTGGCAATGCAGTGGCGGATATAAAGGCTTTGAAAAATCACCCCATGAATGACGTGCTTGGCTGTTTACTGCATGTGTCATGCATTAGGCGTTTTAAAGTTCTGTAAACATAAAAGTTAATATTGCTTGTTAAATTTAACTTTTTTACTTATATTTTACCTAAACATTATAATATTTTATCTATAATCAACATGAATTATACAGAGATTACATAGGTGTGTTTATAAAGGCTACTAAGAAAAAATTCTTATGGAAAATAATATTATATTGAGTGGGCAAAAATGCTGTGCATTGTCCCTCTGGTGACATTTTCTATATGCCTACTTTATTAAACTTTGTTTTCATCAGGCGGAGGAGTATCTTGGAAGTAGAACTTTGGCAGGGTTTAAGGAAAGTTGGAAGTAACAGTGAATGAACTATAAAAAATTATTAAGGGGTGGGAGGGGGGCTACTTAGGAGTAGAGCACTGTGCATTACGACTGAACCACGTGTTTTCAAGTACGCATTAAGTTTTAATGCTACATAGAGATTACAATACTTAGTGTGGATAATCTGTCTAAATGCATTTCAAAATTCCGTTACTATACTTTGCACTGTTAACAGAATACTTTTTTTCAAGAATAATATTTTATACAGTGTAAAATTAAGATTCAAGGGAGGGGCCTAGGCACCCTTAGCCACCCCTTCCTCCCTCAAAACGTTTTTTTTTGATCCGCCATTATGTAGCATGCTACACAGACCACCCGCCTAACACTTACTGCAACGCCAAGTGCGTACACTATTAAAAAAAAAATACGTTATTTTATGGAAAAGTGCAGGTGAAAATTCCCCAGGATTTCGTAAAATTAATGAAATATTGCNACCCCTTCCTCCCTCAAAACGTTTTTTTTTGATCCGCCATTATGTAGCATGCTACACAGACCACCCGCCTAACACTTACTGCAACGCCAAGTGCGTACACTATTAAAAAAAAATACGTTATTTTATGGAAAAGTGCAGGTGAAAATTCCCCAGGATTTCGTAAAATTAATGAAATATTGCTTTTTCCATAACGGGCACACTGCAAACTTCACAGAACTTTCTGTGAGTACACGGAACCTTTCCGTACATTTTCTAGTTAGTTTTTCTGCTGTCCTTCTAGTTTTTAAGATAATAAGATTATAAAAAAATTGTTTTTGTTATGTGGGTGTTTTACTGTAAATAAATAAAAAAATTTAAACATAAAACAGTTAAAAAAATTTTTATTCTTGAGCGAGATCTCAACACACTGCGAAAGTTTTGTTAACCGTTATTACGTAACTTTATTAGTTTCTAGCAATATTCTAGTGTTGGAAGGGTTGCTAATAGATACGTGTGCTTGATCATACTTTTTATGTTTAAAGGAATAGGTACAAAGGGCGTGGATATTTTAACTGCCGCATAAACCTTAATTTTCTGGTTTCAGCAGCGAAAGAAAACTCCGCGTAGAGTCGACATTGTTCGTTCCCGAAACCCGAAGCTATAGGAAATATGGGAACTTTCTGTATTTTATGCCTTTTACGGAGCTCGGCTCCATTTTTCGTAATAACGTATATCCCTTTTCCGTATATTAACTGTACATTTCCGTAAAAAATTCCTTGAAGACATGTGGTTTTAAAATAGGGTACTTTGTATTTATCTGCCACTGCGAAAAATGGACCATTGAAAACAAATTTCGATTCTTACATAACTACAACTTCCGAGATGTCACACTATAAACTTTAAACATGAACAATAGTTATCTAAGCGATAAAAATAATTCAATAAATAAAAATGTACAGGCCCTTTCATTAAAGCGACCAAAGAAATTACAAAGGGGTAACATTCACGTCCATGCACTATTAGACGCTCTTGAGAAGACTACGAGTATATTGTTACGCGCTCGCTGATTCGCATCACTTGCGAGAGCGGAGATGTGTGAAGGTCACGCATGTAACCCAATAGCGGGCGGCGAACACGAATATCAGCTTGCACAGGCGTGGCCCCGCGATAAGACTTTTGCGGTTTGCGCCACTGACCTTCAGCAGATTGAATCTCCGTGTTTATCTGAATAATTTTCTGGTGGCTTGCTGCCCTAGTTTCTCTCAGCGTGACTCGGGATGCATAGAACTTTCCAGGTCAAGGCCAGCCAGTATAAAAGTGCGACTGACCTCCGAACCGGGAGTTGAATGGCTGAGTGGCTGGAGTTTTAGCGACAGACGACGAGCGAGCGGCGAGAGGAGTGGCCAGAGGGAGGAAAACATGCGACTGCTAGCATCGGCGCAACGAATAGTGCGACTGGCAGGCTGGACAATTGGACAGATGATGCCAAGAGACGGGCAGAAAGTGTGTTAATGATGAGTATGAATTAACTGACTACAACCAAACACATACATTAAGAATGACGTTAATTAGAGTAAAAATATACATTAAAAATTTTGCTCACTGAGAAATGAAAACAGTAATAGTGGAGATAGATCAATGCTGTAAATAATAGCTGTAAGAATAAATCAAATTTAGTTACTTTATTTCTGTTAACATCTCCACCCCTCACGAACTCTGATACGCCCCTCGGGCGTCACGTAACAATATGTAATAACTACGACGATTTTTTTGCCAGCAGCAGTGCAAAGCCCTGCCACGAATACTATTCGACCAAGCCAAGAGTACAGCACTGCACACGAGGGGCTAGACTCGAGCGCTAGTGTAGCTGTCGAGAAGGGAAGAACTGGAACGGGAAATTCAATACCGGTAGCTGTCTGCACAAGCGCGTCGACATGAATCTAAGCAACTTCAACAAGCAACACGCCCACACGGAAGCAGCACCACTGCAACGCGAATTTAGTCAACACCGTGCCACAACTGGTTCCTGCGACACCTTACACCCGTAGCCGAGCGCTTAATCTTATCCTGGAGGAGAAAGAAGTGATAAGGAGGTGACCTTGTACAGTTCATAAATTTTTCGGATGCACACTTGGCTTGTTCGAGTAGTACACAAACCCACTGCTCTGATCAGACTCGCCGCAGCTGTCGTCCAGTTGACGGGAAAAGGGGAAAGATGTTAACTAGGTCTGCAAGACGAGACGTTCCGCCCGGGTGAATGGCGTGGAATGCTGCCAATCGGGTGACCAGGTTTCGAATCCCAGACTGGGCGTGTTTTTATACTGCGTTTACCCCGTTTTATAATGCACGGCCGACGTGAGCTGGCTCGCTGGCCACTGAACGGGATTGCTAGTTAAAAATGGATGTTCTACAGGAAACGTGACACTACTCCAGTTGGCGCTCCAGCAGTTTCATTTCCCACTGCCGCCAGGTACGGTTCCTTTATAGTGCGCACCGTTTCTATTACTGAGGGGCAGCACACAAACCGATACGCTAAACATTTTAAAAATTAAAGAATTTGTACACAAAATTTAAAGAATGTAAAAATATAAAAATATAAATTTTTTTTAAATCTGTAAACATTTTTTTTACAAAAGAATGTGCCGTAGCACCACTAATACAAAGACGATGTCACTTTCAACCCCTGTAATTTCAGAATATTTTACAAGTTAGCAGCAACTTAGGATTAAACATATGCGTAGAACATTTACAAAAAAATATGACATGAAAAATTCTAAACGCCAAAGGCTCACAACGCAAAAAAATATAGATTAAAATACTCATACAAATAGATTAAATTGCTCTTTCAAAGTATTGCGTAGCTCAAAGTACAATCATTATTTAACTGGCAAACAACCCAAGTAGTGTAAATCTTATCAAAAATATAAAAAAGTAACTTAACTAGAAATACTTCAAACACCCATACAAAAAGATTAAATTGCTGCGCAAATGCTTATTCAAAAGTATAACGTTACTCCAAAATATACAATAAAAATTTAATTAAAAAAAAAAACGAGCGGAGTAATATTAAAACGTTTCTAAAATACAAATAGTTACTTTGATGACTAGGTAAATTCAAGGTATTTAGTGGAGCAATTTAACTAAATGAGGGCAGCGCTTCAGGACCAGTAAAGCCTCCTTTACGTAGAAATACAAGTTAAAATCTGAAATAAAATATCACATTAAAATAGTGAATTGATGGAGGCAGTACGTAGACCCTAACCATAGCTCCATTGAATAAATACTCGATGACGTCAATTAGAACACTTCAACAGACTACGCCTAACGCGTAAGTCATGGTAGCACGGTAGCGACAATTAAACTTTAAGTAAATGATTGGGCAGCAGACAAAACTATACACAACTCGTAAAGCAACTGGAACTATACAGAGAAGCAAGAAATTAGTTACGCCGAAACTACAATTTAGGCAGGCGTCCAAAACCAGAATTTAGAAAAAAATCTAACTCACTGCAAATCCCAAGACAAACACAATACTAAGCCACGCAATTATATAAAATCACTAAACTGACCCACAAATGAAAAACTGCGACCACGACTCACCGTTTTACAATATGCAGCGTAACCAGCCGCTCACGCAACTACATTATTTAAACGGCGTCTCATAGCACCCTCGTCCAAGGACGAGTAAACTGACAATTTTAGATAAATATTACAATTTAAATTAGCTCTAGCAGGCGTCAACCCAAGGATCTTCTTCACAGGCGTAGAATGCACGCTGTACAAGGCGTGTAACAACTTATATAAACCAGCCCCTGAATTAAAAAAGTTGACGTACAAGGAGGGGTAATCAAGGGAGGAATATGAGGGAAGAAAACAGGAGAGGAGCCGAGTCGGTCAAGGAGCAGGCCGCCTTACAGAGGAGAGAATCCAAAAACGATGCGCGCGCGGCGCCACCGTCGCAAGAAAGAGCCAAAACATTAGAAAAGAGAGGGTATGTATGAGCTAACAGAGACATGTACGCAAAATAATCATGTTAAACTTTGCAAATACTACATGATCCTATATATACTGCACATTAGAAAAAAGCTTTTGATGGTAAGAAACGCGAAACGCCTACTTTACGGATTCAGAAGCCCAACTGGTCGCAATAACTTTGGAAGGCCTATAGCGACAGCATAAAATAAAATTGATGACTTTTTAGTAGTACAATACACACAATTAAAAGTATAACATCTGTACTAATAATAATAATGCCAGCCAGCCAAAATATGCACCACATTGCAAATGTTTCTGTAACTTGATCAGCCAATATCGGTAAACGCGTGGGCGAATGTCTGCGGTCTTGCCGTGGTGGAATATAAACTATCAACTTGGTCAGAAACTATTTATTTTAAAACCCCGTGAGCAGTTTTATGGCACGTGTTGAACACCGCTACGCATTCTGCGGGAGTTTCTATAGTATTGTTGCAGGTCGCCTGGGGAGTACCAGAGTTCGTGAGGGTCATGAATGTCTTCATAAAAATAAATTTATTTCTCAATTTATTTACAACGCTAGAAAAATACACACAGCTATTATTTACAACATTAAATTACGCACTACGTCTACTATTAACTCGTATTAATCCTATCAGTAAGCGCTATATTTCATGTTAAGATAAAATATAATTCAAGTCGTTATCAGTGTCTTTATACAAGCTATAGTAACTTAATCCTCGCATATTGCTTACACATAATATCAAAATGCCTATTTCCATGTGTAAACATCATTCCAACAGTCTGTCACTCAAGCATCCAGTCCCACTTTCACACAGTCCAGTCCACACGAGTGTGATTTGAAGGGGGCAAGAGAAAAGGGGGCGAAACTGCCATTCATGACCAAACAGGAAAATGCAGAGGCGACGACCGTGGCGGAGTGGTAAGAGTATCAACTTGCGTTGCGATAAACTCTAGCTTTGAAACCCCAGATAAGTGATAGATTTGAGTGCCAATTTTAATTGTACGTTTAGGATTACATTTTTCGGGTTTGGGTGTAACCAACGGGAGTTTTTTTTTTTTGCCATTGCTAACTTAAGGTTTTGCTGGCCATTTTTTAAGTGTGAAAATCTTGTTTATTGTTCACAATTGGATGCACTTTACGTGTTTTTGTAGTCTCTAATTTCAAAGTTAATGTTGTTGGGTATTTTTGGGTTCATATATAATTTATTTATTGTAACTTTTCTTTGTTTTTTTTTGTGGGGGAAAACAGGGGAGTGACCCCGGTAAAAAAAANATATAATTTATTTATTGTAACTTTTCTTTGTTTTTTTTTGTGGGGGAAAACAGGGGAGTGACCCCGGTAAAAAAAACACCTTTTCCCACGTTTTTTTTAGATTGATGCCATTGTATTTCGTGCTAGCCTGAGATAACCCGCAGNTAAAAAAAACACCTTTTCCCACGTTTTTTTTAGATTGATGCCATTGTATTTCGTGCTAGCCTGAGATAACCCGCAGTGATCGGACGTATCTCGATCCCACACCCATGGGGGCTGTCACCATAAATAATGGCCCAATCGGCTGGTGCTTGGGGACGTAAAACAGACATACTGATTGTACGTTTAGATTAGATGACTTGCTGGGCCATATTTCAAATCAACCCAATTAACCTACCTGCATAAGGCGGAGGCGGTGTTGATAAGCAATAATAATAAAAAAAAATAAAGTGAAAAGTAGGCGGAATCAGAAGAAAACCTTATAACGGTAGTACCCATCAATCTTATCACACGAGAAACCCCACTCTACAAATACCCGACTTTCCGAGGGCTGAGATCGAACCAAGGATCAGGACGCGTTGGAAAACGGAGGCCTCAAGACTAACCGGCGAACTAACGCCGGGTCTTTTTGTTTGCAATCACAGAAGAAAATTCTGCAAAACGTCCGTCCCCACCTTCTCGCTTTTAGAACAGGCCACGGGGGAAAAAATACCACGGACTGTGTTCAAAGTAACCACTGATGCTAATTCACGGCGCTAATCTATTTCCTGCCTTTGCCACTGGTGTCGCGGCGCCTGATTGGCAATTCCCGCCGGAGGCGCGTCACCAACTAGCGCCGACTAACTGCCTCTCCAGGCAAGAGTGTTGGGCTCACTGCCTCAGTGTTGGGCGCTACGTGTTACCGAAGTTTAGTCTATTCACGGTTTCTTCACACTTTTTGTATCAAGCCTTGGAAAAATCGCCCCATGCATGTCGTCTATAGTTATTTCCTAAGTATATTATTTATCACAAGAATTTTATATCTCTTAAAAAAAAAAGTATCTCATTTTTCATCAAGTTTAAGTTTGAGCTATATTTAATTTATAAATTATAATATTTAATTTATAATAAATATGGATAAAAACAGTGAGAAAACAATGTGTTGGTAGCGCCTAGTAAGAAATAGTTCTACTGCAAAATACTATTACAAATGAGTGCGGTGCGTTGTCCTTTGCTGTAATTTTCTAGACTTGATTGAGCTTTGCTTGCAAGAGGCGGAGGAATATGCTGGAAGTAGAACTTTAGCAGAGCTTCAAAAAANCTAGACTTGATTGAGCTTTGCTTGCAAGAGGCGGAGGAATATGCTGGAAGTAGAACTTTAGCAGAGCTTCAAAAAAGTGTGAGGTAACCGTGGATGGATTATAGCATCGGATGATTCTTTTTACGTGGCTTCGTGAATAATAAATTTGTTTGGAAAATATTTTAAAGAAAGGGGTGTATCTTTCAGCACATAAACTGATATGAATTCCGTACTTTACAGTTATTATTTTCACGTTATAAAAAAATCGACATATGTCTTGAATAATAATAATTTTCGCCTTCGATTTCGATTTACATATTAAGGACGCCACTCTACTTCACAAGAAAATAGTGAATTTTTTTTTTTTTTGATTTGTCTACTTTGTCTCTTTTTAAAATGTTGACTCTTTTATACAGGCCACTGGCTTGATAGTAAAAACCTGTTTATTGCAAACATTAATGTGAACTTACGGTTTATACGACGACAGATGAAGCTTGCAAACAGTTATAATAAAAACAACTTGTATGTTTATTGATGCGGATATATTACAAATACGATGCTAAATACGTTAATGATCTCGCCGTCGAGCACCCCCAACAATTCCATTCCATGATGCTAAATAAATTTTGCTTGTCGGCGAATGCTCGTAAAATTTAGAACAAATGTTCCATTAAATGCCATTCATATTTGTTGATACATGGAAAACCAATTTTGTTATTATCATCACACATTTATTTAACGTATATTTTTTTTTTTTACAAACTGCAAAGACAAAACTATTACAACAGTCCAAGCTCAGAGAACGACTTTTTTTTATCCAAAAATAAAAATACTAATGAATACTGGAATAAAATCTGTCAATATTTACATAGGTACTCTGGAAGTGTTAGACGAGACACTTCCACAAAGATCCAAGATGGGTAGTAATTTTTAAATGGTAAGAAAAATTATCCCCTTGCGGATTTAGTGACTTCTTGACCACGGCGACTGCTGATCTATATAAAAGAAACTGGGAAATTGTATTTAAACGGTAAAAATAAAATTAACACACTTCCGTGTATAATGCAGTTCACAGAGGCGAGGCTTTACATTGCAGCTACTCAACTTCGTGTGTAATATCCAGGCCACTTTTGTGAATGCATGTCAAGTCGCAGTGACGGCAGTGTCGCAATGGCGTTTTCTTCCGTGCTTCCACAAGTTTTCTATCTTCGCACTATCTTGCCATCTTTCTTGGCAGCAGCTAGCCGTGGCCCCAATAGCGTCCACGAACAACACAAACATCTCTCCGCCCTAGTATCGATGAACGCGCCCTGCGTGGCACTCGACTCTCAGCGCATGCGTGTACGACACGAACCCGAGACACGCTTGAACTCGGCAAGGACGGGTTGTCGCTTCTTGTCACTAAACATAAGCTAGAGTGACGACGCCTATCCGGCCCACAACAACTTGCCGGGATCCTGTCGTTACATGTTGCTGCTCTTCGTCGCTCCCTTTGCCCCGTCCTTCTCTCGCGAGAGCGAAGGAATGTCAGGCAAACTTAATCTGAGAAGCAAGTGGCGATTCGCAAAGGAATTGCCGACGCGTGCCGCCGCGATAAGCCTATCGCAACTCGCGAGTTCCTGACATTCGGCGGATGAAATTTCTGCGGTAAAATGCGAAAGAATATTCTGGTTCATTGCCCTGGCCTCTCTCAGCTAGACTCGGGGTGCGGTGAACCTTCCAGATTGGGCCACCGAGACTATTTAAGCCACGACGGGCCTACGAGCCGACAGTCTCAAGATTTTGAGAATTTGGAGGACTGCGCGACATTAAGTGACGAAGCGACGAGCCAGCAGGGCGTTCAGTGGCAACGAGAGTGATCAGCGGGAGTGAAGTCTGCTGACTGCGAGCATCGGTACAGTGAAGAGTCAGGCTGGAGGGCGGGACTACCGAACTGGATGCGTGAGTGCAAGACATTTGGAATGATAGCAATATACATGTGTTAGACGAGTGAGAATTAAGTGAATTAAAAGGCATTAAGAACTTTAATTAGAATTGAGATAGTTTAATGTTGTAAATAATAGCCATGTGAATACATTAAAATCCCATTTAGTTCTTTTATTTTTAAAAAGCCTCCATACCTCGCGAACTCGAATACGCCCCACTGGCGTTTATCCAACAAGGCGTGGTAGTAGTTTCATATGAAAACCTGTGACGCGAAATATACAATTCAAAATATAAACTGCATTTGAAGACTGATGCCTGAAAGTATGATTTGTGATTGTTAACATTTTCTGCTCATTCCGTCTCAGTGCGGCCGTAGAAGCCATTGAGTCGAGAGGGCCGGGACCCCCACTGAGACTATAAAGATCTCCACGGACCTCGGAACATACCTTTACTGGTGTTACTTGTTTACTATGACTTTTAAATATTGTCTTAAAAATAGCATTAACTTCAGTTTATACAAAATGTATCTACTTCAGACCGACAAACTACAGCTGCGGATTGATCACGAAAAAAGGAGTAAACATATACACGACTTATGGCCTAAAGTAAATCCCAAGGGCGGTACACATCTTTGAAGTTGGACCTGAAACACTGCTGCTACAATGGCAGGTTATCAAGATTTAAGTGAGTTTGAAGGAGGTGTTATAGTCGGCGCACGAGAGATGGGACATAGCATCTCCGAGGTAGCAATAAAATTTGGGTTTTCCCGTACGACCATTTCACGAGTGTGCCGTGAATAACGGGAATCCGATATAACATCAAATCTTCGACATCGTTGCGGCCGGGAAAATATAGTGAACGAACGGGACAAATGACGACTGGCAAGAATCATTAAACGTGACAGACGTACAACCCTTTCTCAAATTGGCGCGTATTTCAATGCTGGGGCATCAACAAGTGCCAGCGTGCGAACTATTCAACGGACCATCATTGATATGGGCTTTCGGAGCCGAAGGCCCACTCGTATACCGTTTTTGACTGCACGACACAAAGCTTTACGCCTCGCCTGGGCCCGCCAACACCGCCATTGGACTGTTGATGACTGGAAACACTTTGCCTGGTCTGACGAGTCTCGTTTCCAATTGTATCGGGCGGATGGACGTGTACAGTTATGGAGACATCATCATCAATCCATGGACCCTACATGTCAACAGGGGACTGTTCAAGATGGTGGAGGCTCTGTCATGGTATGGGGCGTGTGCAGTTAGCGTGAAATGGGACCCCTGAAACGTCTAGATACGACTCTGACAGGTGACAGATACGTAAGCATCCTATCCGATCACCTGCACCCATTCATGTCCATTGTGTATTCCGACGGACGTGGACAATTCCAGCAGGACAATGCGACATCCCACACGTCGAGAGTTGCTACCGAGTGGCTCCAGGAACTCTTTTCTGACTTTGGACACTTCCATTGGCCACCTAAATCACCAGACATGAACATTATTGAGCATATCTGGGATGCCTTNACTTTGGACACTTCCATTGGCCACCTAAATCACCAGACATGAACATTATTGAGCATATCTGGGATGCCTTGCAACACGCTGTTCAGAACAGATCTCCACCGCCTCGCACTCCTATGGATTTGTGGACTGCCCTGCAGGATTCATGGTGTGAATTGCCTCTTGCATACCTTCAGACATTAGTCGAGTACATGCCACGTCGCCTTGCGGCACTTCTGCGTGCTCGCGGGGCCCCTACACGATATTAGGCAGGTGTACCAGTTTTTTTTTTGGCTCTTCAGTGTATTTGCAAATTAACAGTATGCACCTTAACTTTCATTTCACAAGAATTACGTAATATTTTATTTAATTTCTAAATTGAGTTACATATATATATAATAAAGAATATCTTTAAGTCTTAGTATAAATACACCTTTAAATTTGCAATTAAAAATCATATATGTTAAAGTATTTAACTAGCTCGTGTATTATTATTTTAACTACAACCTTTTGAAATAAATTTTCAAAAATGTAGTTTAGTCATAATGGAATACTTCTAAGAGTATAATAGGTAGAATCTGTGACAATAAACAATTAATTACTTCCTGAAGTTGCCTGTTAGGTGTAAAGAAAGTGCAACAAGTAGTATAACATTTATAATCTTCGGTACTGGATACAATTATATTCTGATTCGACACTTGATACAATTATATTCTAAGACATAACAAAAAAAAATGATAAATCTAAAATAAAAGCTTGGCCACCAATGGGCGTGGGCATATAAGCCCAGCGGCATGGCAAAAAAAGTATCCTTTAAAGGTGGACCTTCATTGGGCAAATAAGCTTTCTACGCCTTTACGCCTAAGCTCCGTTCATACGAGACAAGGAAAGTTTATGTTGGTTGACGAGAACTAAAATTTTTTCTAATGAATTATTGCCAACCATTATGGAGAATAGTTGGGATCATTCACTGCTCAAGCCAATACCTTTCAAGTATTTCCTTCCAGATACACGTAAGATGCAATAAACAAGTTTTTAAATGGCGTTTTTAGAAATATATGTTTTCTTAAAATCTTATATCAGAAATAAATCAAATAATACATTACAGAGAGTGAGACGATAGGCTAAAAGACTGATTTTCATTCTTGGCTCATATCCTCAAAATTAGCTCAGAAACTGTCAAAATAACGTGTTCGGACTGATACATGTCGTTTGTTTAAATTTGATTGGATAACACAGCCACGTTAAAAAAATCAAACGTAATTTAATTATGTCATCGTTGCATTACAACTGTGTCAGAAGTGAATCCAAGATCTCAAAGCACTTATTCATGTAAGCGTGTCTACTATTCTTAGAAGAAGCCACGTCGTTGTAACAGTTTTAATAAATAAAAATAGCCGTTAATGTTGTGACAATGAGATAATCACCGTACAGTTGGCATGAGCACTCTAACATACGTTACCACGTTCTCTCTACGAATGCGACAGAGCATGCTAAACACGCTAAGAACCGTGAACGCAAACATTGATATTATTTACGTGATGAGTTTCAACAACTGTCAAAAATATGTGGATTAATTCACAATAGGCCCAACTTTAAATGAACACAAAATACCTACATTATTAGTCAGTTTTAAATAAACTTGGCTTTCGAGTACGCAGGTATTTTTTTTTATAAAGATTCTAAGCCTGTATTTTTATATTATGCTACTATGAAAACAAATTATAACGAACAGTTTAGTTGCCATGCACACGCTCACTTGAAATTAGTTGGTTTGGATTAAAGGGAGAATTTGAAAACAATATGAAGAATTCGACTTCAATTGGCAAAGTAGTGTTCAAAATCAGCGTTAATTGAAAAGACTCAAGGTGTAAACCATCGCATTTCTTGAGAAAATCTACCACACAGTATGTCTCCAATTCAGTTAACATACTATTTATTCANGGTGTAAACCATCGCATTTCTTGAGAAAATCTACCACACAGTATGTCTCCAATTCAGTTAACATACTATTTATTCAGGACCAAGTAAGATAATATGAAGGTATAAAACAGAATATATTAACCGGAACCTGGTTAAATAAATCAAAACAGGCTATCCTAGCTAATCACAACATCGTTAAAATAATGTTTCGCGTTCGTTTACCGTGACCTATGCCGCGCGAGCAAGCGGAAGAGGAGGATAGAGTCGTAATATGATAACGGACGGCAAGTCAATGGAATGTTTTGAAGGGACAGGCNTGCAAGCGGAAGAGGAGGATAGAGTCGTAATATGATAACGGACGGCAAGTCAATGGAATGTTTTGAAGGGACAGGCGAGCGATAAACCAAGAAGCGCGTATCTGTTACACAAAGCATCTCCCGCCGCGTGCTCCTGACCTTGGCTGTATTGAATTTCTGCGTTACTCTGAAGAATGTGTGAATTACTGACCTGGTTTCTCTAAAGCGTGACTCAGGGTGCGTTGAACCTTCCACACGGTCAGAGCGAACGATATAAAAGTGCGACAGGCCTCAGAGCCGTAAGTTGACGAGTGGAGTGGAGTGGAGTGGAGGGTATATTAAGCGTCGGGTGTCTGTGCGAGCAGTGAAGAGTACGACTGGTAAGCTGGACTATTGGACTGGATGCGTGAATTAAAGACATTACAAATGATGGTAACATACAGACTAACGTGTGTTTATCATGAGTATAAGTTAATTGATTATAACCAAACAGAGACATCAAGAAGGACGCTAATTAGAGTTGAAATAGACAAATATTGCGCTCACCGAGAAATAAAAAGAGTATAAATGGATAGATAATTAAATGCTGTGTGAATAAATTAAAAATCAAATTTAGTTCTTTTATTTTTATTAGGACCTCCATCCCTCACGAACTCTGATACGCTCCTCAGGCGCATTGTAACAATACGTTAAAAATTGGAAACAAAACAGCTGACAAGTCCAGTACATCAGCTGCGGGGACGTAGCCGGAAATTGCTAAACCCCAACACTGTACAAGTCTCTTCAAATTGGCTGGATGCCTATATACAAACGCCGGGCCCACCCAGAAGTTGCAAACACGGTCTCAGATAAATCCACAGGCTGGACCTACTCTTCTTCGAAGGCGTCATGTTTCCTGCGCGCAACGCGAGATGGCAGCACGGCTGGTACACAATAACGGCCAACAAAGAAGGACGCCGCGGACAAAACGTCTACTCTCTCGCAGCTTAGGCCACCAGAAACCAATTTTCAAACTTCCTAGCGTCAAAAAACTGGAAAATACAGGCCGAGTATAAAAGAATACCCCAAATTTGAAGGTATTTAGTATCAAAACCAAACAACCTACAACCTTGGTTGACAATCAAATGAACCGTGGAACTGTGAAGTTTGTTTACCATATCTTCATAAATGTTCAAGGTGACCACCACGAGCGGCCCGAACTACATTTACGCGATAATCAAACTCGTTCCACACTCTTGTCAGCATGTCCGGTGTTACGGTTTGAATGGCGTCCGTAATTCTNAAACTCGTTCCACACTCTTGTCAGCATGTCCGGTGTTACGGTTTGAATGGCGTCCGTAATTCTCGTTTTGAGGTCGGCAATGTTAGCCGGCAATGGTGGACAAAACACTTAATCCTTAATGTACCCCCATAGAAAAAATCGCACGGGGTAAGATCTGGACCATCCTGCTGGAAAATGAAGTCCCCCGCCGCCTCTTCTAACTGAGGAAACGTCCACTCTGTAAGCATGTCCAAATAAGGGATTCCAGTAACAGTGGCTCGTGAAAAAATAAAGGGCCGAAAACAGTGTTTTGGATACAGCGAAAAACACGTCACTTTGGGGGAAGCACGCTCGTGTTGGGTGGTTTCATGTGGAGGCTTCTGACCCCATATCCACAAGTTGTGCCGGTTCACCTTGCCATTTGTATGGAACGCGCAGAAATCACGTCTCAGTTCCTTATCCCTTTCGGTAAGAGCCTGTATGGTTTCGGTAAGAGCCTGTACAAACTGTAACCTGTATGGTTTGTACAACAATCGCTTTCGCAACACTGTCTATACCGTCGATTGAGGAATTTGCATTTCCCGGATAGTTTGTCGAGTTGATTTTCTCGGACTGCGAACGAACNTGTCTATACCGTCGATTGAGGAATTTGCATTTCCCGGATAGTTTGTCGAGTTGATTTTCTCGGACTGCGAACGAACTCTTGTTGAATCCGTTGCACATTCTCTTCGGACACACGCGGCCGCCCGGAACGTTTGCCTTTGCAAAGGCACTCTGTGTCACGGAACTGACGAAACCAACGTGCGATACTCCACCTATCGGGAGGACGACGTCCGTATTTGCAACGGAATTCACGCTGAACAGTCGTAACCGATTCATATTTAGTAAACTGAATAACACAGAACGCCTTCTGTTGTTCCGTCGCCATCGTGATGCGGACTANCTGTGTCACGGAACTGACGAAATCAACGTGCGATACTCCACCTATCGGGAGGACGACGTCCGTATTTGCAACGGAATTCACGCTGAACAGTCGTAACCGATTCATATTTAGTAAACTGAATAACACAGAACGCCTTCTGTTGTTCCGTCGCCATCGTGATGCGGACTAACACACAACACACGCTCATAGTGCGACGACAGACGTTCCCAGTGTCATCTCTTGGCACATAGAGGAAACAACAGACCATCCCATTGACATTGACGTGTCGAATGCGACCTCGTTTCCCTCTCTACACCTCAAACCGAGAGTTACGAACGCCATCCAAACCGTAACACCGGACATGCTGACAAGAGCGTGGAACGAGTTTGATTATCGCGTAGATGTCGTTCGGGACACTCATGGTGGTCACATTGAACATTTATGAATATATGGTAAACAAACTTCACGGTTCCACGGTTCATTTCATTGGTCAATTAAGGTTTAAGGTTGTTTGGTTTTGTTTAATAGACCTTAAAATTTGGGGTATTCTTTTATACTCACCCTATACTACTGACTAAAGCATTCAAACTAGGCATGTTTTTGCCTAGGCCTCAGCTATGTAGGGGCCAATTCAGAAGGAGTGGGGTGATGAAAGGGGTGGGAAAGGGGTGTTTTAAAATTTATATAAAATAATACAGGCTCATCGAAAAAGAATTGTACAATTTCCAAACGATTGAATCGGGAGAGGTGGCCCTATCCCTTGGTGTCCTAGATGCCCCGGTCTTACCCCTCTAGGTTTAATTTTGAGATATGTGAAGAACATTGTCTAAGCCGTGAAGATTCAAGATTTAGAGCATTTGAGTCAGAGAATTACTGCTGCAATTGAAACAATTACGCCGACAATGCTCCGGAATACGAGGATGGAAGTCAAATATCACCTGGTCATATGCAGAGCTACAAATGGAGCGCACATAGAAACATTTTAAGGTACGTAAAACTTTGATTATTCCATCACATTTTGGTGCAAGAACCAACCAAATCGGTCAAATAGTTTCGAAGCTGTGATTTTTTGAACTTGTACCTTTCTTTTTCGATGAACCTATATAACTGTTTAAAATACTGATTTCGTTAATTTAATATTGTTTCCTAAAATTAAGATGAGGCAGTGTCTCCTTCCATGCCACGAATATTAAGTCTACCTATACAAGCACAATGGGAAAATTACATCCCCCCTCCCACCCCATTTCAAGTCTAGATACACTCTTGCAGCGGCGCTTACGTTGATAGTGTTCCGCGGCGGTATATTATTCTTATGAACAAAGCAAACATATCATAATATCACAAAACAATAATAAAACATTTGACTAGCGTGAAAGAGGACTTGAAACGCAAATATAAAGTTGATTAAATAAAATGTGAACGGCACACACGTCACTATAAACTCATAAACTCACATTGAAATAAGCGCTACTAAGACTATGACACTAATATTATGTTTATATAATAAATACCTAAATACTACGCACAGTGTTGAATAAAATCACGTTGCAAGTTTCATCACCAAAGTGTTTTTTCGGAAACAAAAAATATTAACAACAAAGCTAAACATTTAAAAATAAGTATTGGAAAAACAATGCCACCCATTGAAAAAAANAAACAAAAAATATTAACAACAAAGCTAAACATTTAAAAATAAGTATTGGAAAAACAATGCCACCCATTGAAAAAAAATTACCGTATAAAACAGTGAAAACAGGAGAAAACGGTTTCATAGTTTGCAGTATCATCAAATTACTTTGCGAGCAAAGAAATTTCACACAACCCATCTAAAACGCCTCGCCGTAAAAAAAAAAATCGATGACACGTATTTGCACACACCAGCAATGTGACAATGCGTGTCAACTTCTGAGACACGAAGCACCTTGAACAACAGCGACACTAATTAAAGTCCATTCATGGTTACTTGCAACTTTTCTGAAGCCCTGGTGAAGCTCTACTTCCGGGCTATTCCTCCGCCTCACGGAAACAAAGCAAAGCAAGTCTAGAAAATTACATCAAAGAGAGAACGCACCGCTTTTGCGCGCACTCTGTTTAGTCATATTTTGTATGCTAACTATTTCTTACTAGGCATTACCAACACACGCATTTTCTCTGTGTTTTTCAGTGAATAGTAACAGTGAATGAAATAATATCATTAATAATAGATACAATACAGTAAAAGTTTTATTTAGCCAACAATAATATCAGTTTATGTTAACGGATGTACAAAACGCTTGTGCTACACGACATATTTGGGGAAACAACCAAACACGTCATATGTGGAGATTTTTCAAAGGTTTGATGCAAAAAAATGTGAAGATACCGCGAATAGAGTATTTCATTACGTAGTCAAGGTTTGTAATTTTTTTTCCGAGTGAAAACATGCATAATGACAAACATGTCACTCTCGAAAGTGTAATTCATCTTGCAGTCTTTAAACTTGTGTCCTAACAATGCATGTTCACAAACTGTACCCGTGTTGTCTACTGCGCGTAACCTGATTTCAACTTAGAGCACTAATACCCTGGTGTGGGGAGGGGAAGGCGGATTTCAGGGTAAAAACCCACGGCGGGCACTTTTTTTTGTTAAGTTTGACATGTTGATTGACATTGTTATTGGGAAATCAATTACACCTTCGTGTCACGAAATGTGACGCCGACACAGCGTTGGCAACCACAATTATACCAGCGAAATAATTGCATATCACCAACAGATTTTGCAGTGGTCGGAAATACAGAATGTTAGGTAATTCGCGGATACAGACTGCACCACACAGATCTATGGTCAAAACTAAGCAGAAAATATTATTTGGTTTACGAGAAAAACGAAATTCAAGTAGATAAAATGAATTTTCTACACGTTAAGCACACCGTACATCAGCATACAAAACATCGAAACGTCATAACAGGTGTTCGAAGTTTGCTCTGCCCATAGTAATGCACTTTTTCGCATGTTTGATGCATGCAGCATGCATGGCATGGAGCTTGGCCGCCGGATGCACCCATGGCCATCCCCATGTCCCAGCACTCACTGCATGTGAAGTCCACGGCCTCCTTGACACTACTGAGCTCGGCTCTTTCCCTTGCCGTATGTCTTACGACGACACATTAATTGCAGCTTCACCACATCACCTCACCCATATCTAATTGGAATACCATAAGTCTGCTACAATGGTTTTTGGACCTTTCATGGAGTTTTTCTCGTAAACGAAGAGTATAATGAATTTTTACGTAAGAATATTTTATACTTAGTTTTGATCATAGATTCGTGTGGTGCAGTCCGTATCCGTGAATTACCTGACAACCTGTATCCGTCGAATTACACATTATATAGGCTCGTTTAATACTTTGTGATAATGCTCTACCATTAGTAATTGCCTTTACCCATACTTAAATATTTTCAACTTATTTTCTTTTGCAACAGGCAGTCCTGTTTCTCAGTGTTATTAAGCTACGCGTTTTAGTGTACGTGCTACACTACATACAACCAAAATACGGTAAAAAAAAAAAAAACCAAAATGGAATTTTATTAAATATAAATGAATGAACGATCAGTACTTCGTGGTCTAAGGAAAAGAGATATGGTCAAACTTAATANATTGAATTTTATTAAATATAAATGAATGAACGATCAGTACTTCGTGGTCTAAGGAAAAGAGATATGGTCAAACTTAATAAGATGACCGCAGATAAGAGTGTATTCCAAAACTCATTGGTTTAAATACAATAGGAGAAGCAACCAATTTAACACAGAGTTGCAAGCAACAATATATTAAGTAACTTAATTTTGATAAACAAAAANTAAGATTACCGCAGATAAGAGTGTATTCCAAAACTCATTGGTTTAAATACAATAGGAGAAGCAACCAATTTAACACAGAGTTGCAAGCAACAATATATTAAGTAACTTAATTTTGATAAACAAAAACATCTGCTTTATACTGTTATAATTACTGTAGGTACGAAATTGTCAGTACGTAAATTAGTTTCGAAAGGAAAAATCTGGGACCTTGAGATAAGAAAAAAAAAGGGAGAGGAAAAAGATTGCGAGCCATCACACCCGAACTCGACTTCGTGGGACGACTCATAGAAAAGGAAAACGCAGATCTCGGTTGCTTCTTTAAAGCTACGTTTGTGTAATTAATTCTACGAATAACTGGGCGTTCCCGGTATCCAGTCAAGTGTATGGGACCACGCGTGCACAAAGAGAAGTGTTCAAAAAGGAGTCGTGATTGAAAACAACCGCCAACGGGCCACAGCCGACATCTGCAGCGGAACTGTCTTCGTATCCCCAGCCATATATGGCGGCAGCAGGCCACGCTGTGACTCACGGAGGACTGGCCAGCACACAGCTGGGAGAAGAAACTTGTATTATCAGTGTTTATTAATGCCTCCCAGACAGTATACCTGTTGCAGGGCTGGCCTCAACAACAGCCACTGGTTCGTGTCCAATAAAGCATGTTGTGCAAGAGGGTTCACAGTTAAGGACGAAAGTTGGATCGGAATATTTTTTACTATTACGTACGTTTCAAATTTTTTTTTTCGAAAATGTGACTTAGGGCGTAAAACATAATTTAATTATATTTTACAGACGGTTATCGTTTGATTTATTGCACTAATGTCGTTTCTGTTGTCATTCAAAGAAAGTAATAAATATTTAATTCCCATTTATTCCACATGGCAAACAAATAAATGTGCTCAATTTATATTACCGGTATGCAATCATTTGAGTGCTCTACTGAATATGCCGCGTGAAAGAAGAAATTTCAATAATGAATGCTGAAAACATTTTATGGTACAAAAACTGGCAACACCACGATTATTTATACCTCCCCCCCTTTAAGGTTTGGGCTTTCACGTATTTTATGCTTTTTACGCACAGTTATGAGTAAGAATGGTACAGATGACTGAACAATTTGATTTATTTGGGCTACGAACTATACATTCTACCAACTCTATGTTCCATTTACGGGTAGCACAAGGATCAGGGTTGTATTGGAGCAGTAAGTATGAGTTACTACGTCGATAAGTCCCCTAAAATAAAATGCAGGATTTTAGGAATGCCATCGCTAATAGACATCCATTAGTTGAATGAGTGTTTTGTGGAATACGTAGTGCTGTTAAAAAACTGGAAATGCATGTAATTATTCCACAGCGGAAAAACATTTTACTCGTCAACAGTGACGCAATAATTCATGTTCGCCAGATTATAGGTAAGAAAATTTACATCCACTGAAGCCACTATATCTCTAAAAAAAAAATATTCAATAAAAACATTTATGAATGAAAAGTTTAACATTAAAGGATTGAGCACATACAATATTAATAATTCAAGAGAACATCATTTGCAGAGCAGCACCTCCACTTACCCATTATAAAACTTATAAAAGGTTGTCGAAGCTGACGAATTTATCTTATTACATACGGAGTTGTCATAAGAAATTCCTCGTACGAGCTGTGGGGTCGCAGTGGCCGTATAAGTTAGAGCGCACGCCTCCCACCAAGGCAAACCGGGGTTAGATTCCCGACGGGACCGCTCCCGGATTTTCTCGGGTATCTGCCGACACCTCTCCGTATCCACCTTGCTTCACCCTTATAAGCTCTCAAGACCTCATTGTGAAGGACCGCCCAAACATCTAACATCCACTCCCTATACGGGCTGCAAATAGCTATAGTCTATCCACGGTTTCTTTTCACTTTTTTAATCAAACCTTTGAAAAGTCACCGTTGTTTCCTTTACGCTTCTTTTAATATATTTTTGGTTAAAATGAACTTCTACTTATATTTTGTCTAGAAATTATAATATTTCATGTATATTTAATATGAATAAAAACAGGGAGAAAAAAAAGGTGTGTTGGCAATTCCTAGTAATAAATAGTTCTTATGNAAGGTGTGTTGGCAATTCCTAGTAATAAATAGTTCTTATGCTAAATGCCACTGCACTGAGTGCGCAAGAATGCGGTGCGGTGCATCGTACCTTTGGTTTAATTTTCCAGACTTAGTTCAGCATTGTTTGCTTGAGACGGAGAAATATGCTGGTAGCAGGGCTTCAGAAAAGTTGGAAGTAACTGTGAATGTACTAAACGCAGCAAGCCACCTCGGTGCAACTGGCAACGCACCAATGTCAACGTTCTCTCACGTGTTATTTTTAAGGTTTGGGCTTTCACGTATTTTATGCTTTTTACGCACAGTTATGCGTCAGAATGGTACAGATGACTGAACAATTTGATTTATTTGGGCTACGAACTATACATTCTACCAACTATATGTTCGATTTACGGGTAGCACAAGGATCAGGGTTGTATTGGAGCAGTAAGTATGAGTTACTACGTCGATAAGTCCCCTAAAATAAAATGCAGGATTTTAGGAATGCCATCGCTAATATACATCCATTAGTTGAATGAGTGTTTTGTGGAATACGTAGTGCTGTTAAAAAACTGGAAATGCATGTAATTATTCAACAGCGGAAAAACATTTTACTCGTCAACAGTGACGCAATAATTCAAGTTCGCCAGATTATAGGTAATAAAATTTACATCCACTGAAGCCACTATATCTCTAAAAAAATATTTAATAAAGACATTTATGAATGAAAAGTTTAACATTAAAGGATTGAGCACATACAATATTAATAATTCAAGAGAACATCATTTGCAGAGCAGCACCTCCACTTACCCCTTATAAAACTTATAAAAGGTTGTCGAAGCTGACGAATTTATCTTATTACATACGTAGTTGTCATAAGAAATTCCTCGTACGAGCTGTGGGGTCGCAGTGGCCGTATAAGTTAGAGCGCACGCCTCCCACCAAGGCAAACCGGGGTTAGATTCCCGACGGGACCGCTCCCGGATTTTCTCGGGTATCTGCCGACACCTCTCCGTATCCACCTTGCTTCACCCTTATAAGCTCTCAAGACCTCATTGTGAAGGACCGCCCAAACATCTAACATCCACTCCCTATACGGGCTGCAAATAGCTATAGTCTATCCACGGTTTCTTTTCACTTTTTTAATCAAACCTTTGAAAAGTCACCGTTGTTTCCTTTACGCTTCTTTTAATATATTTTTGGTTAAAATGAACTTCTACTTATATTTTGTCTAGAAATTATAATATTTCATGTATATTTAATATGAATAAAAACAGGGAGAAAAAAAAGGTGTGTTGGCAATTCCTAGTAATAAATAGTTCTTATGCTAAATGCCACTGCACTGAGTGCGCAAGAATGCGGTGCGGTGCATCGTACCTTTGGTTTAATTTTCCAGACTTAGTTAAGCATTGTTTGCTTGAGACGGAGAAATATGCTGGTAGCAGGGCTTCAGAAAAGTTGGAAGTAACCGTGAATGTACTAAACGCAGCAAGCCACCTCGGTGCAACTGGCAACGCACCAATGTCAACGTTCTCTCACGTGTTACTTTTCTTGACATTTCTAGTCTAAAAAAATTTGGGGCAGCTCCGTTTTCACTTCACTGTTTACCCCGAGAGCGTTCTGTGCCACACTGATCCTAGTAAGCGCCTTTCTTAGAAGAGAAACTTAAAGACAAACAAAAACTAATTGAGAAGATACAAAAAGGGGTTCGCAACATTGTTCAAGCGTTAACGAGTGGCGTGACGTGAGGAGGTTTGGATGCCTCTTAACATCAGTGTCTCGAGAGCCGATGAGGTTGAAGCCAGATTGAATATGATGAAGCAGTCCCCAGAATACAAGGACGGGGGAAACGGGACATCCCCGAGAAAACCTGCGGACCAGCGACATAATCCGGTACGATTCCTACGTGCGGAAATCCGGGGAGCGACCCCGACGGGAATCGAACCCCNTCGAGAGCCGATGAGGTTGAAGCCAGATTGAATATGATGAAGCAGTCCCAGAATACAAGGACGGGGGAAACGGGACATCCCCGAGAAAACCCGCGGACCAGCGACATAATCCGGTACGATTCCTACGTGCGGAAATCCGGGGAGCGACCCCGACGGGAATCGAACCCCGGTTCGCATTGGTGGGAGGTGAGACCTCTAGCCGCTGTGGCACCGCGGCCCCGAGCGTTAAGGAACCCACCTCGTTTGGGATGTTTTCATGGGCATGAAAATTGACGATCAGGTCTATATCTACGCACGTTGAGACGCGGCAATTATGTAAGTTTTTGCAGGCTGTTTGCGGTTAACTGAGCACCTTTGAAAGACCTCCTTGGGGTATATTTTTCTGCCGATTTTTTATATTTCGCTATACAGATTATTCGAAAACTCAGTCCCTTCAAACTCCAGACATAGTTTCTTTGGACCAATAGTAACAAAAAAGCCCTGTACACTTACATCCGGAAACGTATTTTTATATAATTTAATTGTGTTCAAAGTTGCGGCGTATAACGCCTGGAGAACAAGGCGGTGCGATCATGAGTGTAAGGTAAGTTGCATAGATCGTAGGCGTGCGACGCTGCGTATGTAATTACTTAGTGTCGTGCGCCTACGACCTATGCAACTTGTCCTTCATGCTTGATTGCAGCACCTAGTTCTGCAGGTGTTGTACGCCGCAACGTTGAACACAATTAAATGATATAAAAATACGTTTCCGGATGTAAGTGCATAGGGCTTTTGTGCTACTATTGGTCCAAAGAAACTATCTCTGGAGTTTGAGCACCGAGTTTCCGAACATTCTACATATAAAATTTGCATTTTCACGATCCCGTTCACTTTATTCATACGTAGGTAGAGTGAAAATACGAAATTGCCAGGAATGTAACTATATTATTAATATGACAAAAATCCTCAAGTCTTGTGTGCATAAAACAAAACACTAAATTAAATCCAGTGTCCCCACATGTAAACATTACACAGTTAAAACGTCAAGATATGGAACTACTTTTTTTTTAATTCGTTGTCAACTTTATCGTGAGTATTACAGTCAGAGCTCACGTTAAAATATATGTAGTTATCGATAGTAACTTTCAATCAAGGGATGATTTAGAAAGTGCTCAATTAATCGCGAGCAGCTTCTAAAGGTTATTCACCGTAAAATATGCACTTCTTAAAACAACCTTTGAAAAAAAAAATTACTGCCGCGTCTACATGTATGCTGCAATACACACGGGCATGCAGGATACCATTTCAGTTGGCAGCTAGTGTAAATTTATGACCACTGAAGTTAGTATTTCTTATTTTAAACTCTTCAGAATAAGAACCTAAATATTAGTAACTCAGTTAATTTCCTAACAACTCCACTGTTTATACGGCGTTTGAATAAAGTGACAAGGCCTATTCTAATATTAACATTACATGTGACGGAAGAGCACAAAATGAAAAGAAAAGCAGATTCTGAGCAGGGCTTCCAAAAGTGCTTAATTAGCGATGAACAGCCTGTAGTCGAAAATACCCTTAGAACCGTAGNGATTCTGAGCAGGGCTTCCAAAAGTGCTTAATTAGCGATGAACAGCCTGTAGTCGAAAATACCCTTAGAACCGTAGAACCAATATAAGGTCTATCATTTCTTGTTTACGTTCCGAAGGGCCCTTGTCAACCATCCCGTGATACAACAACGGCAAAGAATCGACGTATGGAACGTAATCTGCGCGTCGTTAAGAGCCCACATCACCCAACATATTGCATTTTTTATTTTTTTATTTCCGATTCGAATTTAGTATGATTTATTGAAAAATGCAACAATAGAACCTTTACTAATTACCTTACCCATCATTACGGACATAATATATGAAATATTAACGCATAGTTATGCAACAATCAGCTCAGTACAA
>NQII01003228.1:0-10154 GCA_002778355.1 Clitarchus hookeri | reverse complement strand
AAAAAAACTTAACGCGCCTCTTTGTTTTAGGAACAATCGTTTTATTTTTTGATTGTGTGTGTGTAATACCGCGTCCACACATTTGTTTGCGTAGGGCATCAATGTGTTCTCGAGTATTCAAATGCAAGAGGACGTGGTACATAAATTAATGCTGAACACGTTAATTGAAGTTCACAGGTTTCTGGAAGCCAGTGTAAAATATATATTTAAAAAAAAAAATCAAGAAAGGGCGATTTTATTCTCAATGACAGTTTCTGTCTGCTTTGCGAGCAAATATTTTGAGAAAATAATACATTCCTTTAATGCGATATCTTACGCCGCACCAAAACGTGGACATTTACGGCGCAAGAAATAGCTTCAGAGCAATGCATCTCGCTAGCAAAATATTTGGTCGCAAATCTTTAAAAAATACTATCTACTAGAATTGCCGTTTCTATGTTTTTCTATATTCGCTTCCAAAATCATTTTAGATTTTAATGAGAGCGTTTGGTATGTGCTACAGCCTCTTTAAAAAAAAGAGTGCTTAACACTCAGAACATTTAACGTGTTAAAATATATGTTGGATACAAGTACTACCGTTGTTCAGAACCATAGAGGTCTTAGAAAAATTTGAAAGGCTTGATATTGCAACAGTTGTAACAGATGGGCGAAGGGGCCTGAAAGGTTGCAATGCCAATGGGCCCCGAACTGACTCTCGACGGCACTGCCCACGCACACGTGCGACATCACAGTCACCTACGTGTGTGGGCACGCGTCTCGCCCAGAGCGCCGGACGTCTCACTGGCAGGGAAGCCGGCACGCGAGCTGGCCGCGCCTGGCTGGGTCCCCCCGTCAAGGAGCGTGGAGAAGGCAGCGGTAAACCACGTGCCGTGTCGGGCTGTCCGTTGTCGTTCAGAGCCGCGGAACCGTTCGCAACTTCTTCCCCGTCGCGAGGGGATCTTCCGGTCAACTGACGAGTCGTTTCGCGGTCGACAATCGATACCCAGCGTCGATGCCCGCATCATAAACCTCCGGCAAACGCGAACTCGAAAATGATATGAATTCAAAGAAAGATGGCAAAACTAAGTTCATTTTCATGCTTACCTGATGAACTGAGAAATAAAATTCCTTAAGAGCGCTACTTACAAATCTCATCAGTAAAAAAAAAATAATAAAACTATTTAGGTGTAACTGAAGTGTTTAAAATTACATACAGTGGCTCACATTAATATTCGGCCACCGATGATTATCGCAGTTGTATGGCCTTATGTTACATTAGAAATGAAGATAAACATAAAACATATTGCAGAATCATTCTTGTGTGCTTTAAATGAAATGCAATAACTGAAATGAGCAATGTAAGTTGATGAAACACAATATTTTGTCCTCGCGTGCTTCAAAGTACGCCACTTTAATATTCAGCCAGTTGTGGTGGACGCGTGGCACAGGCATGATGCACAGTGCGTTCGTACCTCGTTTCATTCCCTGCAAGCTCTCTGCGCTGAGAGGTTGTATTGGGTATTTCTGTTGACTCCGTCAGTCAGGAAAATGGGACGTAGGGCAGGAATACAACTTTGAACAGCGGCAGCTGGTCATTTTTCATCATGCAAAGAAGAATTCTCAACGAGAAATTGCGGAGCACTTGAATCTGCCGAGGTGCACTGTTCGAGACATCATACGAAGGTTTCAGAAGGAGGGCAGAATGGATTCGGTACCTCAAAAATGACAGCCAAAGAAACTAAGCGAGAGAGAAGAATGTCTAGTAATCAGAAAAATAAAGAAAGGTCCGAAAATTAATGCTTGAAAACTTACAACGGAGGTACTCAATGAATGCGGAAAGAACGTCCATCCAGAAACCATTAGACGAATTATCAGAAGAGCAGGATATAATAGCACGGTATCTAGAAAGAAGCCTTACATTAATGAGGCAAATAGAAGTAAAGACTTACGTTCGCAAAAGACCACGCTGACGAAGATGAAAATTGGTGGAATGATGTTAAATTTGCTGATGAAACGAAATTGAATGTGTTTGGTTCAGATGGCCGGGTAACAGTATGGCGCAAGCTAAATCAGGAGCTAAAACCTGGGAACATACAACCTACTGTGAAACACAGTAGAGGTAGTATTATTATCTGGGGCTCTATATCTACAACAGGTGCTGGAGAAATTGTACGTGTTGATGGAACAATGAAAAAGGAAGACCATCTCAACACCCTGACAGCAAACCTACACAAGTTCTACCAAGATAATGACCCATAACAAAAGTCATACATTGTCAAGAGCTGGCTTTTGTATAACTGTCCCAAAGTCATTAACACACCTCCTCAATCACCCAACCTGAATCCCATAGAAAATCTGTGGGATGTACTCAAAAGAAGACTGCGTACTACAACAATTAGCTCCACAAAAGAATTAGAGAAAAGGTTCAAGGAATGATGGAGTAATATTGGCTCAGAATGTACCAGGAATGTAATTGCTAATATGCCACAACGCCTGCGAGAAGTAATTAAACAGAATGGCCATGCTAGCAGGTACTAAAAAAACTGTGTGTTTAGTTTTCAAATAGGATTATGTTAGTGTTTGAATGAAGATGGCCGGATATTAAAGTAGCGTACTTATGAAGCATGGGATGACAAAATCATATTGTTTGTTAAGTTGCATTGCTCATTTCCGTTATTGACTACCGCTATATTTTATTTAAAGCACACAAGAATGATTGTGCAATATTATTTATGCTTACTTATGTTACTAATGTGACATAAGGCCATTAAACTGCGATAATCGTAGGTGGCCGAATATTAATGTGAGCCACTGTATGTGAAAAGGCTTGTTCAAGTAACAAAAATAGTCATCCTGATGAAACGATGTGTGACGTGTGACAAGCAGAAGCTTAAGAATACGTGTAACAACTTTTTTCGATGAAATTTTTTTTTGTTGTGTACGCATACGTTAGCACACGTCGCATTAAACTGTATCTCATTCTAGTAATACGGCAGTTCTTTACTAAAATAAATTAAATATACTATTGGTGAGTAACCACATCCAACGTCCATGAAATACTTTCGAATTCCATCCATCTCTTTAAAGACAGCTTTTAACGTGGAAAAAAAAAATACTGCAACAGGTAAGTTACTAGTAGTTTTTAGATTTTTCCGTGATATTTCTTTTCCATATGAGTTAAAAATACTCTGAATTAGACATACATCAACAGTTAACATAAGTTCCATTTATTCACAAGGAAAGAAGGCACGACAGGGCATAACTAGAGTTATCATAGTTCAAAATTATGCCATGAATTAGTACCTAAAACAAGGAGCGTGAAGGTCGTAAAAAAAGGTTTTACAAAATACTTCTTCGGAATTCGTGTTTGATATCCCTCGCACGCTCTACAACTTTACTTCAAAGATAAAACAGAATCCGCAAATATTTGGAATCGTCACTAGATGAGGAAGAATCCATACCAGTGACTTACTATATAGTCTATTCGCGGGTTCTTCACACTTCTTCCGAATGAAACCTTCGAAAAATCACCCCTTGCATGGTGTGTTTGGTTGCTTCCTAAATATGCCATGTGCCACAAACGTTTTACACTTCGGTTACCATAAAGGTAATTTATAGAAGTTTCGCTTAAAGTATACTTCATTCATAAATTATGTGAATAAAACAGCGAGAAAATACAAGTGTTCGTAATGCCTAGTAAGAACTACTACTTATGCAAAATATGATTCAAATAAGTGCACACAAATACGGTGGGTTGTCCCTTCGGTGTGATTTTTGTTATTTTAAAGACTTGGTTGAACTCTGTTTGTATGAGGCTCAGGGATAGTCTGAAAGAACTTTAGCAGGACTTCAGTAACCACGAATGGATTATACATGTGAAAAGCCTGTAACAGAAGAAATTTGACTGGTTGGGTTGAGAGATTTTGGCGGCTCCTAACAACAAGGTCTTGAGAGCCGAAGCATTTGACTGATGAATGGGGGATTAGACTGCTGTGTCCTCAGGCCGCTGGGACTTGGGAACTCATCAAAATTAAATCTTGGTAATGGCAAAGGACTCGAATCGACTTTCTGGGGTTGTTGCCATTCCGGAAGCATGTCGCTTAGCGTTGATCGATTTTCCTCTCCATTCTTGATGTACTGTACGCGTTTTTGTAGAATTTCATTTTAAAAGAATTAAGGCGAAGGCGGGTTTAAGCATACGGAAAGTAAAGTATACGACTTAAATTACTGCAGTGCTACTAAAAAAAAAAGTTATCGTGGACAGTTGATTCGGCTTAACGCTTCCGCTTATGAACCGGAATTATAATAAGGGATAAAAGAAAAATATATTCATAATTATGTTAAAATACCGTTCTGATGCTGGTTGTACCGACAGGAGCTGTTATTTCGTAATGATGAAAACTTACACGTTGCCGACATGGAAGATAAATATACGCTGTCACCTCACAGTTTCCTTTTATAGCTGTTCAAGGGAATTGCGTTGGAAACTCGCACAGACGATAAGAAAAATTTAAATAAAGTAATTAATTGCGTTGGTAACCATTGTGCGTCTCTCCATTCACATAACCATAGACGAGAAAAATTAATTGTGCGCGTTCATTAAATGAAAAGAAAAGACTTGGTAGAACGCGCGGAGGAAAACATTTTTTTTTGTTAGGTAAATTATTTCTTGCGTTGGTTTGTCATCATTATTTCACGGCTGAGGGACTTGGGTTTTCCTACACGCTGGCCTCCTGTCGCGAGTGAAAACTCTTGTACACCGGAGATTCATTAATTGTTTCCCCATAAACGAGAGTTGTGGGCGTTGGTCGTCTGTATCGTTGTAGACACGCCTGTTTCTGCTGGTTCGTTTGAGTCCGACACGGAACAACTCATTCATTTAATTCCATTTCAGGACGGCTATGCCGCCCATTATGGATGGGTTCCTTCTATATCGTTCATTATCAATTAATTACATCTTTTCTGAAGATTTGCTAAAGTTCTTTCAGGATATTCTTAGGCCTCGCGTAAAATTTAACCGAGTCTAGAAAGGTATACAAAAGGAACAACGCACTGCATTCGTGAGCACTTAGTTTAATAACATTTTGTATGTAAACTATTTCTTACTAGGCATTACCAACACACCTATTTTCTCTCTGTTTGTATTTATATAAAAAGAAGTATTCAAATTTATAGATAAAATATTAATAAAAACTCAAAACAAAAATAATAAGACACTTATGTTAATATAAGTATAAAACGCTTGTGACATGTGACTTATTTAGGAAACAACCAAACACGTCTTATACGGCCTGACTTTTCTAAGGGCTGATTCAAAAAGTGTGAATATGCCGCCAATTGATTATACTTACCCTTACACCCTTCACTTGCCCTTGGCACCATACTTTATGAATTCGGACATGCAATCTTGTTTGCTTCGACAACGGCTAGTAACCGAGTGATCGCTTTTATTTAGCAAGTATTTCGGCGCAGAATAACTTGATAATTGCCAAAGTTTTAATCAGAGATTAAATATTATTTCATTTTAATTTGCATGAACATTTACTGTCATGCCGATTGTATACGAGTTGGCAATTTTGATTGTTTGTTTTACCTTAGATTAAGAACATATACGTTTAATACGAATTTATTGTTCAACATTCTATGCCTACGAATTATTGATGTTGTTTTTATTAGTATTTAAATAAAATAACCACCTCGAAAATCGATATTGTAACCTACAAATTGTTTTTCAAAATGACGGCACACGTACGCCGCAAGGCGTGAGAAGTATGCATTTAGTTAACTTGTATACTTGAGCACTTTACTTGCGATTCGGACAGCACTGATGTCACTTCTAAGTACAGGTACGCATGAATATGTATACTTCAGGCGAATTCGGACACAGCCTGTCTCAACTGACAGATTCGTGTCTGGTTACAAGCTAATAGTTACAACTTATAGTTAATGACGCTACAAAATTCTGTAACACAATGCTATACTTTATGACATACTGACCGCTGATGAGTGTCGTACAGGTATTGTTACTCGCACGAAGAAATGTGTTTTATTCAGACATCATATTTTTACAAACAACCAATGTTTAAACTGTTGGCTAAATCTTGAAGTTCACTTGCTCCCCATACAACTTTACTGGATCAGAATTTTCATCTTACGCGCACAAGGATTTCTAGCTATCTGCATTCACGTTTTACTCTACGGGGACAGTATTTAAGGCTTGCGGTCATCGTAAATGTTAGTCGACGTTGTCGTATTAAAAAAAAAAATATATATATATATATAATACAATTAACACAATAAAACAGAGTCACTGCAACTATGAATTTAAGGTTTTCCCATAAGACAGTTTTACTTGACAACTGTTTCAAAACAGCTAATTAGTGCATGTTTGTGATTAATTTAAACAATAATCACCAACGTCGAAAAGTGTTATACTAGCACGCAATCATCAATAACCGCACTCTATTCACATGCGCTGCAAAAGTGGGGTCACCCGCATAAATTCCTTAGACTTTTTTTTTTGTTTTTAATAATGCACGGTTGCGGATGCACTGTGCGTAGCGATTCTAAACGGCGGGAGCTCATTTGGTATAGGTAGCTCACGGTTAATTGACCACATTCTAAATCAACCCTTAAAAAAATATATATTCCTACCCGCAATTGCGAATAAAGGTAAACGTTGACTGGAGTAGTTACAGTAATGTTTCCAGCCAATTATAGAAAGCAATTCTGTCTCAAACTCTTACTAAAAGTGTAACGTCTCAATTATTGGCAACTGAAATGGTTTACTTTTGTTTTATACATAATTAGAGGACGAATTAGCGTAGCATGTTTGCTTTTAACGATTTCATATTGTCATCGGATGGGCATGTGGATACACATTTTTAGGTCAACAAGTTTTACTATATCAAGCGGAAAGCTATATAATGAACATAAAGAAAAAAAATTAATTTGTACATTTAATCTTGAAGTAACGTCAATGGCGATGGAGAAATTTAGGCTGCTCTTAACATCAAGGTTTTGAGAGCCGATGAGGGTGAAACGCGGTGAGTATGGAGCAGCGCTGAAAAGAACGGGGAAAACGGGAGATACCTGAGAAAACCCGCCGACCAGAGGCATCTTCCGACACGATTCCCACATGCGAAAATCCGGGAGCAAAACCGTCGGGAATCGAACCTGGTTGTCCTTGATGGGAGGCGAGCAGTCTGACCTCTACACCACCGCACCCTCACGAAGCAACTTAAATGTAACATTACTTTGTATAAGAACTATTTCTTACTAGACGATACAGACACACCTATTTACTCTCAATTTCATATTCTTAATTATAAATGAAATACTAAAATTAATTTGCAGATAGAATATAAGTAAAAGTTCAATTTAATTAAAAATGAGGTACTTTAATATCGACACGTGTATAGACGCCTGCAACACGTGGCAAACTGTATTTAGGAAACAAACAAACATGTCATAACATGGGGTGATTTTTCAAAAGTTTGATTTTAAAAATGTGAAGAAACCGTAGAATAGACTATAACAGGAATTTCAAAACAACATGCAGAGACCTACATGTGAATGCACATTCCGTAGCACCTCACCAGCGCCAACACATTTCGGCAGAGACGGTTACGGAAGCCACCTGGCTTCTGAAACACGCTGCAGCATTTTTGAAACCCGCATTTGTATACGAGACCACAAAGCTTTCACAATGGGTTTACCTAAGGGAAATAAAACATGGTTCAGTCAGATGAGGAAATTGTGCTTTCACGTTATCGCACGTATTCGCAATATTATTTTGAATCTCTTTAAACGCCTAAAAACTTCATTTTCTGAGAGCCACATTTTAAAAAATATACTTAATGAATACGTCAGAAACGACGACAGACAAAAACAATGCAATTTGCTACAGACTTTCCACCAAACTACGCGACGTAAATATACCGAGCAGTGATATACTTGACACTCATTCGGAAGACCTCGGTTCAATTCCGAGTGCGGCCATCCTACTGCAGGTTATGACTGCTTCCTTCCCGATGCCGACTATCGGAACCACTCGCTCCGTGCGTAGACTAAAGATGAGATACATCGAGTTTCGTGTTGTGCACAAGCCTTCAAACATGGACTCTTTCAAAGCCAAAAAAGTTTCGAATAACTTATTTACNCTTAAATGTAACATTACTTTGTATAAGAACTATTTCTTACTAGACGATACAGACACACCTATTTACTCTCAATTTCATATTCTTAATTATAAATGAAATACTAAAATTAATTTGCAGATAGAATATAAGTAAAAGTTCAATTTAATTAAAAATGAGGTACTTTAATATCGACACGTGTATAGACGCCTGCAACACGTGGCAAACTGTATTTAGGAAACAAACAAACATGTCATAACATGGGGTGATTTTTCAAAAGTTTGATTTTAAAAATGTGAAGAAACCGTAGAATAGACTATAACAGGAATTTCAAAACAACATGCAGAGACCTACATGTGAATGCACATTCCGTAGCACCTCACCAGCGCCAACACATTTCGGCAGAGACGGTTACGGAAGCCACCTGGCTTCTGAAACACGCTGCAGCATTTTTGAAACCCGCATTTGTATACGAGACCACAAAGCTTTCACAATGGGTTTACCTAAGGGAAATAAAACATGGTTCAGTCAGATGAGGAAATTGTGCTTTCACGTTATCGCACGTATTCGCAATATTATTTTGAATCTCTTTAAACGCCTAAAAACTTCATTTTCTGAGAGCCACATTTTAAAAAATATACTTAATGAATACGTCAGAAACGACGACAGACAAAAACAATGCAATTTGCTACAGACTTTCCACCAAACTACGCGACGTAAATATACCGAGCAGTGATATACTTGACTCTCATTCGGAAGACCTCGGTTCAATTCCGAGTGCGGCCATCCTACTGCAGGTTATGACTGCTTCCTTCCCGATGCCGACTATCGGAACCACTCGCTCCGTGCGTAGACTAAAGATGAGATACATCGAGTTTCGTGTTGTGCACAAGCCTTCAAACATGGACTCTTTCAAAGCCAAAAAAGTTTCGAATAACTTATTTACAGTTAGTATTCAAACCTCAAAACCTATCAACGTCTGTTTTGGCATTCCTATTGGAAGAGAGATAGAGGGGGAAAAAAAAAGGGGGGGGGGAAGAGAGAGACCAGTAAAATGTCGGAATTCTATAAGTTTTGAGAACAAAAATTTCCTACATTCAAATTTAGTCTCCTGAAATTTTTTTTTTTAAGAGTCAGTTTTTACCTTATCCGTTTGCATTTTAATACGAAATTATGTGCATAAAAAATAAAATACTATTTTATAACGAATCGCAAGGTTACGACGTGTAGAATGAAAAGGGTGGCAATTGGCAAGGAAAAACATTCCTTATAGCACACGCGAGTGTTTTTTTTGCCATTGTCTAGTACGTGTGGGCGCACACGTACTAGATAAATTAATGCTTGAATATCCGAAATCGTTTAGCTGATTCGAAGTATCACTCGCACAAACAACCCTCCCACTTGGCAGACCTTTAAGGGCAATGACCACGAAACTATGTGTTATTTTAAAATTGTACCATATACTCTTAAACTTTTATACATTATCTATAACTAATTTTAACTCAGATTTTGCACAATTATACACCAAATGTAAAACTTTACTGTTTTTATGTTGTACAAATAAAATAAACCAAACTGTTTGCAGAAATTTAACACGGGCAATTGAAAGGTCCTAATTCATTTTAAGGTATGCTTAGCAAAAGTTATTTTACAAACATTCAGGGGGAATCAATAGTCAGAAATAAGAAATATGCAAGAATTTCCTTAATTTCAGCAACTTTTTGAAATTACAGAAACATTTACTTGCACGATTTCAAAGACGTATTGAAGTAGCTCTTGGCACCTTCTTTCAGTGTGAATTATCTCATTTCTATACGCAAGTTAGTTTTCATTATTCGTACATTCTTAAAACTGTAGGGGCCACGGTTGCTGAGCGGTTAGACTGCTCGCCTCCCACAAAGGCAAACCTGGTTCAATCACCGGCAGGGTCACTCCCGGATTTTCGCAAGTGGGAATCGTACTGGAAGATGTCACTGGTCGGCAGGGTTTTCTCGAGGATTTCCCGTTTCCCCCGCCATTGCATTCCAGCGCTGCTCC
>NQII01003227.1:318424-357749 GCA_002778355.1 Clitarchus hookeri | reverse complement strand
CACGTCCGCCGGAATGCACAATGGACATGAATGGGTGCAGGTGATCGGACAGGATACTTACGCATCTGTCACCTGTTAGAGTCGTATCTAGACGTATCAGGGGTTCCATTTCATGCCAACTACACACGCCCCATACCACGACAGAGCCTCCACCAGCTTGAACAGTTCCCCTGTTGACATGCAGGGTCCATGGATTCATGAGTTGTCTCCATACCCGGACACGTCCATCCGCCCTATACAATTGGAAACGAGACTCGTCAGACCAGGCAACGTGTTTCCAGTCATTAACAGTACAATAGCGGTGTTGGCGGGATCAGGGGAGGCGTAAAACTTTGTGTCGTGCAGTCAACAACGGTACACGAGAGGGCCTTCGGCTCCGAAAGCCCATATCAATGGTGTTCCGTTGATTAGTTCGCACTCTGGCACTTGTTGATGCCCTAGCATTGAAGTCTGCGCCAATTTGAGAAAGGGTTGCACGTCTGTCACATTTAATGATTCTCGTCAGTCGTTGTTTGTCCCGTTCGTTCACGATCTTTTTCCAGCCGCAACGATGTCGAAGATTTGATGTTTTACCGGATTCCGGATATTCATGGCACAGTCGTGAAATGGTCGTACGCGAACATCGAAATGTTATCGCTACCTCGGAGATGCTATGTCCCATCTCTCGTGCGCCGACTATAACACCACGTTCAAACTCTCTTAAATCTTGATAACCTGCCATTGTAGCAGCAGTAACCGATCTAGCTGCAGACCGCATCGCGTTACTCTGATTGTTTCCTAACCTTTGTTATTTGCTTACGCACGCCTATATCAGTTTTATTGGCTCTTCAGTGTACATGTGAATTCTAAGATAAATATAGCCAATACCCAAAATTAAGTAGGCAGGGTTTATCTTATCTTCGACAGCGAGGTCACAAGAGACGAAGAAAGAAGGTCAGAGAAGCAGGAACGGGGAGGAGTCAGCCATGACCCGTGGTAAGGAGGAATTCCTGAATTCGCCTGGAGTGATTTCGGGAAACCTTAGAAAACCGTAATAAGAATGGCCGGACTGGGATTGAAACTCAGGTCCTGCCGCTTGCTACCTAATTTATATGGTGCTAGTTAGGAGGCAATTTCTTGCATACTACCTAGCACCATACTCGGCGGACATCCACACGGCACAAGTTTGATACAAGTCGAGGCGAACAAGAGAGTAACTCACCTTCTTGCTCACAAAAAATGCCCATGTGTACTAGGCACAGGACTATCCACGAGAATTTCTGACGCTAGTACGTTTTCTCGCCTATCTGAATTTTCTCGCATGAACCAAAGGTATTTAAACCACGAGGGAACTTTCGAATGCCTTCGTAGGTTTGACGAGTAACAGGAGTATTGAATACAAGACATTTGAAACACGTTTACATTAAAGCACTTTAGGGATCAAACAAGTTAGGGAAAAATTCGTCGTGACATTAGTGTCAACAAATCGCCGCTTTCTTCCGCCATATATTGTAACACAGTTAGTTATACGTAGCCACCCTGCATGACGTAGCTGTTAACAAATACGTAAACACGAACCGTGTCCCGTGCTACTTCTTCTGGGCTAAAACTGGCTATATGCAGTTCGCGGTAAACTGAGCACTTTTGAAAGCCCTGCTCACTACCTACTTGCATGTACATTGTGTATTATACCGCCATATGTAAAATTAACATTGCAATAGGCCTGGCCACTTTATCCATGCGTCGGTCAACTGAAACTGAAATTGTTAGAAAAGTAATTATTTTACAAGTTGTAAAATTCTTATACTTCTTTCATTACAAATAAACAGAAGGCAAAATGAATAATTTCAGTATTCACACGTGTTTACTTGACACTTTTAATTCAATGCTAAGACATGGAACTACTTCCTCTCCTTCGTTACCAACTTTGCTGGGTGCATGCCAGTCAGTGTACCCATTCAAGTACGTGCAGTCATTTTTTTAAGGGTGGATTTTAAAATTACTCACTTTACTGTGAAAAACAGTAATGAATGAAGAAATAGCCAAAGTTTTTACGTTAAATTTAGTAGTCTATCTAACCTACAGATTGTAATGTACTATTTCTTTTCGTGTGTTAGTCAATTTATCAGACTTTTCTCTTTCATGGTTTTTATTTTTAGATTCTAAAATATTGACATCTGCCTTGAATAGTTATAATCTTTTTCATTTTCTAGTTTTCTAGTTCATTTAGGTAAGTTTAGTTTAAGTTTTTATATTTAGCATTTTGACCAAATTCAACCAATGTGTGTACGTAGACAGTATACATACGATTCATCTTATATAGAGCGTATTTTTGTGTGACTTTTTTTACGATAGTATCAAATAAGAAAATAAAGTTTTTTATATCATATTTCAGTGACCAAACAACCGATTTCCATCAAATTCTTCACACAAGTAGCGCTACGGTAGGCCATGTAAACATACATGTTTTATGTGGGTCAGTGACATATTTTCAAAATAAGGGTCCTGTGAATATTTTAGGTTAGTAAACACTATAATTCGAAACGTTAGACTGATTAAATGCGACGTGTATGTTCTGAATCCGACCTCCGTAATGGAGTGGATTGACCGCTAGCTTAAAGTACGAGGTTTTCTAGATTCGTGTCTCGGGTAAGGCATGTGTGTAATTGTAATAGTCTCACTACTGTTACATAAGTTTCTGGTTTCATTTATAAAGTTATTGCTTTTAAAGAGAAGTCAATTATTTAAAAATTAATTTCACCTATGTTGAGGAAAGCAGGCTCATTAGTTATATCAATAACTTATTGTTGTACTTGAGTATCATCTCTGGATCGCTGTAGATAATGCATTTAAGCAAAAAAAAAAAAAAAAAAGGACTGGCTATAGTTTTGACGCATCATATAAAATCGGCGAAGAGGAATTGAAGTTTTGTCATCGTGCCAACGGCCAGCAAACGAACCTTGTTTGCACCAGAGTATAGTGAACTGTTAATTCTAGCCTGTTTTATTACAAAAAAAAATTTATTCTGTGAGTTTTCTCATAGCATTAAACAATAGTTAATATTTGAATTTTTTTTGTGTTGCTGTTTTACATAAATAATATTACAGTACCATTTTTCTGAACACGAAACATGTCATTGGTTTTATTGATGCTAAGAAGTTGATAGCAAAAGTTGTTTTACAAAATTTCCGCAACAACGACAGTTCAAAAACATGCAGAAATTACTACTCTCACTAATTATTTGAAAAAGCATCGTTACGTAGATTCCCTGCGTTACCCCATGGTATCGCGAGTGACGCAGTTTTTGTTATATGTATTAAACAAAGAAACTAAATTTACGATCTTTGTCTTTTTAGCAAAAACCTACAACGCAAAATATATTAGACCCAACCCATATCACAAAAAATTTATTAAAATAGCGAATTGCAAGTTAAATAATTAAATAAACATATTAAAAACAGGATATAGGAGATAAAATTGTAAAAATCAGTTAAAATATTTTTGTAGTAAATAACCTAATTGCATCGGAAAATGGTTGTGAGCTATTTAAAAAGACCTATACGAATTTATATATATCCTGAAGTCTTTCGCTTAAAAAAAGTTTTAAAAAAGGAAAAACAATAATGGAAAACGTACAAATACCAATTTTTCTATATAATATTACCAAAATATCTGTAAATTTACGGGGCTCGATGATTGTTGATGAGGTGATTGTTCGAGCGCGTGTGCTATACTGCAGATAAGACAAAAGACTTCACGGGCAGGAACAAAGAGGTGGTGAGATCAGTGATGACAAGGACAAAGAGAGAGCGTGTAAGGAACAGACAGCTTGAAAGAGTGGAGTTCATTACTGGAAGCGAGAGAACATGGCGTGCGTGTAAGTCACAGACTTGCCGATGAACAACGTGCCGATGAGATTATCACTGACAGAAGGAGAATTGTAGCTATAGTCCGTTCACGGTTACTTACAACTTTTCTGAAGCCCTGATTAAGTTCTATAGTCCATTCACGGTTTCTTCTGATACTTTGAAACGAACTTATGGAATATCATTGTAGGCGTAACATGCCAACCTGTTTTTATTTCGATAACTTGAATACCACAAATATGTAATACTGTGAGTAACTTTAAAGTACTGTATTCTTGAATAAATGAAACTTTAACTTTGTGTCTTCTATAAGTTGTAATATTTATATCGTATTAAATACGAACTAAAAATAGTGAGAGCAGTGATGCATTGAATACGGCTAGTAATAAACAGTTATTTTTAAAAATGAACGTTGCCTATTGATAGATTTGAATTTTTAGGTAGCACTAATAAAAAAAACATATTTCATTAATATAGTTAAAAATATAAGAGCAAATTACTGTGCGCAGGCCCTGGTGACATGGCGTTTTTTTTTTTTTCGTTCGAAGAAGAAAATTCAACAGGCGGAGCGGAGCTTGTCGTGCGCGCGCTCTCTCTCTCTCTCTCTTTCTTTCTCTCTATCTCTTTCTTTCTCTCGGGAAGTTTTACAGCGCCTGTAGTAGCAGGAATATTATACATGTTTTAAATTTTAGCATATTTCATATTTATTACAACAAAAATAATGATTTTCGAATGTTTAATTTACAACTGAAACCAGATTTTACTGTATGAATACTTATTATAATATATTTAGATGTGATGGCGGGACGGTTACAATTCCGAAGTTGGCAGAAGTGGCGACTGGCGACGCCGACATGTCATGGTGTGTTTCTGAACGAAGCGTCAAGTTCGTACTCGTTGTGTTTTTTAAAACCTACCTTGGCAAGTAAACCATGTTGTGACAAATATGTTTTTCTACTGCAGGAATAAATATATGGTAAAGTGCGTCGTGACCGTTGTGTTTGTGAAAGAGTGTTGCTGCCATTACGTTACGTACGACCAGCGCGTGTGTGTGTAATTGCAAATATCGCATGTGAGAATTCTATATTATTAACCGTAAACTTTTTTTAATACGGAATAAATTGCTTTAAAGATACGTCTGTTCATCCCAACGTTGTAACCTTGCCCTAGGTGTTTGAAACACAATTGTGTAACGTGATTACGTTTCTGTCATTTGAATGTTTGCCACAACCCCAACAAAATACTAAGCCCAGCCAAATAAATTTAAATAAATTATCAAATTAATCTGGAAGAAAGTAAGTACCAATGCGTATAAATGTGAGCGGAATGAAAGTTACGGCAGGCCTATTTGTGTGCATGTTCACTACTATCTTTTAAGTTTGTCGTTGCTACGTACCATAAATAAGCGACACGAGTTGTATGCTTGAATTTACTGTGTCTTTTCGTTGGACTGGTTGTCCCTTCGTTTTAATTTTTTTTTTTTTACTGAGGCCTTTCTTGTTACGAAATATCCCAACACATATTAATGACAAGAGGTTACATTATACAGTTCTTTCCCCTGCAGTTCTAACACGATTAAACACAGTCGCGGCAAAATATGAAAGTGTATTACGTGTAATGTTCCATGTCGTGTATAACAAATATGTTAACAATGTAAAATAATAACAGTAAGAACTATCGTCAACATAGATATTGTTAAAAAGTCACAATGCTGACCTAGATATTGTTATATGCCTAAATTGTAAACATTCTTACGAAATGGTTTTTGAAATATGACTATATTCTTTGAACAGCTGAAAACAATAAACAAGCATTTGACAGTTAAAACGTAGTTACATGGAAGTGTTTAAGTTTACATGTAGCGGATGGATACGTAATTGGTAATCAAAAGTAGAACTTAAGCAGGGCTTCAGAAAAGTGTGAAGTAACCGTGAATGGCCTATACATCCAGGATATTACTCCGCCTAATGCAAAAAAAGCTTAACTAAGTCTAGAAAATTACACCAGAATGACAACGCACCGGATTTGTGCGCATTCACTGTTTTATTATTTTACTTAAGAATAATTCCTTACCAGGTCTTCCCAACTCACTTATTTTCTCTCTGTTTTAATTAGTATTCATTATAAATGAAATATTATTTATAGATGAAATACAAATAAAAGTTCAATTTAATCAAAAACAATGTACTTTTATGTTAACAGATGAATAAAAGCTTGTGACACATTATATATTTAGGAAACAACCAAACACATCGTACATGAGGTGATTTTTCAAAGATTTGATTTAAAAAGCATGAAGAAACCGTGAATATGCCTTATAGGTAGGGACGTGAAAAATTCGGGGATTCATTTTGGGACACGCTAGAATTCAAAACACGTGTATTTATATAACTTAAACCATTGGTCCACATGGTGTTTGACACCTCCTGGAGAACGGTGGCCCAATCACCGCCTTCCACTGTGACAGGAGACAACCAATGTGCAGTGGATATTGGCATATTCGTACGTAAGACTGTAGAGTCTCTAGCCTGCAGATCATTGAACTAGCGAATTTTTCAGGTCTCTACTTATAGGTTGTTCACGGTTAACTGGGTACTTTTGAAAACCCTGCTTAGGTTCAACTTTTCTCCTCACTTTGTATTCTTGCGCGTTATGTAAAATTAACATTTCCACGGACCATCGCTTTTTATTAATGCGCCACTCCAAGTGAAACCGCGGAATTTTAAGGGAAGTAAATGTGTTAACAAAAATGGTAATTCACGCTTTGAGGTGTATAAAACGATCGAGGAACGCCAACATTAATAGCCATATAGTTCTGTGCATCGGAAGTAAAGAGCTCGAAGTATACCTTGTTTTAAAAACCGAGGTTTTGTGTTGTTTTATTGTATTTCTCGGGATGTTTTCCGTTGTACAAGGAACTATCTCCCACGGGGAATAATAAGAGACTTAGCAAGTTGGATAGTACTACGTTGCATCATAGTATAAAGGTAAAGAGCACTACTGTAACATAGTGCCCTTTATCTTCAATGCACATATTTAAACATTACCCTCTCAACACAACTTCAAGTCGTGGATCTATATTTTTTTAACTCGCTGCCAACTTAGACGATCACGCACTATTTATCACTACATTTTTCCGTACAGCGAAATGGCATTAATTAAAATTCGACATCATGTTATATTTACCCGAGCTCTTGCCGAAGCACCGCCGTTTTGTCGCTCACGCGTGAAACGTGTCCTACGAACTTTCATCGTGTCCCTGCTCCAATTTGTCAAGCAGAGTGCTACGCTCTGGAAAAAAAAATACTAAGAATGTTTTCTGTACGGCAAAGTAAACCATTCCTTAGAAACAGTTTTGTTTACAATAACACAATACTACTTTAATTCGAAGAGAAGGTTACAGAAACATAGGTTATGTCGATAATGGTTCTCTTTATACGNACAATACTACTTTAATTCGAAGAGAAGGTTACAGAAACATAGGTTATGTCGATAATGGTTCTCTTTATACGTTTTTGTTTTTCGGCGAAATTGCCTTCCTTTACATCTAAGAAATAAACATCTTTGAGCTGCTTTTGTTCACAGCAAAGAAATATTCCTTCGTGCCACAGGTGAAATTTTAGTGAAGGTAGACGTTTTCTGTCATTCGTTGAAGTTTTAAGTACGTAACTGTTGCTCCTACGCAAACATTACAGCGCCAATGTATTCTGCAATTACGAAACTACAACTGAGCAAATGTACATTCTTCTGTAGACATTTAATGTAATTTCGAAGTGCAGTGATTCTCCAAATCACTTACCTCATTCCTTCCATGTGGTGACATATTCTGACCCATTTTACTACCTTACGTAAGCAAAGTAGTCGTTTGTTGAAGTGCGATAGGCTAGTAACAACGGAGGGTGGGGGTTCAAGTCTAAAAGCAGTGCTTTCTTTTAATTGGTGAATATAATTTTGAAAGATTTGTTACTTCTCATTTATTTACCAAACACTTTTCAGAGCTCAAATTTACTTTACAGTGCAACTGATATTACGACAAAGACGTTTGTTGAACTATTGTAACAATACAAGTTTATTCTAGGCATTACTTCATAGATCAACAAAAATTCCGTTTGTGGCAAGCCTACTTTGCAGTGGTTCATATTTAGACACATTTTCCTTTGCGGCAACAAATGAAAGCGTTTTTAAAAGCGAACATTGATGTATTCTGATTAGAGACGACTCATGGTTACTGAACGGATGCTATAGAAAAGATAACAGGGATTTAATTTAGTTATACCAAGTACTAGTTACAATAGGAGCTGTAGGTGATGGAGGTCCAGTCATGTTGAACCACCAAATACAATACATTATTAACCTGTACGTGCCGTTGCTGTAGGCTGGATGTTCGGTGGGAAGCGACGAGCGGCACGCAGAGGGTTGTTCTTCTCAGCGCGGGCCCACACAGAGGCAGACAGACCCCGTTCAAGGTGTCGCCAAATGCTATATACTTTCTTGGTGGTCGTCACTGTCCCGAACACTGTGCCGCCAGGGGAGATCCGCTGGCGCTTCGGTGCGATGTTTTAGCAATAATAATTGTTTCACTGTATTTTCGGTTCTTCCCCTGGCCTGGATACCGACTTGTCCCAGCAGTGTGCTGGATTTTTCCGGCTTGAGATGATACATAACAATACGTAACAAAAAAGTAAGAGCCATAATTTTATTTTTTTTATTCAGTGGGACGTTAAGTTTGAAAACGTTTGCGCATTCGAACCCTTTGCAGTAATATCACATAATATTTGACCCGTCTTGAAATAATTTAAGTCAATACGATATGCAAGTTACAAAATTCGCCGTGATCCGCGTACACCCCAAAAAGGAGTAAAATATTATTTTATTGGTGACAATAACAAATAGACAAATATGAGATTGACTACACTATCATACGCAAGGCCTTGCCTTAAGGTCAAACAACCCGCGAAATTTAGACCTACCAATTATCACAAAAGCGTTCCAGCAGTTTAACATTACCGAGTGAAATAATGCTTGACTTTTCGTTGGACCGTATGTTGAAAGGAGGGTTGAACGTTACAAAATGAAGAGCGAACAGCCGTCGAATGGCAGATGATGGAAGTGGCCAGCGTAGTTTCAGNGAGGGTTGAACGTTACAAAATGAAGAGCGAACAGCCGTCGAATGGCAGATGATGGAAGTGGCCAGCGTAGTTTCAGCGTTCATTTTTGCTTTTGAAAGTTTATGTATTGCTATCTATGAAAGCATTTAATNGAAGTGGCCAGCGTAGTTTCAGCGTTCATTTTTGCTTTTGAAAGTTTATGTATTGCTATCTATGAAAGCATTTAATGTTAATTCCACTAAGAATTATGAATACGACATTATCGTCTATACATATTATAAAACTCAACTTCTGTCTGTTTGTTAGTGCAATCACTCGGGAACCACTTATGCGATTTACATTTTTTTTTTATTCATGGCTATGTTTTCTGGCCAAGTTTTAGTATATATTTTGTTACGTAAAGTAACATACGGAATAAGGAGTGGCGATAATAGTGAACCAAGTTGGAAAAAAGTTTGCCGCCAGTGCACTCTCTCGCAATACGCTGTCTAAACCATTAAAAATGGAACAATATCATGTAATAAACAAATGCGTAGAACAAAAAGACCTACAAAAAACTCCGTGGTAGCATGTATCATTTATAACACAGAATTATTATAAGCGTGTTTACCATTTAATTTCTCAAAAAATATATATTTTAAATTCAAGCTGTTGTTTCCCCATTTAAAACTTAATATATACCAAAGAAAAAAATGTAATTAGGATTGTTTAACGAAAACACCTGAACAATAACTCTGTAGTCCACAAGAACGGAGCCGCGGGCATGCCCAGTTTATTATAAAATACTAACATTAAAGATAGCTACGACCTACTTCTAGCTATAAAATTCATCGGAAAAACACCGGTAATTATTTTCATGAATNTAACATTAAAGATAGCTACGACCTACTTCTAGCTATAAAATTCATCGGAAAAACACCGGTAATTATTTTCATGAATTATTGAAGTCGGGTCACAGAATAATCAAGTTTTGCACTCATTTCCATTGTGGTTTAGTTATATAAGTGACTTAAAAAGCATACTTTTAAAGCACCGGGAATCGCTACGAAAATAAGCCACCGGTGCAGAAACGCAGTTAATAATATTGGAATACGGAACTGCTCAACACTTGTAAAAATGATTTTTCATCGTAGAAAATGCAATAACTTTTACAACTTGATTTAATATTTACTTGTTTAACCAAAATTATCCAAGCACTTTTTCTAAACAGAAATTGAGAAGTTTTTATCTCTACAATGAAAACGTTCACAAACAAATGACTGATGAGGCGACTTTTCTTTATTGCGTACTCTATACATAAGCTTTATTTTACTTTTAAATTTCCAAGCGTGGAGATCTCAACATCCCGTGTACACATATTTTTCTTGCTATCTCAGGCCTATCTTTGTGAAAGAATTTGTTATATTTTATATTTGATTTATATTAGGTTACACCTGTTTTGAGCCACATGACACGCATGCACACAGTACTGCCAATGATGACCAGGAAAGAATACTCGAACCATCAAAGTGAAGCAAAGCAGCCGTGTTTCGAAGTCTTCTAGTATTTNCAATGATGACCAGGAAAGAATACTCGAACCATCAAAGTGAAGCAAAGCAGCCGTGTTTCGAAGTCTTCTAGTATTTACCTAAAAGCAGCGATGCTTACCGAAAACATTTCAAAGCCTGCTACAGACCTCATTCAAACGTCGCAGTCGGCGGGTGTCCAGGGACTTGAACGGGCGGCCAGACGAGGAGCCAGTNTTCCTAAAAGCAGCGATGCTTACCGAAAATATTTCAAAGCATGCTACAGACCTCATTCAAACGTCGCAGTCGGCGGGTGTCCAGGGACTTGAACGGGCGGCCAGACGAGGAGCCAGTGGCGATCTGGGCAGAGAGTCCGGAGTGCGAGACCGGGCGAGTCCTAACTTAGTCACGTTCACTCTACTACTTCCGCTGGCTTTATATCTTGAACTCCTGTATTACTCATTACTTATGTTAGAATTGTTCAATAAATACCCTACTTAACGCTTTTATATTAACTTCTGCACTAGTCTTAACTTTCTTTGCTACCGCTACGAATCCCCTTCTTTGTTCTTATTCCAGTAGGAGTTGGAGCATAACAGCACGAACCATCGAATTCTTCTAGCACAATCAAACACGGAAATGGCTTTTTAAGCTAGTAGCAGCCGGAGACATGGGGAAATATGCCGGCGTGGGCACCGCACTTTTGGAATATACCATGAACCCTGAATATTTCGCGAAAATTCTCTGGTTTAATCGGTACGTTTACCGCGAAAAATGAACAGCTCTTCTTATATTTGATGGCACATAGTGACGGTATAACTGGTAGAACAGCTGACAGATAAAACAATCAAAATTCAGCACAAAAATATTAAGCAACTCTTACATTGTCAGTATTTACTATGAATCCGAAATTATGTCGCGAAAACGAAGAATTTCTCAAAAGAAGCGAAGTCGAGCCTTAGAGGAAAACCGCAAGCATATGCCAAATATTCTCTCGGATCTTTTGTTTCCACCGACAGTGGTCGTCTTAACGACTCAGATGCAGAGTGAAACCAGGTTAGTGCGGCTGGTGTTTTACAGGCCGGCCGATAGCCTTCGCTGCTTCAAAACATTCATGTTCGCTGCAGGGGGTAATTCTTTATTCTATCCCTGGTCTAGACGCTCCCATTTAGGGAGGACAGGCCTACATAATTACCGCTGACCCGGGACAAGTGGGCGGGGCCTCGTGACAGATTAACGAGTAATGAGTATTCCATCGCTCCCGACAAACTTCATCTGCATGAGCTCCTGGGTCGGTACAATCGCCTGAGGGATGCATCATTAATTACATTAAATATCCTTCCCTCGTCTTAATTCCTGCCCGTGTGGAAGTTCGACCGTTGGAAACGTCAACAGTAAATCACCGACGAGTTACTCCCAGAATCTAAGGATACCGCATTCCTAACAATTAGAGAACCTGCCATCGGCTACGGGAATATTTTGCCAACTTCAAAATTTGACAGGCTAAACTCGACATCCCTTTACATATTCAAAATTAAGCTTCTCGCTCGTTGGCGTTGGCCCAATGATTAAGGTGACACTTAATTCCGTTCTCGTTTTCTTCCAGGTATTTTATCGTCAAGTGTGTGCCATGTTAACTGTGACTTTGTTGCAAAAGTAACTCCAGTGCACATATGATAGAATGTAGCGCAAGCTTGTTTAGGTAATGCTGTGGCATTAAAACCTATACAGGGCACTGAAAACACGAAAATTTCTTGTTAAAAGTGCTGCCATCTGAGGCCTGAAATTTCCCCCATTTTGTATGACACACAGGATTAAAATTGTCAGATATCTGAAAATTTCGCGATTTAGTTGGCGGCGTGGCAGTCTTCAAACTTCTATATTTTTGAGCTTCTGTTGTCATCGGAGGACACTCACTGCACGAATTTGTGATAATAATTAGCAGGAAACACTATAGTAATCAAGATAAGAGAAACAAAGTAGAACAACAAGACAATTAACTGAGGCAGGCAGTGAAGAATCGTCAATAGCTCCAGTCATTATTTAGATGGCTACGAAATTAATTCGATTTATTCCCGGGTCCCTGCCTATAATTTGCATTTTTACTTGCTACCATTCACGACTGTAAAAACATGTGTAATGTTGTACTTTTTGTATCGAACCATTACTGTTAACACGAGTTGTGGAAGATTCTAAGCTGATAGAGTCATTCAGCAGACAAAGATCAGCCGCAGAACTGCAGGTTACTAATTCTGTACTTTTTACAAAGAGTTCTTTGAAAACAATTTGTCAGCAAATTTCTTGTATTAATATGAGTAGAATATGGCATCTTTACAGCACACTGGTTTATAAAACACAGTTTATGTACATTACACATCAGAAGTTTAGGACCACGTAAGAAGAGAATGAAAACTTTAACCTCACATGACTTAAGACATAAATTAACAACAGATATAAGAAATCACTATAGAATAATTTGGTACTTCTTGAAAAAAAAATTTTTATTGAAAATTATACAACATACGAATACTTGCTGTTGTTATTAACATACTCTTTTCATTTGTGTATTATACACCTGAGTCCAAAAAGAAAAATATTGTATTTGATTAACATGCTTAAGAAAAAAGATTGCGCTGCAATTCAATTTGCGCTTTGTTACAATTACTCATTCCAACAATATGGCATTTTATGTTCGATAACACCCTTTTTCCCCCCTTTTTTATACACAACAATGGCACGAAACTTCCACATCATCTGTACGTCTCAACATAGATGGCAATAATCATTGAAACGAGAACTAACTAACGATGGAAACCCCATCTCGATAGCTCAACTTATAAGAAACGTATTTAGTTTTGAGATTTAGCGAACTAAAAGCTAATTTTATTTACAATGTATGAATTCAATAAACAAAAATAAAAAAACTTGTTTGAAAATTTATTATGGTCCTCGTTTGGTTTTCTCTTTCAAGTGTATTTATAAAGTCAATTATATAAATATATTGCACGAAAATTTCAGTAAAATAATTGCGTCCACGNTTCTATATTTAAGTAATATGTTCAAAAATCACAACTTGCAAATTTCAATATTTTAATCATGCTTATATGTATTTTGATAGCAACAATGTTAGAAAATTGTATAACATAGATTGCACCAAAATTTTTTAACCAGTACATTATTTTGACAAATATATTATTGTACCCAACTTGTATCAAACCATTAGCAGGATACATTTTAAAATTTAATTTTTCAGCATTTCCAATAATATATAGTGTAATAACCTATAATATACTTGTAGAGTTACACAAATTATATTATCAAACTAGTTAACAAAGAATGTTTGTATAATATAAAAATAAATACGGTGTACGATAGTAGTATTTATCGTTAATGAAGATAATTTGTCTATTATTTTCTGCTAGGGAGTTTTGTGCATCCAAAAGAAAATTTAATGTTTGAAAATAATAAAGATTATCTGAGAAGCTAGTAATAACGCAGAAAATTTGTTATACCTAATTCATGCTTATTGTGTATTCGGCTGTGGGCTGTCTCAGTTACAGTGGCATGACGTTTAAATATTTCTGAAGCCATTTTTCTGCTTTAACTTGAAAGTTTAGTCTGCTTGTAGTGGAGCTGCGTCAAATATGTTCTCGTTACAACCGCAACAAAACGACTGACTCGCGGCCGTGCTGCTATCTGAAACACAAACTGTGTTTCACGGGCGTTGCTCCAGGAATTTACTTNNNNGGGGGGAGGGGGGATTACCAAGTTATATTTTGGAGAACAATGCGAAAGCCAAAATATTAAAAATTATGAGTTTAAAAGAATTATTTACAACCAATGGGCTTATATACAGAGGCGGTGAAAACGCTCAATAAACCTCCATCGTGTTCAAGGGGGATTACAAATTTCTCATATGTGAAAAAATTAAAGATGTTATTTTACTTATGTTAAGTTCAAAAATTATTTTCAATCAGTGGGCTTATACAGAGATGAAACCACGAAATGCTATAAACATCCCAGTGTTGGGTAGTAACTTAACGAAAAAAACGAGTTACCCAGTAACGAGTTACTTTAAAGTAACTTTGTGGGGTAGCTGGTTACAATTTTTGCAAGGTAACTTGTAATTTAATTAAGTTACTTATTTATTGTATCGACTAGAAAAATAAAAGCTACTTTTCGCTTCCGAATAGTTTCATATAATTTGCAGCGAGGATACCTGAACTAGGGGGAATTTCCTGAGGCACGAGATCAAGGGGCACGCCTGCCCCCTTGGCGTAGTTTCACAGTCCTGTAATTAGTAAATTTACCCGTGCTGTCATCTGCCCTGTCCGCCTCACGTTTATTTTTTTATTGCTTGTCATCCATGCATGATAACTAGTGCTCTTCAAACGCCGAAATTGACACAGACAGTGAAGAAAATTATGTTTAATTTCCTAAACTTAAAGATTATTTCTTTCATAAAATATAATACATTTAAGATGCAAATTTAAAGCAAATGCTTATTATGCGTTATCGAATATTTATTTAAATCGAAGGCCTCTTCATCTAACATGAAACAAATGAATGTATAGAAATGCCCATAATGTGCTCGTGTGTGTTTGTATTATATGCACATAATAAGGTGGTGTTCGAACTGTTAAATTGTTAGATTTTTACAAAACCAAACGAAATTACTATTGATAGAATCCGAACCGGAACCTTCAAAACCACACATTACTAAATTACGAATTGATGAAGTTGAACAAGGACGAGGTTTTGAAAATCTTTTGAAAACTTTTTAATCAGTCATACCCAACATGTTTACCTGTATTTTGTACAAAACTGTTTCCAATGTTTATACTGTTACTCTGACAAAATGTTACAGGCGTATTTACAGTTCTAACAAATAACATACAGCTATGTATATTTGAAAATGGTAAAATATTGTACGTTCTACCAAATTTTTTGTTAATGGTGAAAGTATTCTAAACTAAAGCAGGAATACATATATAAATGTCATTTACTTAGTTCCTAAATAGGGACAATTAAGTTACTTTAAATATAACGCCCAGTTACATTTTTTCTAAGGTAACGATAAGTATTTGAAGTTACTTTATTCACTAAAGTAACTTAAATTAAGCCACATTATTCAATATTCTGACAAACACTGAAACATCCTTTATGTTAAAGGGGGTCCGCCCATTTCTTATATTTAAAATAATCAATTTTATATTTTTTTTACATCAAAAAATTATTTTATTTTGGGAAGAGGGGGAGACATGTCACGATATCACCCCTCCTGCCTCCTGACTGCGTTACTGCTGCGTCGTAGCGTGTTTGAAATACAGGTTTTTTTACGAAACTATTTAACGTGTCCCCGGTTCGTTTACCTAAGANTCCTTTATGTTAAAGGGGGTCCGCCCATTTCTTATATTTAAAATAATCAATTTTATATTTTTTTTACATCAAAAAAATTATTTTATTTTGGGAAGAGGGGGAGACATGTCACGATATCACCCCTCCTGCCTCCTGACTGCGTTACTACTGCGTCGTAGCGTGTTTGAAATACAGGTTTTTTTACGAAACTATTTAACGTGTCCCCGGTTCGTTTACCTAAGANACTGCGTCGTAGCGTGTTTGAAATACAGGTTTTTTTACGAAACTATTTAACGTGTCCCCGGTTCGTTTACCTAAGAAATGAAAGCATACCCCACGCGAGGACAGGGTGGTGCTTCAAAGATATCATGAATGCCAGACTATTCACCGTTAGGTCACCACTTTTTGAAGCCCTCTCATTTGGAGTAATAGTCAATAAATATATTTTATTGTAGCCTTAGACATTAACTTCCCAGCCCCGGTGAAATATGTACACTGTGTTTTTAACTTACTTTGCAATATTTATTTGAAAACTTGGTGGAAGTATAAAAAATAACTGCTAGGAAAAAAGTAACTAGGGCGTCATTTATCGTGAACAGCCTTTACTTGAAATGCGTGTGGCGAGGAGAATTTGTTCTGGCTTTGGCGGCAGCCAATGAACAAGCGACTTCTGCTCCAGTATACAGAAGACTGTTGAATCTTAGAGAGCGGCCACGAGGATATTAATTTATAACTAGAGACCTTCTTACATCGCGTTATAATTCAGCTTCAAAGATAACGGCATATGAACTGTAAACATGTTTTTGTACTTTTAAAAATATTTTTTTGGAAACCACTTACAAAAATTTTTGTAGAGATAAAAAAAGTTTTTTTTTTGTTAAAACTGCAACACATATTTGTAATATTATAAATTAAGACTTTTGTTAAAATAATATTATCTAGAAGTGTAACAAAAACAAACATGTTTTTAAAATGCTCTTGAAAACAACAGTATAAAAATAACACAGGAGAAATAATTTTCGTACTTTATTCTAGCCTGCATCTTTCGGATTGCAGAGCAAGCACTTCATCTTACAGGAAAAGGTTGAGATTTTGTCATATTTTTCAGATGGCTCAGGTCAGTAATTTTGGCAATTACTACACTTCAAAAGGACATTAACTCTGCAGGTGGATTGAGCAGTTGCTCAGTTGGAGTTTCATTACAGCATAGTATTTTTTTCGTGATCTTTGCTTCGGGATGACAGTAAGTGGCATATCAAACCAAAAATTTTAATTAGCGTCTGCTATGACAATTACAAAAATTACTAGGATGGGAAAATACACAAATTAGTGTCATCGTATGACCTAACCTTTCTTGGTAAAGTGATATAAAAGAGAGTTAATTTTTGATACTCGAAATAATCTGGGAAATATTCTTAATTCAGTGATTGTTTCAATAGCACATCATTCGCAAACACACGTACTTATTTTAGATGTAAATATTATCGAAGAGTGTGATAGTTTGTCACTTTGACTTCTGACTTAAAGTGATTCCTGGTCATTACAAAAATGTTTCTAGACGTATTACAAGTAATTCTCTTGTGACGTTAAAAATTTAACAGTTTACAAAGGATATTTGTGTATTTTTACAGAGTTTTGTAAATTTACAAAGAACCACAGGTGGTTCAGTCTACATGCAACGTTCCTCGTAATAAACAGCTTGACATCATACTTTCTTGAGACGCATCTGTCCCGGCGCCGAGCGGCTACTAGGACTGTACGATATGACGAAATATCGATCAGGAAACAATATTTCTTAAATATCGTAACTGCGATACGCTCCAACAGTGTAGAGCAATATGACGCCTTACGATGTTGACGATATGTGGTATTTACGATATCAATATGACCCACAATTTATATGCCTACATTTGCGATATCAGTATAAGCGATATTTGTGACATACCACTATCGATTATGATTCAAAACGAAGAAGTCTTTGGCGAAAGTAGCAGGTCAATCCTTTGGCCCCGTCCAGAGTCGAATTACTTACACAGCATAACAAGTGAAACCATCCGTCCACAATCGGCGTTAACGTAAAAGAATAAAACCCTTATCCGACCAATCAGGAAAGAGCAAACTGATAGGAAATAATGTTTGCTAGCACAAGAAAGTTTAGACGTTTATGTCGGCTACCTAGATTATAGTAGTTTTTAATGACGTTTCACATTCTCTCTGGCCAGCGCGGCGTTCAAAACTTGGCGTGAGATACTCAGAGGTGACCGTCTTAACACCAAGTCACAAAAGTAACGCCCAGTAAGTCACGCCAAATACTAGCTGTAGACGTTACAATCTCAAATACAGGTTTCTATAAGCTGTTCATGGTCAACTGAGCACTTTTGAAAGCCCTACTTAATATCTACTTGTCTGCACAATGCGTATTCTTACACTATACGTAAAATTGACTTTGCCGTGAGCCTGAAGCCGTTATGCGTGCGTTTAGAAAGGAAAACTGTAAAATTATAAAACAAATAAAATTTAAAAAAAAATTACACATGTGACACGCGGTAGCTCACGGGATTAGTTAACTTTGTATATTTTTTAATTTGTACAACTTAGTATTTGTTATTGCGGTTGCAACTAAAGAGAAAAATTTTGCATTTGACATCAAATTATTCAAAAAAGAATATAAAGTACAAAAAATTTTTTTATCCTAAGAAAATGTCATTGCCTACAATGTGTAAGAGTTGAACAAAGTTTGATAAACATATAAAATTATTAATTTTTGGGGGTCGGACACCCTTAAAATACACACAGGTAGGAACGGAACAATGACATTTTCAAAGGTTGATTTTTTTTAAATGCTTACATTATCGTGAACAGCCTTTACATTTATGCTACGGGTGTCATGTGTACCATGTTGATTGTTGACGGGGCCTTACGAGCAGACTGGTAAGTTATTTGTGCGGACTGTACCGAGGGGCATGAATGTAAGTTGGAGGGGGGTAAATGGTTGTGCCTCATGGGGACTCCAGCTGCGAGGGGCCTGGCAGGGCGTAACTGCGGAACGCCCCTGGCTTGTAGTCTCCGTCGCTCTCTCTCTCTCCCTCCTTCTCTTTCTCTCTCGTCTTCGTTGCTCGGCCAGGCCGGTCGACGACGGACAATACGTAAAAAACATCTCTCTGGTGCCGCGCCCTGAAAACTATACACAGGCACGTCACCCGAAATCAATTTCAAACTGCCTCGGCATTTTCGTCCGTTTATACGGCCCCACTCTTCCCACTCGCAGCCGACTCGTTATTTTCGAGTGACTGCGAGTGTACGAGTGTCACTGTTTTCGCGAAAAGATTTCCGTTCAGGGTAGAATTAAAAGTCTAATGTCACATCTGCAGCTTTCGTTTGGTTATTGACGACGCGTCTTCGTGATAACATGGGTTATTTCTAAACACCTATGATAAAATGATACAATAATGAATTTGAAAATCAGGTGAAGTGTTATGAAACACAGGCAATCATTAATTCTTACCGCGAACATTACGTGTCCGTATTTATAAAGCTTGCACCCCGAAACCGATGTAAAACGCAAGCTGCCTTGATATCAATGACAGTGACTATTTATGTAACTATATTACGGTAACATTATTTTTTGCAACACAAGCTATCACAGAAAATAAAAAAAGTTCTCCTAGTGTTGTTTTTTAAGTTTGATATTAGAATACGGATTTTACCCGTCATTTATGCTGACTACAAGACAGAATTAGTGGAAGAAAGGCTGCTCAACAACACTAGAAAGTATTTCTAACACAAGTAACAGCAAAGAAGAGTAAGAATATTTAGTAAACACCCATACGTGTACATAGAGCTACCAAATAATGCTATTCAGCATTTGAGTATTTAAATTAAAACCAAACAAAATGAAAGGAATGTTATATATACAGGTGTGGGCCTATATATATGTATATATGTCCTATATATATATATATATATATATATATACTTTCTATGACAAATGTTAAGGAGATGATAAAAAACTAAACAAAAGAAAAGGAATTCCATCTTCATATAAAAACGTGCCAATAATGCAAGAACAAGACGGAAATATGTTCTAGCCAGACAATCAGCTACACTAAAGAACTAATAGAACACCACTACGACAACGTTTACATAAACAACGTCATGTCAGTTAGAATAAAGAGGAAAAATAAGCCCCCCTTTTCAGAAGGGAGATTAACTGCTATCCTCGTGTCTTAACGCTATCTCACTTTCCATGGTTCTATTTTGCAGCCAGTAGACTATAGGCGACGGATATACAATTTCGCGTTATAGTCTAGTGTCTGTTAGACCCCGTTGCCCTGTGTATACAGGAGCAGATGTCATTTGTTTATTGGCTGCTTCCACGATCAGAGACAAAGTCTCGTGTTTGACCTGGCCGCATAGAGTCCAGACACTCGAGTGGTTAATGTTTACCACTGGTCCAGTCTTCAAGAACGCTGATATGAGCAATAGTTCAATGTCGTGGAGTGGAGCGATCTCGCTGGCTGCGCACAACCGGACTCCGTGGCCCGACATTGGACTGCTCACCTGCCAACACAACTGTCATAAACGCCGTGGATGCAATTTGAACTTAGAACACTGTTTATGAAAACAAATGCTTTCAGATTTTTTTTTGTGCTTCCTGTAACCATTTTTTAATGCAATGAAGTTAAATTAAAAGTGGTAAAACTATTTTATTCATATATTGTCTTATGAAAATTAAGATGTTAACCAACACGTTCGTCAGTGTTCACCACGTGACTTTGAAAGTTGTGCTTGTTTTGGGTAGGTCAATGTCGGGTACATGCGGAGAAGACGAATAATCGGTCTGCATAATTTTTAACCTAGGTTCAATACCGCAAGGGGAACCAATATACTATGAGGCAGTTACGGTAAACGGAGAACTTTTAAAGTCAACCATTATAAATGTCGCTGTCGTTACTAACCTCCATATATATTTTAACGGGTACACTGACTGGCAAGCGCTTAATAAGGTTGTAACGAAGGGGAGAAAGTAGTTCTACGTCTTAAAGTTGAATTAAAAGTGTAAGGTGAACACTGAAATTACTTATTTTGCTTTCTACCGTTTTAATGCACACTATTGTAAGAATTTAAAGATTTTTAAAATATAATCTTTTATAACAATCTCGCAGTTTCACTTGACCGAGCATTATTAAATTTATCAGGCTTATGTCAACTTCAATGTTAATATGGTGGAAGAATACGAAACGTGAATACAAGTAGATCTTAAGCAGGGCTTCCAAAAGCGCTTAGTTTGCCGTGAACAGCATATACTTTCGGGACTAGAGACATTCTCAATTCGTTACAGATTATAAATTATAAATGTATTACTGGCGCTCCTTTCATCCACGCTTTAATAAGTTTCACTCGAGTTTCACAGTAACATTGCCGATGGGAGGGTAAATGTCGAAAAAACATATACAAAAGACCAAAATCATTCTAATTTGCCATTAGTCTACGATCAGGGCACCTGATTTTTGCGAAAAGAGTTACACGCAAGCTATCTTCAAAACCCTACGTGCCCACACGTATGTAAGAAGACATTGTGATATTTGACTGGCCAGTACAGTCTGTGTTTTGCAGGCTCGCATCTAAGACGAGTGCAGTCCTTTTGCGGTCTATTCACCATTTGTCAACTAAACATTTGCAAAATAACCCTGTGTATGACGTGTTTGGTTATATCTTAAATGTGCAATGTATCACACTTCTGTTAACGTAGGAGTGCCTTATTTTCAGTTTAATTGACCTATAACTTATATGTTATATGAAAATGATGATATTTAATTTAGAATTAATATGAATAAAAACAGTGAGATAATAAGTTTGTTGGTAATCCCAGGTAAGAAATAGTACGTACGCAAAATATTATTAAACTAAATGCGCACGAATGCGGATGCGCTGTCCCTTTTGTACAGTTTTCTAGACTCGGTTAAAATTTGTTTTCAGGAGGCGGAGGAATATCCTGGAAGTAGAACTTTAGCAGAGCTTCAGGAAAGCTGCAAGTAACCGTGGATGGAGTATAGTAGTTAAACCATCCAATCGCGAAGTTGATCTGATTTTAAGTATCCTGAAATACAACTAGACAGAAGCTCTTTTTCGCGTGAATCGTGTCAGTCTTTCTATGTTGCATACCATAAAGCAAGAAGAAAGAATTTCGAAACACCCTCGTAGGTTCGCATATCCTACGCCACATATGATTTCGGTTTCCTTTTGTTTTGGTGATCTCGCGTCGCTGTCTGGCGCGCCACAAGTCGGTCCGCCCATTAGAGTCGTTAATTGGTGTTTACGAGCTGCTATCTGTGGTGTTGGTAGAGCGCAGGACTGGAAGGGATAAAGGGTGAGGATCAGCAGACACGCACTAATGAAGCCATCTGGCTGCACCGGTTCTCTTCTCCCCTCCGCGCCACAGCGCGCTGTTACATCCGTGCAGTACGCGACACTTCATTGCGATCCCCTCTGCTATCCTACACCACCAAACACACTGGCAAAAATGTATTGTCGCCCCCTTCCAGTCCTTAACCTACGAGGGACACAAAATTAATTCCATATTTCACGCTTTTAACACAGGCCGAAGTGACATGTAGGGAGCCGGCAATTCATAGTCTATGGGATAAATTGATTATGGTCTTATGCTGATGCCATCAACACTGACTCACGAGTCGCCACATCAACTATAAGAAAATCACGCTTAGAAAAAATTATATTTTTNCTGATGCCATCAACACTGACTCACGAGTCGCCACATCAACTATAAGAAAATCACGCTTAGAAAAAATTATATTTTTTCTTAACAAAAACCTGTGGTTTAAAAAAATTAACTTTTATTGGTAGAATCGTAATCATATTACAACTCAGTAAGTCTATTCACGCGTTCTTCACACTTTTTGAAGCACAGAGGTTTTAAAAATCACACTCTGTATGACGTGTTTGGTTGTTTCATAAATATGCTTTGTATCACAAACGTTTTATACTTGTGTTAACACAAAATTACCTTATATTTATTATTGACATTTTATTAAAAATAACGTTTGTGAAAAATGCAACACTTAGGAATATACATGTGATTGAAATTAATTTTATATCACAGATTAGGTACATGACAATACACAAACTATTGGTATTACAGAACTGTACATGATCTCTGTCCTTGAGAATTCGGTATGGCGTGAAGCTATCACGTGCTACAATCAGAATCCCTAAACGTTATGGAATGGAATCAAAGAGGACCTGGATATGTTCCTGGGGAATCTCCCTCCACGCGATTTGTATGCGAGTCCACAAAGCATCAACAGTGGTTGCTGGGTGACCGTGACGAACAAGTCACCAACGAACCATATCCTAGACATGTTCGATGGGCGACATGTCAGGCGAACTTGTAGGCCAGGGAAACAGTGGTACCCGTCGTTCATTGAAGAAGGCTTGCACATTCCTCACCACATGTGTCCGGGCTATGTACTGCTGAAATGTGGCATGTGGAGTCGCCTGTACGAAAGGCAGTACCTCGGGCTCTAAAACCTCCCTGATGTAGCGGTTACTGTTCAGATTACCCTCAATACATAGGCGTCGAGATCACATATTGTATCCATTGGCGCCCCACGCCATCACACTCGGCGTTTGTACGCCATGCCGCTCCACAATGCAGGCTGCCAGATTGCTGTCACCACTGTAGCGTCTACCAAGTATGCGGCCATCACTGTAGGATAAGTTGAAACGGGGCTCGTCCGAAANCTGATGCCATCAACACTGACTCACGAGTCGCCACATCAACTATAAGAAAATCACGCTTAGAAAAAATTATATTTTTCCTTAACAAAAACCTGTGGTTTAAAAAAATTAACTTTTATTGGTAGAATCGTAATCATATTACAACTCAGTCAGTCTATTCACGCGTTCTTCACACTTTTTGAAGCAAAGAGGTTTTAAAAATCACACTCTGTATGACGTGTTTCGTTGTTTCATAAATATGCATTGTATCACAAACGTTTTATACTTGTGTTAACACAAAATTACCTTATATTTATTATTGACATTTTATTAAAAATAACGTTTGTGAAAAATGCAACACTTAGGAATATACATGTGATTGAAATTAACTTTATATCACAGATTAGGTACATGACAATACACAAATTATTGGTATTACAGAACTGTACATGATCTCTGTCCTTGAGAATTCGGTATGGCGTGAAGCTATCACGTGCTACAATCAGAATCCCTAAACGTTATGGCATGGAATCAAAGAGGACCTGGATATGTTCCTGGGGAATCTCCCTCCACGCGATTTGTATGCGAGTCCACAAAGCATCAACAGTGGTTGCTGGGTGACCGTGACGAACAAGTCACCAACGAACCATATCCTAGACATGTTCGATGGGTGACATGTCAGGCGAACTTGTAGGCCAGGGAAACAGTGGTACCCGTCGTTCATTGAAGAAGGCTTGCACATTCCTCACCACATGTGTCCGGGCTATGTACTGCTGAAATGTGGCATGTGGAGTCGCCTGTACGAAAGGCAGAACCTCGGGCTCTAAAACCTCCCTGATGTAGCGGTTACTGTTCAGATTGCCCTCAATACATAGGCGTCGATATCACATGTTGTATCCAATGGCGCCCCACACCATCACACTCGGCGTTTGTACGCCATGCCGCTCCACAATGCAGGCTGCCAGATTGCGGTCACTACTGTAGGGTCTAACAAGTATGCGGCCATCACTGTAGGATAGGTTGAACCGGGACTCGTCCGAAAACACTACATTTTGCCACTCCGCACGCCAGCGACGGCGTTCACGTGCCCATTGCAGTCTCAGGCGTTTGTGGTTTATGGACAATGAAAGTAAACGCAATGGCATACGTGCCACCAGTCCAGCCCGCAGCAGACGGCGTCGAACCGTTGACGCAGACAGGTCCACGCCCGTTGCAATGCTCCAGTGTTGAGCCAACACTGCGGAGGAAGCTATACGGTCCGTTACGGCCATGTGGACAAGATGGCGGTCATCCCGTGCTGTGGTCACATTGCGTGGTCCAGTAACCGCTCGTCACTGCGTACGACCCTCTTCTGTCCGCTAGTTCCACACACGCATCACTGTCATATCAGTATTCCCTGTACGAGCCGAAATGTCACGGAATGACAAACCCGTTTCCTGGAAACCGATCATTCCACCCCGTTCGAACTCACTCACATGCTGATAAGGCGCCCTTTGACGTCAACGAGGCATACTGGTATTTGCTTTCACTTCGTTTGACGGCTCTTCACTGACTGAGCTTGGGGTAACACTGACCCTTCCGGTTACACAAGAGAGGGCGCTGCTGGGCCTACGTGTACGCTATCTCTCTGTCGTCATAATAATCACTTATTGCTGGTACACGTTCTACACGTCCTACGAGTTTGAATACATTCGAGCCATTCTTTCTGTGTGATGCAATTTTCGCAACAATGGTGTATATTTTATCTATAAAGAAAATATTTCATTTGTGATTAGCAGGAATAAAAACCGAAAGAAAATAGGCGTGTTTTCAATGCCTAGAAATAAATAATTTTTATTCACATATTATCACACTAAGTGCGCACGAATGCGTTACGTATTCCCTTTGGTGCATATTTTTCTAGCTTGGTTAAGCTTTGCTTGCATGAGGTGGATGACTATCTTAGAAGTAGAACTTTAGCAAGGCTTCAGAAAAGTTGGAAGTAACCGCGAATTGACTATAAAGGTGGACTCACGACCATCCGTCGCATCCGTCAGTCACCCGTCCGTCAGTCAGTCATCCGTCTGTGTTTTTGTGCATCGGTTGAAAGCGATTCACAGCAATCCGTCGTGCATCAATCCTTACGTACGGCAAAATTACCTTTTTTTAGTTTAGTTTTTTTTTTTTCAGTTGGAGGTATATTTTTGTTGGAAATACATTTTCAAGAGAAAAAGATTTTGGGGCAATAATTTTTTTTGTGACAAGAATTTATACTGAATTATTGTTTACATTTTAAATCCATGTTTTTGCCACCAAAAAATTAATAAACAGGTTTCCACGTCTTGCATTTTATTTCCAAGTGAGTATTCACGTCTACGGAATGTCGCCAGTAGGCGGTGGCCCATCCCTCAGTCCATAGAAAGTTGAAGTTAAGAAATATTTTACGAATGGACGGGAAGAAAATAAAGTTGCCCTGTGATTGGTGGAAAATTACGTGACTGCCGGACTGACGGGCGACTGACATATGCGACGGATGGTTGTGAGTCCAGCTTAATAGAAACACCTATCACTTCGCTTTATACTTTTGTAGCAGACTATGTGTCATAAAAATATTTGTAGCAGCTCGGTGTGTGTCTTTGGACGACCGCTCACCCAACACGTCTTCAGAACTCTGCACCAGTAGTAAAAATGTAACACCTTTTGGTGGCTTCATTTTGTTTGGCCGAGTCGAACAGAGCACTAACTTCTAACTGTGAATGACTGTTAAATCCAACATGTTTCCGTTTTAGAATGCAAATGATTGACGTCTGGCAATAGTTTTTTTGTATATAAACGTTTTGCCAACATTGTTAGAAACCACTTGATTTTGACAATTTAAATGGCGAAGCCGCCGTTTAGTGTTGCGACATAGAGATGATTACTGGTCTTGCGCCTTATTGGCTATCATTTGCTGCGAGAGATTTCCTGTTTGCTGACGCTTGGTGGGTCGACGTTATTTCACGCAATGCCCTAACGACTCAGAAAAAGCTTGTTTGAAAATGTCTGTGTAATCGAAGGCAAAACTCACTCTAACGTAGTTTCATGGTTTTGCTGGTGTTTACACTTCCAAAACACGTAATTTTCTGCAATAAATGTTCTGTTGCCGCAATATAACATCTTTAAATATGAATCACTGCAAAGTATATTTCCAACAAACAGAATTTTTGCTTGATCTATATATTAGTGGCAATGATAATGTTGCATTGTGATTAAATCTGTATAATTTTTGACAAATTCAGTTACTATATTTTGAAGGTTAAAACATTATGCCAATGATCTGAGGAATTTTTTATTTGGTAACGTGGCATTTAGAACGTTTTATTAGTTTCTAAAAACTCTAACGAACGAAAGAAATGTTTTAATATCTCCTAACATTTTCCTTTCTTGTATAGCAACATCTATTTACTGTAAACAACAAAGCTCAAGTAAATGGTTAACCTTCCCTTTTAATTAAAAGAAGATTTCGTTAATGTATACAAAACAGCGTCAAATAAATGCCTTACCTTGCTATACAGAAAGCTTTTAACGTATTTTCTTACACTGCACCAGACTATCATAGCTGCACTACGACACTTCAACAAGATTTAATAAAATAATTTGTTTACAATAACATAAATTATAATCATGGATTGCAAAGCATGTTTCACCGGAAATGAAGTTTTAAACGGAACACACTCAACAGTCTACCACATTGGATGGAAGCGAGTGATGAATGTTGTACAATGGTGTACAGTACAGTGTGGTGTATAGAGTAGGCTGCACCATATGAAAGGTGGTAAGCGCATCGCACACAAAGACCAACACAAGGGCTTTTCCTGCAGTGCTGGTTATAGGCAGCGCACTTCAAGCTTGCCTTGGGTGCCAGGAAATGTGTAACGATCTCAAGAGTGTTAACCACCACCTGTATTGCTACTGCCGTTGTAGTTGTGTAATACGTGCCTTTTCTACGGCCGGTCGGTACCGCCGTCCCTCCACTGAGTTCTACTGCTATAAAAGCCTATTAGCAGGATCGTACAGCCGCTAAACACTGCAAATGCCCTTCCTTCTCAGTCCTGGAGCTCTGCCGGGCAAGTTAATAACCCGGCCGTCAGAATGCGCACGTGCCGAAGCGGGAAGATGGTCGTAAACCAAGCAGTTATGACTGCCCGCGCGTCGGGGATAACACCCCCGCCCGCCAGAAGGATGGTCGTTAATTTCGCCCCGCTTACGAAGGATCCCTACTTCCTCAGTGGTCATGCTATCGCCCGGCACTCTAGCCAAAGAGTAGTAAGGATACAGATGTTAAACTGCCACTTACACCGGTAAGGTTACTTTTACTACGGCCTGGGAAGATCACTGTTAAAAGTTTGGCAAAGGTAGAAGTTTTGACACTAGGCAAGCGCTAGTGTCGCATGTGTAACAGATTTTCTTTTTTTTTAATACGTTAAAAACGGATAATTACAATGATTATACACAAATATAAAATAACTTAGTAACTAAGTAAATTCTTCCCCTTTTATAATTTATGTAGCTAAAAATTGTAATTCAAACATTTTGGAACACTGCGCACTTAGCGGCGGAAATTTTAAGATTCCGAACTCTCCAATAATAAATCACGTTTTGTTCCTAACCTGAGTAGAATAAACCTTAACACCAGTAACACTTGAAACATGGCGTCACTGGCCAGCAACATGTCAGGGCGCTGTTCGCCAATCAGCGCTTGGTACCTTGCTCGCCAGCTGGCAGACCAGCCAACGGGAGAAACTTCCGCGGCACGCAGTAGCCAATCATGCACAAGGCACATTCCAGACACTCACGCAGCCTCTCGGCGAATTGTTATGCTCACTTCAAAGGAAACGTTACAATATTTCACTTCTGCATACGTACCTATTCTGAGTTCAGGCAGTAAAATGACGTAGTGTTTCCTGTATAATAAATAAAGTTGTGTGAATCGATCCCGATATCTGGTTAGGGTGCAGTTGTAAAAAATCCCCAACGGTCTGTCGCATGCAAGAAATATATTATTAAATCCGTGTGATAGAGAGAGAGAGCGAGAAAGCAAGAGCAGACACGAGGTGGAGAGATTTGGCCGGCTCTTAACAGGAAGGTCATGAGATCCGATGATGATGATTGAAATGAGCATGGAGCTGCACCGTAATGCAACGATGAGGAAAACGGGAGATCTCCGAGAAAACCTGCAAACTAGTGATATCGTCTGGCACGATTCTTGGGTGCGAAAATCCCGGAGTAACCCCTCTGGAATCGAACCCGTTTCGCCTAGGTGGGAGGCGATCGTTCTAGTAGCTACACTAATGCAGCCCTCGTTATTTTGTGGAAACAACCACATATATTTGCTGGAAAAGATTCAAACAATTTTCTTTAATCAATTCAATCGTGTTCTAAGAGCATCGTACTAAAGCAAATAAACATGCGCAGATAAGTAGTTACGTAAAACCGGCATGTAAACCAAAAAAGTGGGTGCGGTAGTTTCAGAAGTATTTGGGCACAAAAATGTTGTGGGACAAAAATATTATTTAAAATTTAAAGACCACTGCCAGAAAATGAGGCGGAGTGTGAAATATAGACTGGGGACAAATGAGTTAACAGTGGTTTGGACCTATATTTATTAATATTTGGATAGTATCCGTGGACGCGATATTTTGAAAAGCTGCCCTGACTTACCAGCAACATTTATTTTTAAATCACTATTTGTAAAATTGTGCCGGACTATGTCACTGGTTGGCGGGTTTTCTCGGGGATCTCTCGTTTCCCCCGCTCTCGCATTCTGGCGCTTTTCCATACTAACCTAACTTCAACCTCATCGGCTCTCAAGACCTCGATGTTAAGAACCACCCAAATATCTCCACTCCTCTCCACTAATTGTAAAAACTTAATACGCATTTTTTTTTTCATATCTTACGTAAAGAGTTCAATTGTGAGTATTTCCAAGCACTTTAGTTCAGTTCCATTTTTTGAAGTTGGGTAGTTTCGACTGCTACTTTTTCAGAGGTTGCTTTCCGTGGATCACCGACGTTCGGTATCGTAGTAAGGTAATTCTGATTGGTCAGTCAAATACAAAAGAAAATATTCACAAAGACACGTGCAGGAAAATTGTAAGTTTGCAAGTAGGCTATTGAAATCTAGAATGCGTGTAACAATTTTCGTGAAAATCAGGTGTGTCTGTGGCCTGAGGGTTGGGTAACCGTGAAGGGAGTTACACATTTTGGCTTTCCACCGATCCTAATAGAAGTAGCAGATTGTTTTAATTAACTGCTGCAAAGTTTGTTTCTTTTACTTTGTCGATTCCTATTTTCTTGTCCTGCAGCTGACGNGATTGTTTTAATTAACTGCTGCAAAGTTTGTTTCTTTTACTTTGTCGATTCCTATTTTCTTGTCCTGCAGCTGACGTCACAGCAGGCGTGTAATGTGCGCCTCACAGCTCACTAGTGAGTGGTTGCAATACGTCCCGTTTCCACTTACACCACTCTGGTTATTGGTTCCTGCTGCGTGCGCACACAGTGTACAGTACTGAGCAAGCACCACTATACCTTGTAACTGTTTAACAGCTGCCGTTACGTAAAAGTCCGTTCTTTTCACCTGCTCTCTCGTCAATTCTGCACTGACTAACATAACTATGCCATGCAGCATCAGTGCAAAATGAGTCTTTTATACTGGAAATATNTCGTCAATTCTGCACTGACTAACATAACTATGCCATGCAGCATCAGTGCAAAATGAGTCTTTTATACTGGAAATATAAACTCAGTCTCCTATAGTTTGTTGTCCTGGAATTAATGAAAACTTGCAGGGTACTGCAGTGATAAGAGATAACACTTTCAATTGCAATGCCATATATCAGCAATCTAAATTCGAATTTTTGGAAAACCATTCATTCGCAGTGAAATTCAACTACTCGAATCAGTGCACTCTAAGATATTATTTTATAATTTACCATTGTATATGTGCTAAGACAAAGCGCGAATGGTGAAATATTTTCCCACATACCAGTAGTTATAAAATGTATGTTCTGTTGCATCTGGCGTCCTGGCGGAGACAAGGGGACAAGCCGGCTGCCATCTTGGATTACGTCATGCAGCAACCTCCTGCCGTGTCATTACTTGCCGACGTCGGTCACGTCGTGTTTCCCCTCCCGTTCTGTCATTCCTAGCCGTCACCGTTGTGCTCCGGCGGCCCGAGGTGCCCACCATTGGTGAGCTCCGGTGGGGTCTTCTCATAATTGTGATTGTCTCCTCTGCTGCGTGGGACGTCAACTCAACTCCTTAATGGAGCAGTAATGCGAATATATAGCCTAGCACTGCTCAAGTGCATCTCCACCTCCTCTTGGTCTGGGCTGGTAACATGGTGGCCGCACCATGGCTGACAGAGTGAAGACGATTATGGGTGAGTGACGACCCCACCAGTGTACTGGTGATCAGTCACAGCGAGGTTATGTGCAGCATTCCAGAGGTTGTATATATTCTTCGCCTGCGGGGACGACCCACGAACCGAATTGCACATCCCCAGCTGTGGCCTCGACCTAGCAAGTCAGGGTGGATCTGGGGGGGGGAGGGGAGTTCCGGCAAAGGGACTGACTGGCGTCCTGGAGGATTTTGGCCTTCCCGGGTGAAAACTCAGTGTGCATGGCTGAAAATTGTGGGTCAGTGTGAAGTCCCGGATTTGGCTATGCTGATCGTGGGGGTCGGACTTTGGGTGGCATTGGTTTAACTTTCTGCTTGGAAGGAGACGTGGAGGTGGGTGTCTGCCTGGAGGGCTAGCCCTGTGTGTCTGTGGAGTCGGTAGCAGCTGCCGTGGAACATAAGCGTCCCGGCTCAGCTCAGGTGTCGGTTTCAAAGGGTTGATGCTCACTAATGAAGGGTAGACGGTCTGGTCCGCCTAGTAAGAGGACTCGTTCACGAAGCGGTTTCGTAGAGGTGGATAGTCATCGGCCCCATCAAGGTGGCATGTGCAGATTCAGCTCTGTATAATGCTGTTGATAGGTGAAGTGGAACCGCCCTTTGGTGGAGAACATCCACCCACTGCGATTGGAAGGAGCGTAATCTCCTTCTATTGGGAGCATTCAACTGAAACCAATTAATGAGCAATGTTAAGCTCAATAATGACATGTTTCTGAGGCTATAATACTGGCAAGTGTGCACACACATCAAACAGCCTGATGTGACATTACCGCCTGTAGTGGCAAATAAATGCCTGGATATAAGAACTGAGGTGCACACTTATAATAAAACTGCTCTGGAAGGTTCTTCTGTTATACCGTAGAGGCTCAGGCATGGAAGGGGCAAACTGTGAGCACAAATCGCTGTATAAGACATCAGAAAACCATCCTGTATGTCCCTACTTCACGCTCTTACATTCTGTGTGGGGTTTTTCTCAGAATCCTCCCGATCTCCTGTATTTTCTCACGCTGTCTCATTCCTTCCTACCAGATGTCCCCACTGCACGCTCTTGCATCCCATGTGGGGGATTCTCCCCATGCTATCCCTCCATGCCTGCGCTATTGTTCTTATCTGAAGAATGTTTAAGTTTATTTTCCCGCAATGCAACTACTTTCATCATGCTCTGTTAATCCACCTTGGTTTTCTCATATTCCTTCTGGTCTCCTTTCACCTTGCATCCTGGCAGGGACGAGTCTCATGCTGTCATTAAACCTTGGTTATCACATATTCCTTCTGGTCTCCTTTCACCTGGCGACCTGGCAGGGACACGACTCTTGCTCTGTCATTCCACCTTTGTTTTCTCATATTCCTTCTGGTCTCCTTTCACCTGGCGTCCTGGTGGGGACGAGTCTCTTGCTCTGTCATTCCATCTCGGATTTCTCATATTCCGTCTGGTCTTCACATTGCATCCAGGCAGGGACGAGTCTCGTGCTCTGAAATTCCACTATGGATTTTCTCATATCCATTCCGGTCTCCTTTCGCCTGGCGTCGTCGTGGGGACTAATCAAATGCTATATCATTCCTCGTTGGTTTTCTCATATTCCATCTGGCCTCCTTTCACTTGGCATCCTAGCAGGGACTAGTCTCATTCTCTCTCATTCCACTTTGGTTCTTATATTCCTTATAGACTCCTAAACTCATGAGGGGGACGATCACATGCTCTTATCATTCCATTTTGGTTTTCTCATGTTCCTTCTGGTCTTTTCACCTGGTGTCCTGGTGTGCACGAGTCTCGTGCTCTGTCATTCCACCTACGCGTCATGGACTGAGGCCTGCCCATGCTCACTAGCCTAGAGTTACACCACGTGCACACATCAAGTACGCCCTAAGCCCACTTATAAGAATAGTTGGATGTAATTTTCGAACTGTTAAAGATACAACCAGCAAATTTAAATAATAGGCATCATCGCCGACAACGAAAAGAGCCGCAGGGTCAAGTATGCNTTTAAAGATACAACCAGCAAATTTAAATAATAGGCATCATCGCCGACAACGAAAAGAGCCGCAGGGTCAAGTATGCCCTAAGCCTACTTATAAGCACAGTTGGCTGTAATTTCTGAACCATTTAAGATATAGTCATCAAATTCATGACATAGACATCACCCATGACAAAGAAAAGGGTCTCAGGATCAATTATGCCTTAAGCGCACTTGTAAGCATAGTTGACTGTAATTTCCGAACCATTTAAAAAACAACCACTTTATTTATATGGTGAGTATCACTCCCCGATGACCAAAAGGGCCGCAATGGTCAAGTATGCCCTAAGCATACTTATAAGCATAGTGACTAATTTCCGAGCTGTTTAAGTTACACACACCAAATTCATAACATAGACATCGCCTTTGATGCTGAATGTAACGGTAGAGACAATTAGGCCTTAAGCCCTCGTATAAGTATAGTCGGTTGTTATTTCCGAACCTTTCAAGAACAGCCACAAAATTCATAACATAGGTATCGTCCTCCACAACGAAAAGGACCGCAGGGTCAAGAAGGTCCTCAACACAATTATAAGCATAATTGGTTGTAATATCAAAACCGTTTAAGATAGTCACCAAATTCATATAATAGGCATCACCTGTAATGACAAACAGTGTTGTAGTGCAATACACCTTAAAACCTCTTATAAGCATAGTTGCCCCGACGTTTCCCACCCTCCGAAGCTACGACCAACAAATTAATATCACAGTAATCACTTCCGATTGCAATCAAGGAGATAANCGTTTCCCACCCTCCGAAGCTACGACCAACAAATTAATATCACAGTAATCACTTCCGATTGCAATCAAGGAGATAATGACAAGTAGGCTTTAAGCCGTGTTACAACCACAGTTGGTCAGCATTTCCAGACCTTTTAAGTTCGGGAACATGTCACAAACGTCCACACATCAAAATAAAGGTAGGTATACATACAAGTGGGTTGCAAAACTACCGCTGCATGTAAGAGTGTAGAATCTGAAATATCACACACACACACACATCGTTCTGCATGCACTCACCAATCACCCAAAGTCGCCCTTGTCGTCTGCTACTGCAGGTTATTCGCATCTCTCCGTTAATAATCGATTGCTCATTGCACCACTTTATAAAGTTGTGAGGGATGGAAGGATACAGAATATTAATAAAAATGTTTAGTATAAAAATATATGGATAGTAGAGTGCCTAAAAAACATTAATTATGTCGAAATTAAAAAATTTGGAGACAGTGAAGAGCTAAAGTAATTTCTATACATATGTGTGGGAGAAAAACCAAAGGATTGACCGAAATATATATCAAAGGATTGGGATTTATCGAAGGATTAGTGAGGATTGGTGAGGATCGATAGAAGGATTGGCGTGGATTAATGTGGATTTTGGAGGACTGCTAACTACTGGGATTGATCGAAGGATTCAAGATCAGTGGCTCTACCTGTCCATGCATGTGATGTATCCATGCCTGCATGCGATTGGACAGCTAAAATCACGTGGCAACTCGATGATTGGCTGATCGATGTCCGAACAATGTATTAATGGTGTAATACGATTGGTTAAAAGTCAATATGACATTATAGGGCTATCATACGCCTTTATTATAAGCAATTTGGGGGGGGGGGTCAACTGAGAGGCTTAGTTTGACAGTGGCAGTCGTGGAAGAGACTTTGTCTCAGCTCGTGTAAGTAACTTGAGAACATTTTTTGAGTGTTTTTGTAGTAATATATTTTTATAAATTTTAAATACAAAAATGTATTAATTTTTTTATTAACTATATCAAAACCTGTATGTTATAAACTGTTTTCCCATAAAAACATCTCTATGAAGTAAATATATAGACTAATCACTGTGGTTATAAAGGGCTTAAACATTCATTCCTGTAGCTAGAAATTATACTTAAAAGCTGAATTTCACGAACTTGCCTCCTAAGAGTTCGCAAATTATATTGGCCTACCTAAATGCCTGTACATACTCGCTTGCTTACAACCTAACTTGCGAAAAAATGTGGTCTGCTACACAATTATTTAAAAAGAATATATATAAACAATCAATGTGAGAATAGGTAGATATGATTCAGACACCGACTGAAAATAACTAAATGGTTTTAATACAACATTTGCGTTTAAAATATTTTTTAAATGATAAATGCAATGAATTTAAACTGAAAAAATTTTCCAATAAATGCAGTTTTGAGTCATATATGCATTGATTGAAATATATATATATATATAGCAAAATATTTAATACATTAAAAACATATGTGATTTTAAGAGGGAATGGCAGCCTCTTCGTTTGGTGGCTATAAGAGCAGATTTTTAATAAACCCTTTCAAACATTGGTTAGAGTACCCGACTCGTGTTCGAGAGGTTGTGTGTACAATTTTCCATCCCTCCATGAGTATTTTTTCTTTTTTTTAATGTTACCAAGTGTCATGGGAAACATAACATTTACATTAATTATCTTATATAAACCGATTTTACATAAAAAATTAAATTTCTATACATTTTACTGTTTTTATATTTGGGCAATTTTCAAATAATAAATAAAATTAATTTAAATGAAATAATTGTAATAATTTATAAAAGAACTAATTCACAGATTTCTGATAGTTTTACGATTGATTTGACAAAGTTACATGTCCATGACTGCTAACCAACTCAACTTCAGAAACCTAAATGTAATCAAAAAGTGTGTTTTATTTCTAAGGTAAACCTTTTCACAATAGTTAAAAAAAAACAAATATATTTTTAAAAAATACTAAAAAAGAAGATAAATTTACTTAAAAAGAATTATGACTATATGAAAGAAAACACTTTTGCTGGTCTATATAAGTATCGGATAGTGAAAAAAAATTTACATAAAAATTATTACTATGGATTAGAATAATTACGGCAAAATATTTATTCGTCCCCATACACAAGAAATTGCATACACTTATTAAAAATCCTTTTACCGGTATATGTCCCGATAGTTGAGTGGTCTAAGGCATATGTATGCCGACTCAAGGTTCGGCAATTCGTTCCTGCTCTCCTTCAAACTATATTTTAAGTTCTGCGAAAATTAAATAAGAAGCAGCGCCCCTAGTAGCAAACTCTAGAACCAGCATGGCGGCTGAGTGAGTGTGACACCAGCGCATTTCAGCTGCCATCTTCATAAACCAATATGGTGGCTGAACGACTGGCGCACCACCTAGCAACAGCCGATGTAAACGAAAGAAAAGTGGAAACAAGATGGCGCAGAAGATGGTGAATCGCAGAAACATGATTACGGACGGAAACAAGATGGAGACTGTGACGTCATCCAAAATATCGGATCCAAGATGGCTGCCGCAAGCAAGATAGTGAACTGAAAAAAGATGGCAGTCGGTCGGAGCCCCGAGCCCGACACTGGACCCTGTGACAAAAGGAACCAAAGAATACCATTATATATATATGTATATATATATATATATATATATAATTTCAAATTTTAAAGAAACATTTGATAGTTTGTCGTTTTTCGGAACAGTCTCAGTTCCAGACTGAATGATTTTAATTGTAGCTCGCGCTATGTATTTGCCTACAAAGCGAAAAGGAATTATTCTCTCAAAAGGACGCAGCCAATAATCGAAATAAAATTGCAGGCGTGCATGTAGATTTTGAAGTTAATCGGGCATTAGGTGGCCCTGAATGTTTGCGACTCACAAACCACAAATACAACAAGTGGCACACACTCCAAAACCTGTGTACTTAACATCAGAGAAAGTTTATTTTCTGCAGTTATTTATATGTAGAAATTACAACCTAGGAATAAAGAGACTAAGTTATCAATTTTCAATTTATTGAGTATTTCTTTCATGACGCAGAGTTCACCAACACATGAACCCGCCATGTAGACAATATGTCGTCGTGGACAGACCAGAATATGACCACTTAAAATACATCAGCGCACAGAACGTAACGGCTGTAGTTTTGCAGTAGCCGCAAAATATTTCACTTTAGACAACACTTATCCCCATTGCAAGAATCATTGGTAGAGACAAATAATAAATGCTGAAAAAAAATTAACTGCTGGTTATAATTGAATGTTCTGTGTATGCCTGGGGGTTTGTTATGGTGCTAGCTGTTATGGTATGAGTGCGAAGGAATTAAATCATTTGATTGAACCAATGAAAATTCTGTTGCTCAGCTATCAGACGCATGTAGTTTGTCTCCATGCAGATAAGCTGTGTATGATCTATATTATCCAATTATTAATTCGTCCCACACGGTACTCGTATGCCATAGGTGAAATCATTTATTTATATTTTCCCCGCTAGCTAGTCCCTACATATATAGTTTATTCTCGGGTTTCTTCGGACTTTTGAAACAAACCAATGAGAAATCACCCTACGCCTAGAATGTACCCACCTATTTTTTAAATAACTTGTTTACCATAAACATTTAACACTGTGATTTATTTTAGATTATAAAATTTGTGATTAAGTGAAACATTAACTTAGTATCTACTATGACTTGTAATATTTATGTCGTATTGAAAAGGAATAAATAACATTGGGAGCAGCAATGTGTTGTAACGGCTAGTAAGAAATAGTTCACAGTTAAATTAACCCAACACAAATCTATAACAACAATTTTAATGTTAGGGTTCCATGCCCCACAGTTGTAACATGGTTAAACACAGTCGCAGCAAAATATTAACTTAAATTATGTGTAATGCGCTATACTGTGTTTAACAAAAATATGTTAACGACACGGAAATTAATAACCATAGGAGTCATTGTAAATATATGCATTATTAAAAATGTCATAAAGCTTACCTAAATATGGTTATTGGCCTCAAATGTGAATATTAATACGTAAAGGTTTTTGGAAATATAATATCATTCTTTGGACAGCTGGAAAAAGTAAACAAAGCATTTCACAGTTAAAGCGTAGAAGTCAGATGGCTGTGTTCATGTTTGCATTTAGTGGAAGGATACGTAGCCGGTAACCAAAAAGTATCAATTTAGAAGAGATTCAGGAAAGTCTCAAGTAACCGGGAATAGCATATAATCAATTTTATTCTGAAGTCTGGTAAGAAAGATGACAAATCTTTTCCTCAGAAAAGTATCACATATCTACAAAACACGAAATACGAAAATAAGCACGCTAAAAACATAAAAACTATTTTATGCAGTTCGCTGTTTTTGTAATTGGACGAGAAGATCGCCAAGCCCTTGATCATAGCAAGCCATTAACAATGGTTCATCGGCAAACCTGATGAGCACTGTGGGCGAGTAAATAAAATATATGGCAAAGCAATAATACAATGGAATATTCATCTCTTCACAAGTGTGTGTGTGAATCGATATATAGGCACACACACCTACACACACATATATATGAGTATGTATATATCGCATTTAGCTAGTTTAAAAATATAATTTCCCGCCGTTATTTCACCGAGTGTTGAAAGTTTTAGGATAACAAAAGTGTTGAATTTCATAAAACCATTTCGCTATTTCCCATTGTCTAAAACATCTGGCCTGTACCTTCAACCTTCCAAACATTCGAACAAAAATTTCAATTTATAAACACACTGGTGGTATTTTCAGCAAGGCCGGTGGAATATCTGCCACTGTGATTGGCTGATGGTTTGTCGATAGGAGAGGCGTATCTTTCCGCGGATAATCCTGGATATATCGCGCGGAGAGAAGCAATATACAGTATCTCAGGATTCCGGAGCTCAACCCCGCCATATATTTATCACGTATGCCGGCGCTTTCTTTCCCTTTTTATCATAAATTTAAACATTGTGAGGTCTGTTCACAATTGTATCTGGCGAAATGCTAACACAGATAATTCTCAGCCTTCAGCCCTTCAAGAGGAAACCAAAAAATGTTAATTTTATGAAAACAGATGTATGGAGTAGAGAGATTTGGGTGGCTCTTAACATCGAGGTCTTGAGAGCCGATGAGGGTGAAGTAAGGTGAGTATGGAGTAGCACCGGATTGCAAGGGTGGGGGGAAACGGAGGCCCCTGAGAAAACCCGTCGAACAGCAGCATCGTCGGGCACTATTCCTGCATGCGAAAATCTGGGAACGACCTCACCGGAAATCAAACCTGGTACGCCTAGGTGGGAGGGAAGTAGTCTGACCACTACACCAACGCGGCCCCTTATTTCAGATGTCAAACGGCTCTTGTACCGCGAGCTCCACCCACACACGCCAACAACATGTCAGAACGTGGCCAATCAACGCATGGTAAAGTACTTGCCAGCCGATCGCCGAGCCAACAGGGAATCTTTCGCAGCACGCTGAAGCCACTCATACACAAGGCCAGTTCCAGGGACTCGCACAGCCAATCAGAGAAAGAACGAGTACGCCAATATTA
>NQII01003227.1:281982-317432 GCA_002778355.1 Clitarchus hookeri | reverse complement strand
GAAACTCATTGTGAACAATCCAGGTAGCCACCACAGACATGTTGAGAACGTTGGAAAACAAGTTCCACCACTACTTTTTGGAACGCAGTTTAGGCCGGTAAGATCCCAACCATCTATCCATGAGATCAACTCCTCCCATGCCATAGTTATATTTTCTAAGGAGATGAAATTGATGGATGGCAACTTTTTTTTTGGGATATCTACAAATAAATAATCTGTCATGTAAAATTAAACAAAAATAAAATTAATTTATGCATAAACTTACCTTTTAGCATATTGCAAAGGATGATGAGTTTCATGATTTGATGCTACAGTCACGACGGAATTGTCGTTCAATCGGCATACATATACTTTCCTGTCACTCAAGTAATCATATGTGTTTCGCTTTGTTTTTGACATTTCTTTTGCTGGAATTAGAGGACATTTTGCAATCCTGTTTTTTTTCACTGTTCCTGTGGAATGTTTTTGTTGCTAAGTTCTGCCAATGAACATCAGAAGTAAAGAAGTTTTCAAAACATACTGCAACTTCTGAAGTATTGGAAAATGCGTTTTCCAATGGGGAAACTTGAGTCACTGTCCTGAATATACCTCCATTTTGTAGAGATAGCCATGTGAGGAACCCAACATCCAAATTTTATAACCAAATATAATTGGCTTCTCCATAATAAACTTTTAACATGAATGATGGCGATAATAGGGTGCCATAGATTCGTCAATTCTAAGTGTGTTGTGGAAGATGCCAAATTTCATGAGCTGTTCATATAGTTCATCATAGAGTGGCCTAATTTTGGCTCACCGTTCATCCAAGTTTATCTTCGAAATGTCCATTACATGAAAATTAGTCTTCATTTCCCTACATCGGTTTCTTGACATAACAGTAGAAACAATGCGAACTTCAACATCCTCTGCAGCGCTGCATTAGAAGTCTTCCGTGGCTGCAGATTGGTAATCACTTAGGAGCATCAGTCCGGAAAACTGAGCTATGGAACTTTCCATTCCAATCCCACGCAACTGCTATGTTGTGCCGCATATACAGTACTCATTTCTGCTAGGCGGGTAAGATATCAATTGCGTATGAACTAAAAAAACAGGTCGATGGGCTCTAGGGATACCAAAAATTAAGAAATGTATAACTAAATTTTGCTTGATTTTCAGAAGGAATGACATAATTGAAGCTAGTAGTTTTTTTACCAATTTGGTTTTCCTGAGACATGTTTTCCTTTCACTCTAGATTTTGTGCTAATTGTCCTTGTACAAGATTTTTTAGGAGCAGAAGTCTTTTTACTAGTTGAAGAAATAGAACCTGTAAGTTCTTCAGTGGACATAGATGCACCTGATTTTATAAATAAANAGTGGACATAGATGCACCTAATTTTATAAATAAACTTTTTTGTCCACAAACATTAGTTGGCTTAACTTCTCCCACACATTGTTGTCATCGATGTCTTCATTATGCGTCTCCCGTTCATTTTCTACTGGAGGTAATTGACACAAGTCGTAGATATTCGTCTTCAGATTTGTAGTTTTAGGTCTGAATCCTACAAAGAGTACAAGTACTCGAGTCCCTCGTTCACTGTACGAAACATGTTTCACTCGCTATAAAAGCACGCACAGTAACAAACCAACAATAACGACAACAAAAGATTGAACAACCCGCCCCTTACGGCGATACTACATTATACCAGATCCCGTACAAGCTTGTGCAAGGTCCGCCATAGCGGCCGGTATACGGGCTATTGCGGCTCTCGTCATGGCATTTCCCGCCTTGTACGGCCAGATTTCGTACCATGTCCTATTTTTCGTGGTAGGTTCCATACCAGGTTTCGTACCTGGCCAATTGCAACGCACTTTCAGAGCGTAGGGTGCTCCCCGTGGCTACTACTTGAAACTAGTTGATGAAGAAACCGAAAAGGACGCCTCCATTTGGAATATAAATCCGTGAGGCTGAAACTCTTTCAAATATATTAAAAATACGATAACGACGAATAATATTGGTGATAACAACTTTAAATTANGTGAGGCTGAAACTCTTTCAAATATATTAAAAATACGATAACGACGAATAATATTGGTGATAACAACTTTAAATTACTGTTTAAAACCGATATAAATATTTAAAACATTTCCTACACAACGAAAAAATTAATTCCATCGGTTAACTTATATANCTGTTTAAAACCGATATAAATATTTAAAACATTTCCTACACAACGAAAAAATTAATTCCATCGGTTAACTTATATACAGCTTATAAACACAGTACTGAATGTTAACTGGTAGTACTGTGGTAAAGTCATGGTGCGCGAGGGTTTGAGGTGAATATTGGGCGCGTGTTTTAAACTCCGTCGGCCCCCAATTTTTTTTAATCATTAAATGTTACATGCGGACGATAACTTGGTACGTAAAGTAAAAATTATATTTTGCAAAAGGTTAATAATTTCCGTCAAAATTAAACTAACTGGTAGTAGTTCTACGAATGGGGTTCATATTTACTACAAACCACACACTGCGCACCCACCGAGTGTGTCAAATGCTGGTTCGCGAACTTCTGTCATGTAATATGAATGTTCCATGGCGGCTCATATAGCGGCTGGTATACTGGCTCGTGCCCCAGACCTTGTAGAAGCTTGTGCAAGACCTTGCACGGTAGAAGGTACCATGTAATATTGGTTTTAGACTGCTGAACGAACACCAAGTGGGAGCGGGCTGCGCTCCGAAGCAAGTTGAGACTTGAACGGGAAGGCGTGTGCTGACGTTTCCGCACTCACCAGATCCGCCAATGTTCCACTTCTGGAACGTCAACATTTCTGTGACACAGTGACCTAGGTAAATGTTATGATTGAATGTTTGTGAGAGGATTCAGTTCCTATACTCTGCCTAAGTCCCCACCTCCAAATCCCTCAATGAGTAAAAACGATTAAAGGAAAAACCAAATTAAGCGTCTGCAACATCCTAAAAATCGCCATTTTCAAAAATTACTTAGTTTCATAAAATACTTAAGAGGATCACTGAACAAAATCAGGAATTTTTAAAAAAGTTTTTCTTTAATCAGGAAAAAATAAATAAAATTGTAATAGAAAATAAATTCTCAAAATCACGTTCCAGCAGTGGAGCAATTGTGTAATTCGTGAGGTGTGTATTCTGTGTTCGGGATAACCCACCCCGCATTGCATCCAGCAGCGGGAACCGAACCCACGACGTGTATAATGTGAAGCAGCTGTGTTGTCACATGATGAAACGCTCCCGTCGTGAAGGTTATGTGTTTTCCTGGCCGTGTGAGCGTCAGCTGTCAGTCCGAGGAGCTATGTAGTTCATCCCATGCCTCTCGTACAACGCGCTGCGAAGTGGTAACTCGTGGCCACGGTGAGGGCTGCAAAAAAAAAAAAGAGTTTATTAACTGGCGCGGCAGCTCGTTAAGTGCTCGATGGTAGCTTGGCCCCGCTCCACCCCAGGCTCCTCGTGCTTTAACACTCCGCCAGTTACGGCCCGAGAGACGATTGTTAATTGGCTGCGCTTCGGGGAGCCATGCCTCGCCCGCCAACACCTTGCCAGCTATCACAAACACAGTTGCTTCGCTTTTAAACGCGTCGGCTAACCCAGGCCCTGAACACAGCGCGGAGCCATATATAAGCCCACCTGTTTCTCGAGAAAAAATTTACGTGGAGGCTAAGCTTTCATGTCCTATGTGCACAGGGACCGCGGTAGAGCATTTAGACTGCTCGCCTCCCACCAAAGTGAACTGGGTTCAATCCCCGTCCGGGTCGCATGTGGCAATCGTGCCGGACGATGCCGCTGGTCCGACGGGTTTTCTAGGGGATCTCCCGTATCCCCCATGTTTCCACTATGGCGCTGCTCCATTCTCACCTCATTTCACCCTCATCGCCTCTAAAGACCTCGTTGTTAAGAGCCACCCAAATCTCTCAACACAACAACTATGTGCATTGCACTTGCAGTCTTCATTTGACTATTAGTTGCTTGTCTCTGTGTTGAGACATTGAGTTACATGAGTGATCCAATAGGGATTAAATTTCTCCAATACTATCTGCTCATGAATCGCGGGTAGACAGATATGACGCGTAGCAATTTAAATGATCCAATCACGAAAGTGGTTCGCGAAAGACAGGTGCCCGTAATATTTAAGAATACAGAACTGAAATTGCCACTTATTCCACGAACTCCAGCCGCATACACCACCAAAATGGCGCTACGAGTCAGAAACATGTCGGAACGACATTCGTTAATCAGCGCCTGATAGCTTACTCGGCCAACCGTCAGGCCAGCCAATACGAAACCTATACTCATATACTGTCTGGAAGACATTTAGTCGTATAGCTGTCACTTAAAAACTTAAAAACGGTTGAATATTTTTGAGTGGCGTCTGCATACAAATAGCATTTGAAATTATTTCACGTTCGAATACTAGTTTCAATTTTCCATCTATGTCTCAAACGTGAGTAGAATAGAAATGGCGACNGAAATTATTTCACGTTCGAATACTAGTTTCAATTTTCCATCTATGTCTCAAACGTGAGTAGAATAGAAATGGCGACTTTGGCGCAAGGCGACGAGGTCTCGGAGCGTTGGAACTGTTCATTCTCTGTCATTCCGGTCCCCCGGCGGCCATATTGGATCCAGGTGACACTGACCTTGACCTTTGAAATAAACAATTCCGGAAAATCTAAAAGTGTATAACAAATTCTTATAAAAATATAAAATAACTATTAGAAATATTTAAAAATTATTAAATGAAATGTATTTAAATATTTTTTAGAAAAAAACTAAATTTATGAATGTCCTCACAACCTCTTTCACCCATTCTAATTTCGCCATCATGGTAAGTGCAATCCACCCTTTTGGTAGGCATTACAGCCACCGTCCACCATCTTGGTAGGTGCAGTACGCCATCTTGTTTCCGACAGCCACATTGGTAGGTGCAGCCATCCGCCATCTTTTTAGGTGCAGTATAATATCATAGTAACTGCAGTCCGCCATCTTGGCCAGTGCAGTCCACCATCATGGTAGGCGTCACAGCCGCTGAACGCCATCTTGGTTGTCCATTTGTCATTTGTTTATGCATTACCGGAGCTTGTCTCTCACCTTCGTTAGACTGCCATATTTGAATTTATTTGTTGGTATATTAATACACTAGCGCCATCTAGGTGGCGCTAGTGTATTAATTTACCCACCAGGCGAGTTGTCGATTTAGCCACCAGGTGGCAGCCATATTTGATTATGTTTTTTAAAATATAAATGGTGCTGTCGGCCCTCTCTATGTTAGATTCTATTTTCAAATAGGTGGCATTAACTTCTTGATTTCACTACCAGGCGAGCTGCCGGTACCCGCTCATTCTGACAATTTAGCCGCAAAGTGAACTGTCGCCACTTATATTTATAGTCATAGGAAAATGTATAATTTTTCTAACATATTTTAAAAATGGGAATGGGTTATTGCTTGGAATGTGTTGAAAACTGCACCTAGCGAAAACTGTAATTAATATTAGCGGTAAACTGAATTTGGCGATTAAATATAATGTTATAAGAAGGCTTCGATTAATAACAGCAGGAGGTGTGCCAATTTATGGAATTTTTTAAAATCATAAAATTGACAGGGGACTAATATAAGTACGTGAAGAAATATAACACACTCCTCGTAATATCGTAAGCTGACGTTGAAGCTCAGAAGAATACTTATGTTCTGGCTGGGGAGTATTTTCTTATGTTGTGTGGCGGGCAAGATTATTAATCGTTTTACATGTGAAATAGTTGTTAAAAAAATAATATCATAGAATTTTACAGCTGTTTTTCCGCCGCCTGTCGAAAGGAATTCTGTATTCCATCATGGATTCTGGTGCTTGAATTTTTTAATTTACCATGACATATTTTCTCATTTTTATCGTATGATTGCGTCTCGCTTACTTACGAGGACCTGGGACCTGTATCTTCCCCCCTCCCTGGAAATTCCGGCGCTGCTCCTTATTCATCTCGCTTCACACTCATACACTCTCAAGAGCTCGTTGTTAAGATCCACCCAAATCTCTCCATTCCACTACTCTAACTGGTCCAAGTNCACTCATACACTCTCAAGAGCTCGTTGTTAAGATCCACCCAAATCTCTCCATTCCACTACTCTAACTGGTCCAAGTTTATATTATCTGTGTGTTACAAAACCAATGAAATCGTGATTTTGGTTTTAGATTATGCTTAAAATACGAAATTAAGTAAATTTACTTTTAGTAAATTTTATCACCTTTAATACTTATAAAATGAATTTGGTTATATGCAAATATAAAAAAAAAATAAAAATTTTCGTCTCCAAGTAGCATAACATTAAAACTTGCATTTAAGGGTTAAGACATTAAAACAAAAAAAAGCGTTCGAANCACTCATACACTCTCAAGAGCTCGTTGTTAAGATCCACCCAAATCTCTCCATTCCACTACTCTAACTGGTCCAAGTATATATTATCTGTGTGTTACAAAACCAATGAAATCGTGATTTTGGTTTTAGATTATGCTTAAAATACGAAATTAAGTAAATTTACTTTTAGTAAATTTTATCACCTTTAATACTTATAAAATGAATTTGGTTATATGCAAATATAAAAAAATATAAAAATTTCGTCTCCAAGTAGCATAACATTAAAACTTGCATTTAAGGGTTAAGACATTAAAACAAAAAAAAGCGTTCGAATNTTTCGTCTCCAAGTAGCATAACATTAAAACTTGCATTTAAGGGTTAAGACATTAAAACAAAAAAAAGCGTTCGAATGTATTTGTTTACAAATAAGTCAATATTTTCAATTTAACATCTGAGAAAGTGATTTTGCGTTAATGCTTACAGTTTAACATGAATGATGGGTTTGGTACTTCTGCGTTAACTTACTTTCGCGGTGAATTAGTAAAATTAGTTCAGAATAGTTATAAGATAAGAACTAAAGTCTTAATTAATGACACCTTAATTGATAATCTTTTTCGTTTTACGTAAGTGTAGCAACTACTGTGACTGATTTACTTTTGCGATAATTTCTCTGCTTCACGTAGTAGACTCATGAATGCTGTTCACTAAGTCGATATTATAGAAAAAGTCAACTATTACTCTTAGAGGAATAGTTCAAATAAGTCGGAAGGTGGAATAGTTAACGTTNCAACTATTACTCTTAGAGGAATAGTTCAAATAAGTCGGAAGGTGGAATAGTTAACGTTATGTTAAAATAAGGAACAAAGTACTTCTTCCAAAATTCTCTGTTAGCCGTGCATTGGGAATAAGTCCCAAGTATTTCGCGAAAAGGTTTTTCGTCAGCTTAAATACGAAATATTACCAGCGTGTTCATTGGCTTCTGTCGTACCATAGACATTCCGATCTCTCTTGCGCATGAATTGTTCTCACAAATGCATGCAATTACATGCAGGACGTACGTCGAGAAGTACTTTCAAATCANTCTCTTGCGCATGAATTGTTCTCACAAATGCATGCAATTACATGCAGGACGTACGTCGAGAAGTACTTTCAAATCAAAATAGTACAAGAAAATAATACATGCTTAGAGACTCCCAGCCACAATATGCACCACTAAGAAATAGCTGCCTCGATGGCCAACTTTACTAGAAGAGCGACGACGTTCGAGTCCCAAATCAACCATTGCAATGTTCTTATTTTAATGCGAATGCATTGCCTTGACGTTCAGATAAGGCGTTTAAGGGTCAACGATGTCAAACATGAATATTTCACATATGAGGAAACATGGCGGACGTTGCCCTTGGTTGGCGGGTTTATAGGAGCTATTCCATTTCTCCGTTTCCAACTTAGAACAGATAGATCAAGTGTTCATAAGTGGAATGACGTAGCAATATAAGAAAACAAAACACACTTCAGACGAGGGACGAGTGACATTCTAAAAATATTAAGCACATTATTACTACTATTCTCGAACCCACCGACATAGCTTAAAAAGGGTTTTTATCACTGCTGTATTTGAAAATATACTATTCGGAAACGTGTAAAAGTATTGTACGGTTCTTGCACTGAACTTTGCTTCAGAAATTCCACCAATAAAATTATATAGTTCCCGCTTAAGAGGACAATGTAGTTGCGCGTTCAAGGTCAAGAAGCGAGGGAACAACACGGGCGACAGTAACACGCTCCCCTAGTGCCTCATCGCTCTTATGCGCAAGAAGTGCAAAGTTTCCGTCGTGATGCTGTACTGTGCAAATTATACCTGCGACAGTGGGACTTAAATACATGCAATGAAAGCCCAAAACTACGCCCGTATGTTTGACTCTTGCCGCTTAAGGAAACTGCATAGGTTAGCTTTAAAAACTAGATATTTACCCATTTTCGCNCCCGTATGTTTGACTCTTGCCGCTTAAGGAAACTGCATAGGTTAGCTTTAAAAACTAGATATTTACCCATTTTCGCCATTTTGTCCTCCATGAATACACTTAATATGATAAATGTAAAAAAATTGTGACATAATTTTTTTTTTCTGCCAAAAAACTGTATTTCCAAACCATGTATTTACCGAAATACGCGCATTCGTGCAAATAACGCTTTCACAGAAAATGTATCACTACATACTCCTCTAAAAGTGCGATAGGTACACGCCGCACGACGAGAACACTGCACTTCAGTTCAGAGCCATGCGGATAAGAGTGATGGGGCACTAGACGCACGTGTCAGTGTCGCCCTTATTACTCCCTTGCTTCTGTTCCTCTAAAGAGCAAAGTAGCTCCAGGTAGGCGGCGTCCTTAGCATTCTACGCTTTCCCCAAAAGTGGATGTATATTCACCCAACGCATTCCCGTAGAGTAGATTTCTTCAGACGGCGAATATCAAGTGCGCGCTGTCATCAAGTGTTGAACACCGCCCTGCTCTCGGGACTCGGATAACGAGATTTCTGGAGGGAAATAAGGGACAGGGGNGCTCCAGGTAGGCGGCGTCCTTAGCATTCTACGCTTTCCCCAAAAGTGGATGTATATTCACCCAACGCATTCCCGTAGAGTAGATTTCTTCAGACGGCGAATATCAAGTGCGCGCTGTCATCAAGTGTTGAACCCCGCCCTGCTCTCGGGACTCGGATAACGAGATTTCTGGAGGGAAATAAGGGACAGGGGTGGATGTTGTCTCCCGAAAGCGAAGTTCGCAGCTCAAAGGGGTCTTTCTCCCCCTCCGCATCCCCACACCTTCACCATCAGAAACTTTGTCATTTGTGGCGAGCCCCCCATTACCCTCCTGGATCCACCATTAGCCGGGGATCCCCGTGNTGATGGGGCACTAGACGCACGTGTCAGTGTCGCCCTTATTACTCCCTTGCTTCTGTTCCTCTAAAGAGCAAAGTAGATCCAGGTAGGCGGCGTCCTTAGCATTCTACGCTTTCCCCAAAAGTGGATGTATATTCACCCAACGCATTCCCGTAGAGTAGATTTCTTCAGACGGCGAATATCAAGTGCGCGCTGTCATCAAGTGTTGAACACCGCCCTGCTCTCGGGACTCGGATAACGAGATTTCTGGAGGGAAATAAGGGACAGGGGTGGATGTTGTCTCCCGAAAGCGAAGTTCGCAGCTCAAAGGGGTCTTTCTCCCCCTCCGCATCCCCACACCTTCTCCATCAGAAACTTTGTCATTTGTGGCGAGCCCCCCATTACCCTCCTGGATCCACCATTAGCCGGGGATCCCCGTGCGTGTCACGTGGTCTGCAAGTTAACTGCGTGATACAGCCTCCCCCTCCCTCCACAACCTTTAGACATCACTTTCCCGGCCAGCGTAGTCGCTAAGCATGTTAGCTGTGTTTCCCCTGCAGCGCAGCACTAGCCAATAACAAGCCGGCACTCCTGTAGGGCAGAGTTTGCTGTGAACTGCGTGGCACATTAGCGTTTAATTCGGGATTCCCTACCAGGCATGCTTTTACACAAATAGTGATGGGAAGCGAAAAATTCGTAATCCAATCTCTTTGCAGTGTAAGTGCTACGCCTGACTGAACCTCGGTTGTTGTTACCATAATTACAAGTCTGAACGCATATTTTTGTTTAACTTCTGTTTTTAAGGATATAACGCGACTACTATGCGCAAGTAACAACATATTTCTTAAAGTGGCCACCTGGTTGAAGGAATTTTGCACGTGTGAGACCTAAAAGCGTTGGTGTGCTAGGGGCGACCGAGGCTTGCGCATCAACTCTCTCATTGCCTCTACGCACAAAGGACTGAAATGGCATATGGTCTTGCCGTCGATAACGCGCCTCTATGAGACTTTCAGCGGAGACCCTATATTTTATGACGTAATAATAAAAATGAAGGTTTGATGCACGTCCCTATTCCTTTTTTAATGTTTTTTCCCAGGATGTTAACACCTAAAATGACCTTGTAAATACCCGTTCGAGCCATTTTCACTATCACAAAAAGTGCTTCAGAGAGAAATGGAGGAACTGAAATACTTATACGGACGCGTAATGTTTCTTAAATGCTATTTGTAAGCAAACTTCACTCAGACACATTGGACGTATTTTTAATAAAACGTTTTCTACTGGAACCCTGCACACCGTTCGGCGGCCTACCCAAGCGTCCACCTTAAAGCAAATAAATTATATTTTTAAATACGTACTTAATGCGATGACCTGGGAGTATGGTTAGGTAAGCGACAGTTGGCCAATAAGGAAGGATATGTAGAATAACTGGACGTGTCTTGTTTAGTCTGTTTGGAGAGTAGACTATTTAGGTGGCTGGAAATACATAAACTAGCGACACCACTATTCGTGCAACTATGCATATAGGCGTCTCAATTTTCTTGCTATTCTTCAGTGCTTGTGAATATGTACCGACCTAAATGTTACTAGGATGTTTACTTTTTATTACAGATACTGCGAGAGAAGACATTTAGGCTTTGCGAATCTGTATGAATAACTTATCTTAGCAAAAATATAAGAATAAGTAAGAAACAGTTTTGCCACCCTATTGAAAGGAGGACATTTATTCAGAAACCTGTGGTGTGTTCGCAGCGGCTAATATTGCGACTTGCCGTCACATTTGTGTGGTGACGAGTGGTGCATCTTTGTTTTTCACTTACTTCACTGCATATACGTCTGCTGCGCCCTAGCGATTATAATAATCAGTTGAAGGAAGATCTTTGGAATTGAGAATACCAAATGTAAAATATTATTGTTTGTTAGGAATAAATCTACCAAATTATAATTAATAATATTTATTTCATTACATATACAATTTTATAAATATCGTTATGTTGTTATTATTTACATGTTAGGATAGACATTTCTTATTAAATTGGTTTTGGCTCGCGGCCGCTTGGGGCGCTGTACAGAGCTGGTACTTCTGTGTGGTGGGAGACTTGCCTGTGAGCTGGGGAGTTGGCCGGTGTGCACGGAGCAGGCTTGACGTGTTGTTACCGCTCGGTTAGACAATGGCACAGGATAGTTGGCCTGGTCCAAGCGGTCATATCAAATGACTTTGGACTGATGATAGTGCGTATCATATACAACGGAGTAAATATATACGCTGTACAGCAATATTTATCATTTTTTTATGCAGCTACCTGTGGATAGTTTTTTATATGATTGTGTGATTGTATGGATTTAATGTAACACTACAGATATTAACCTGCATAAAAGTATAGTAAGCTGTCGGCCAACAAAGTCTTTTGAATAATACTTTTTTGGATATTATACTGATGTATTGGTATGACACTTTTAAAGGAAGTAAACATTAATAATTTATTCAATAGTTATTTTGTTGATAATGATTACAAAATACCAATAATAATATGATTGTGTTGGCTCAGGTCTCAGGAGAGAAAGAAGGTTAGTGTTTATGTTAACGAGTGAAGTGTTAACTTCCCTACAGAGCGACCCGGTCTGAGGCCTGTGTTAGCACAGCTCAAGATTTCTAGCCACAAAAAGTCAACTGACTGATTAGGTTGTGGTTTATTTCTGTCTAAAAATAACTGCCACACAAACGATAGAACGAGTGCTATAAATCATGACCCTGCTATCTAAGATTTATATCCCCCGATTTCAATTGTCTGAAAGCCTGTACACATGCGAGCCTCAAGTATTACTTCTTCTGCTATTTTCCCAGCGAGGTGTAAGAGATATCCTAGATCAGGCAAGGCAGGGTTCGGTGCTTGTTGTCTTGCAGGTATGTGAGAGACAAAGTCATCCAAAGTGTATCACGTAAGTACAGAGTAGATAAGTACAAAGAGACGAAATGGAGTGGTGGTTCCTTTGATGTAGACGCATCAATTCTTCGATTGGCTGCGCGAGGATTTTATTGGCCATTGGTGTCCGTATACGCGATTGTTTCGCATATGGATACTTAAACATTCTGTGTGAAGCGGGTGAAGCGGTCACGTTTACAAACACCCATTCATTTCATAAAGATTTCGAACTCGTGTTGCAACATGTGTTTTCTAAAGAGTTACGACTCCCACTGAAAGAGTTTCAGACTGGCCGATGGAGATTACTGCCCAATATAACACCATCCCTCGCTTTTAACACGCTTCCTTTCAACCCTCTGCAATCACCCGGGCGTCAAAGCAACTCCTTTCTTCAGTGCTGAGAACCAGTTTGTCCGCGTCAATTACTTATGTCAGACAACAAGCCTGACCACCTGTGGGCAGACCACACTGTAGTTCACTAGGTCGTGCATTCATTGTACACGAGCGCTGTGAGGGAAGAATTTACTGTTCTGTCGGACCGGACCCCTGGAGAACGTTTTCCCTTTAACAACGTTTGACCCCGACGTCGTTAACTTTTCTGTCCGAGTGAGTGAGAGATCTGAATGGTGTTTGAGTTATTTATCCAGAGATATTTTCTGTACATCGTTGTTTACGTGTATCTCCGCAAATAAATATCCTGCCAATACGTCCTTTTGCCATAACAGATATAAAAAAGCCAATCATCAACGCCAATAGTGGTCAGTTTTTATCATATTTAGTGTATTAAAAAATCGTAAAAATGGTAAAAAAAATCTAATTTTTTGAGTTTACCTTAAGTAAACCCATACAGTCGTAGATTGATATGTGGGCTTTCATCGTGTATAATAATATCCTGCTGTTACAGATATAATTTTCAAAGGAAGGCGTAATGATGGAAGCACTGCTCACTGGGTCAACACCTTGTGCTTACGAGCGATCTGGCGTTGGGCGCGCGTGTTGTTGTCGCCATTATCGCTGTCCCTCAAACGCGAAAAATAAAATGCCGTGACCTTATTCTTTTACGCCGGCCGTACAAGATGCCCATTTTTGTAGCAGTTTCTTCTATCCATTTTCTGCTAGCGTTTTTTGCTGTCATGTAGGTTACATCCGAACACCTTCCATAGGGGTTTTAGCTCTGGGTATAACAGTTTTCATGTCCATGGACCTGCGACAAACAAGATATCTGGCAGCCGAATAAAAACTTCAAGCCGTTGGTTCGTATTATGAAAAGATTACGAGTTCTGAAAAACCGATTTTAATAAAATCTGAAGTAATCGTAAGTAAAGGTAAACGTTTTAAATAGCTTATACGGTCATGATAAAACAATAAAGAAGTAGTATGAATATAATGAGTCTGGGGCATCGGATTTTGGCGTAGGAGCTAGGCGCCTTCCGGCCGCTATGTTGTGACAACACCCAACCGCCATGTTGTACCTAAGTCACCTTGACCCATGACCTTGAACTTATACCCCCCAAAAAACTAAAATATTCCAAAAAATTTACAAAAATATTATATAAAGTTTTTTTTAATATAATAAAACAATACATTAAAAGTTTTACTTCAAAAAATTAATTTCTGAGTCCTCTCACATCCCCTACAACCATACGTATTCCGCCATCTTGGTAAGTGCAGCTATCAGCCATGTTTGGCTGTGCAGTCCGCCATTTTGGTAGACGTCACAGCCACCATTTGCCATCACGGTTTTTCGATTGTCATTTGTTTATACATTACTGGAGTTTATATATATTGGATTTCATATGTTTTCATCGCCTAGTACACCCACCACAAATACAGAAAAAAAAAACTGTTACTTTCGGCAAACAAAATCTCAGTATTTTGATACATTCGTGTGCTCTCGCTCTATTAAGAGATATATCGGATAGGCGGTGAAACGCACAACCCCCCTTTCCAACATTCATCGCGAACAGGGTCACAAACACACTGCTATGTGACTTTAGCTGAATGAAATGTGACATGCTAACATGTGTATGTATATGTGTTTGGCCTTTATGCTAGCAGCTGTAAAAAATATTCACTCTTTATGAATTACGCGAATTAAAACATAGTTTTATTCCCGAGGTGCTAGTCCACCTTGCAGATTTATACCACACTACGAATTTCAGCAAAGGCACGTGCATACATCTCTCACACACCATCCTCGTTGTGACATCTAAGGAAATACTTCACAAGTGAGAAAAAAATTAGAGGATAACGTATCCAGTGCATTACGGAGACCATGACATTTTAGAGCTACGTTAATCCCTTTCGAATGTATGAAATACATAATATGTAGAAAATTTTTTAGCAAATAAATTCTGTAATTTATTTCTGAATTAAACTGGTAAAAATCTTCCTATGGACGATCGCTCCTCCATTCTGAGTGATGAGCTGACTAATTCTAGGTCAACAAATTCCTACAACCTCGATATATTCCACTGGAAAACTGGTGGGTTAAACGGCGTTTCTGACAGCTAGCTCGATAAAATGAATATTTTTTCTCTGGTCAGTTACTGTTCGTCTGTGATATGCGTTGATTAACATGGGTGCTAAACGATTTTTTTAAACCACGAAAATATCGTCGTGGGCAGCCCACCAACACTAGTACACATTTTATTCAGGGGACACAGTGTGTTTTCAGTTGAGAGAGAGATTAAAAATCTGCTTAGAAGCTGAAATTGGCGATGACGTTTAGGTCGATGAAGAAGGCAAAGTGTTCCGCGAAAAGTCTGCCGGACATCGTCAACGCCCACCATGGATGATACTGTTGGCAACGGCATCATTCAATTTCCCACATGTGCGAAAATCCATGCGTGACTCTCGCTGGGAATGGAACCTAGCTCGCCTTGATAAGAGACATGCGCTGTGGTAGCTGTGCAACTGCTGTCGAGAGGATGGTGTGAAGTACTGAGAGTGTCTGGTCATGTGTCGGTGTCAAATGATCATCATGAAAAGGTTGCCTGATTTCCACCGCCATGTTTCGTGGTTTTCTGGGATGGTGATTATCGTAGTGTTCACAGAACAGTTTGCAAATATTTCTGCATCGGGAAAACGGCTTGCTTTAGTTTTTGCTGGCATTTTAATATAATAAAGAATTACTTTATCTCTGGTGAGGGACCTGAGATGCTATAAAGAGAACATTTACTTGCATAAGAATTGGCTCGTTTTCACCCTAGGGTCTAAGAAGCCTAAGGCATTATTAACCAATATGAGGATGTGTCTGAAAGTAATCGTCATGGTTCATAATAAATTTGATGAATATTTACATTCATATATTCGTGATCTGATCGTGATCTCTGTTATACCCGGCAGTATGGTCTTTATATAAGATTTTTTTAAATATTCATAGTGACGTTTTTCCTTCGTACTTGGTATCGATGGCAGTAATGTTTCAACGATTATTTCCCGAGTCGATATATATCGTGGTGATGTGTCATATCTGAGAGATTATTCCTAAGTTTCTTCAGTGTATATGAAATTCCGTTGCGGCTTGAAGAGTTGCTGAGTTCCACCCCTTAAGAAATTAATTTTTTTTTATGGATTTAGTTGCTTCGATATTATGACCTTTTAAATAAATAGCTGTAGTTTTAAAATTTAAAATAAATTATTGTCACAAAAAAAATGAAGTTTTGTGTTTTACAGCTTTCTGATGACAGAGAGAGTGGCAGAACCTAGCAGGTGTGGTCTTGAGTGACCAAAAGGGTGAAACGAGGCGTGGATGCCGCTGTAACGAATGAATGTGGAGGGAGTCAGCCTCATCTATCGAGTGTAAAGCAAAGTTAAGCCTATTAAATTTTCTCCATCTGATTTCAGGGCTATGGGTTGTGTGTGTGTGTATGTGTGTGTGTGTGAGAGAGAGAGAGAGAGAACGAGCTATATGTTGTAGATATATGTAATATTTAGGAGAAATGTGTCCAAGGAGGAAATTCAATCGTTTCGAAGCGTGATGGAAGTCTGCCAGAGTGGGAATGAATGATGCCTTGTCCTGTGTGTTAATTACAGCACCAGGTAGGGCTTAAGTTCTTCTCGAAAGTGGGGTCCTTAAAGATGGAACTGTCATTACACACAATCAGTGCCAGAGGAAGGAATCGAACATGGTCTACGTCAAGGAACCATCCAAGAATATTCCTGGAGTGATTTCGGCTAACCATGGAAAAAACTCAAATCGGGATATCTGAGCCGATAATTGAACCTGGGTCCTTCCGAATGCACGTACGTTGTTTTATTATGTCAGCGCTTCCTTACGTGTCATAGCAGAAGGAGCGTCACCCCACCGTCGCAAACGTTGTCTACATGAATTTCGCCTCGCCAGTATTTATTTGGATGTCATTCTTAGTCGGTCTACCGTCAAATTCTGCTACTGGGACATTGTATACCGAAGCGTGCTAACGGAAAAATGCGACATGATGTGCTGCAAATTGTCTATCATTCCTCGATCGCACGAATAGAGCCATCAGTTGGTAAGCCGTTGCGGGTTTGAGATATGTGCCGTCTCTCACAGCAACCAATTACAGAAAATAATCCAGACACCTTGAAAAAAACGTGAACTATTTTTGTACATGCACAAATTCCTCACTGTGGACTGTGTGGAAAGGCATTCGCCAGTGTTAGCGTTTTTTAAACTAATTTTTATCTGGGGTTCATAAGTGTTAAGTAATTGGCTGATGATTTCTGCTAGTGTTGCATAAAGGTCAATTTTTGACGACAACCTGTACGTTCAGCGTGTCTGGCAATATGGTGTAGAATATGAGTTTTTGAGCTGCTGAAACATATTTTTTTCTTCCATTCTTTGAGTTTAACACTGATGACTTTTTTCCTTGCGATTTATAATGTATCTGGCAATGACTCATGAAGCCAAAGCACGCGTGGTGGATAGAAAAACCAGATATTTATCAGACTGATTCGTGTATTAAGGCATGTAAAACTGTGTGGCTGAAGTAGGATAGTCATCGTGTAACTTTCTACTAGAATGTTTATTGCTCGTAGATGCTGTAAAATGCATGATTAGAGTTGTGGAAATTAACGGTGAACAGTCATATTGAAGTTTCCTCACATGCACACTGATGGGCGGAAATGAGTTCGAGCCTGCATTGTGTTGTAAATTGCACCTAACAAAAATTGTTGATATTATTAGCGGTAAACTGAATTTGGTGATTAAATATAATGTTATAAGGAAGGCGTCTATTAATAACAGCAGGAGATGTGACAATTTATTGAGTTTTTATATTTGTTATTATCATTAAATTGACGGGGGGGCTAATATAAATAGGTGAAGAAATATAACACAACCCTCGTAATGTCGGAAACTGAAGTTGAAGCTCAGAAAAATACTTCTGTTCTGGCTGAAGAGTGTTTTCTTATGCTGTGTAGCAGGCAAGTTTTTAAGTCATTTTCCGTGTGAAATAGTTGTTATATAAATAAGATGATATAAATTTACAGCTCTTTTTCCACCGCCTGCGAAAAGGAATCCTGTATTCTCTCGTGATTTCTGGTGCTCGAATTTTTTATATCAGCAATACATGTTTTCTCATTTTTTCGTATCGTTTCGTCTCTCATACCTACGAGGTCCTGAGAAGAATAATACTTCGTTCAATGGTGTCATGTAAAAAAATGTAAACTCCCATCTTAATTGGGAAGAAAGGCACACTAGAGGTGTTAAGATTTACGTTTTTTTAACAGCCCACACGATTTTTTCCAGTCAATTTTTTTTAAACAGTATTTTGGCTTTGCTAAGTGAAAAAAAAATATACTATGGTCTATTTCAGTTTTGTCATCTGTCCATACTGCCATTCTAGACTCGGATATCTTTCTCGTTAGTGTTCGCTTATTAGTCTAACCTAAAATGTTAGAGTGACTTTTCAATTTCTAGTTGGTGTACAAGCTAAAATTATAATAAAAATGAAAAGTTTAGAATCATTTCAGACAGAGCAAGGTGTTACGGCAAACGAGAACAATTATGGACTCGACCAAGTTACAATCCCGACATTCACCTGGAATGATTTAAAAAAAAAAGAAATTCAGTTGAATGAGTCGAGAATCGAACCCGGGTCCCCCTGAATATTGGTCTCCCTTGGTATTGACTTCTGTGTACAAATATCGTCTGTGTTTACTAATGTATGAATGAAAGTTGGCGTGTGTGAGAAATAAAACACAATGTTGTAGCGATAACAAGAGTCAACCCCCCCCCCAACACAGCCAGCGAACCCAGCGGAGTTTTCCGGTGTTCAGTGTGCTAGGGTAAAGCCCATTTCAACACCTGGTGCAGCGAGACTGGAACGTATGTGCGAGCTCAGATCACGACTGAACATGTAGGTATCTCGTTTACTTCTATAATGGGACTCGTATCCACGTCTTAAAACGCCCGCCTACCTGAGAGCAAGTTGGTCGTTCCGGTCTCGCGGTGAAGCCAGCCGGGTGGGCGACAGTGGCCGCAGTTAGAACTACCGTACCTTCTCTCCCCCTACCCGCTCGAACGGCTTTCACCCCTCCTTCTCGGATGCCTTCGTCATGCAGCAGGGTGCTTACCAAGCACCCTTGACTCTGTGGGAGAACCAGACATGTCTATTTTACAGGAACGGTTCTTTCTTTCCTGTTCAGCAAGTACAATTGATGATATTACTGAGGCAAGAGTAGCAAAATAGCATGATATGTTTTAAACGCGAGTGCCGTAATAAAATATAATTTATTCAACAATGAAATTGTAAACTTTAGTAGCAGCAGAATGTTCATCTTCAAACGCAAAATAAAATTTGAACACATTCATAAAACACACACTGTAATATAAATAATAATAATAATAATATTGATGATAAGCTGACAACTCGAAGGTTGTTTTGAGCCCTGTGGCGATGGAAACGCGCCCAGGGTGACAACGAAGTTGATTCTACCTAGGGTGGTTTACAATTGCCGCAATTTAAAGAAGGCCACAATAAAAACGTGGGTTTCACCTAAATGAATGGCCTTACGTTATGTGAATCGTGGTCGTTACCATATTTACCCAGAGAGAACTCTTTTGCCACTTACCAGAAAACAACCAATATTTTACAGTCAATTTCGTTACTTCTATTACAACTAATTANGCAGCAGTTTCTGAGAAAAACGTGTATTTCAGACACACTGCAATGCTGTTCACTCATTAGGTAGGCGGGCGCCTGTACGCTTTTCTCTTAATAGTTTTTAATGCGTCTATCAGTCTCGCCTGCAAATTGGGATATTTCGGGCTCTGTGTGTGTGTCCGTAGGTGTGTATGCATGAGTGTGTTTGACGTGTGAGCAAGTGGAGAATTACCGTTTTTTCCCCTTATTTCGAAGTTTCAGAAACACAATGTATCAGTGGTTTCGCCGGAGTTAACAAAAAATTTTACTTTGAATTTTTAATACGAAAAAAGAACAAAGGTGGAGTTCGAAACAGAATTTATTTAGAAAAACAAATTGTACATGGATGTAATTTTCCTTATTCTAAAGAAACTCTATAATTTCATGGTCTCCGTAAAGTACTAGCTGCAATATGCTCTAATTTTTTCGCCCTTGTGTAGTCTTTCCTTATATGTATCGAAGAGGTTGAAATGTGTAGAATGAGAGCTGTATGCACGTGTCTTTACTGGAATTCGTATTGTGGTGTAAATATGCATGGTGGACTAGCATCTTTGGAATAAAACTATGTTTTCGATCGCGTAATTCATAAAGAGCGAACACTATTGACTGCTGCTGGCGTAGAGGCCGCACACATATACAAACACGTGTTCGCATGTTGCTTATCATAGAGCTAAAGTCATGTTGCAGTGTGTTTGTAACCCTGGACGATGATGGAACGTTTAAAGCTTGTTGTTTGTGGGCGTTAGGTGGATAGGGGTAGTTTTACCGCGGATCAGATACATATCTTTTAATGGAGCGAGCGCACGCGAATGTATGCAAATACTGAAATTTTGATAGACAAAGGCAACGGTTTTTGTGTGATGTTCTACTTCTGTGGTGGGTGTACCTTTACGCTAGCGTTTCCTCGCGGTATATAATTTTTTCCCTGCAAAATGTATTATACGTGCATTATTTATGGGTATAAGACTTTTATATACTGACAATGTGCGCTAGAAAAATCGCCGCATCTGGAGTAAGCATATGGGCATTTTTTTCCTCCTGCTTAAATTTCCTAACGTACTGTTTTTAAACTTGGAAGGAAATGTTTTTAATGATGAGCGACTATATGTAGGTAAGGGCTGATTCACGGGTTACTTGCCTGTGACCGGATACCGCGGGGCAAGAAAAGCAATTTTAACTCTGTTTTTGGATTTTTCGAATAATGATTATTTTATAGAAAGCTGCATAATGCATCCTTACACGACACATGTTTTTATCCAACATGAATTTTAAACAAATGTTTTGCTGAGGGGGGGCAAGCATGTTGTTTAGAGAGGAAGGGGCACTCGGTGATCGATTTTTCATTTATATTTACTCCGAAACACGTTATTTGTATACTTCTTTATCGTGACGTATATTAACAGTATGTGTTTTTTACGATATCTTGCCTTTCGATGCGAATATCTTCCTGTCGTTGAATGGGGTCGGTTTTGCAAAGCTGTGTTCGAATTATACATTATATTTTATTGGTTGCGTGTTTATGTGGAAAGCCAACAGCGATGTTTTGCCCCATTCGACCTAAAAATGTATACCTGCTCTAGTTGTGGAGGCATAAGTATTTTGACTGTGTTGAAATACAGTTTGGAACTCTGCGAAACCATTGGTCGCTGGCACGATGGTGGACACTCATCCTGAACCCTTGGTTTTTGTGGAATGTACACTCGTACGCTGCTGAGAAGGAGACTGTATACGACGGATTTTGGCAGGTAAAGGTCATAAAGCTACATAGGTTTCTGGCATGCCTCTGCATGTTATCGCGCTTAGCAAATACCATGCCACAGTTTCCACACTTATGTACCACTCTTCCTGCATTATTCAAACATCCATACTTTTCGTGTCTTCGAGCACATTTGGTGAATGCAAACGAAGTGTTACAGTAGCGGCACGGATACTGAGGTAACGTCATTGCAAATTAGATCGATGGTAAAAATATACATTAAAAAACTATGTTCTTGTACCGTATTTTATTAGGTTGTATATTCCTTTGGAGAGTAGCTGGCCCGAACCGGTTATCCAAATTTCAGCAGATTTTTAATTTCGCGGGAATATATATGCGTATTACGTGCACGCTTGATAATATCCTGCGACATTATGGAATTAAATATTCGAACTTACCAGTCAGAATGCTGAAAGACGAGGGGTGAGAGAGCGATCTGTCACCTCTGGCATCAGACGAGAAACTCTGCCGAGGGACGACATTGTTCCCATGAAATACTTTCCCCACACTAGCACGCTCTGGCGGGCTATGCTGAAAACAAGAGCAGTAGTGATGAGGGATTAAGTGATTGTGAATAATTGGTCGGCTAAAGTGGTGGGTTGAGGGGTAACGGTATAAATATTCAATTTCAAAAGTAATTTAATGAGCATTAAACGAGAAAGTGTTTGGTCGGTATTAATTAAAGATCTTATCACAGAAGACAATATCGATTTAATAGTTTATTCTAGTAGATATACTGCAAATTAGAATAATATTTTTTTTTAAAAATGGGAATGAAAAATTGCAGATTTTCCTACGACTATAAATTAATGCCTTTTTTCCTCGAAATTTTTGAATGCATTACTAAGACCTTACATATAAGATTTGACTGCATTTGTATCCTTGCCAACTGCGGAATGTCTGCCATTTGCCAGTGGTTTTTCTGCCATTTATAATTTTCTGTTAGCACTTTAGGTAACATGTGGGTATGAACTGATACATTATTTCTTCTCTTCTGCTTTATACACTGGTGTACCTACCGTTATGCCCACGGGTATAACAAAAGGTAGCGTAAGTTAGGTAACATGTAGGGCCAGCTAAAGCAGCTGAGTTCTTCAGTAGCGATGTGGGAAAAGTAAGGTGGAAAGGAAGCAGCAACGAAATGAAGTACCCCGAGAAAACCCACTGACAAACGGCAACGTCCGCTACATGTTCGCCACATGCGAAAATCCAGGAGGAAGCTTCGGCGGTTCGGTTACCGATCTGCTTTCGCCTCGTCATAAGAAAGACTTGACGCAGGTAAGAACTACCACCAAAGCATTTAAAACGCTGCACGAATATAGCGACGTCTTGCTCATGAAGCCTAAATGAGGCCACTTTCAGTGGGACGTTGCGCCGTAACACATGTACAAGATCGGGCCGCGTTGGTGTAGTGGTTAGACTACGCGCCTGCCGCCCAGGCGGACCGGACTCGATTCCTGGCGGGGTCGCTCCCAGATTTTCGCATGTGGGAATCGTACCTGACGATGCCACTGGTAGGTGGGTTTTCTCGGGGATCTTCCGTTCCCCCGCCCATGCATTCCAGCTGTGCTCCATACTCACCTCACTTCACCATCATTGGCTCTGAAGACATCGATGTTAAGAGCCGCCCAAACCTCTTCACTGACTCACTGAGAGAGTTTCCTGTGTAATTACCAACGTTTTGCTCGGAAACACCTTAAAACTTACTTGTACGAATTAATACGTGACAATCGTCGGATATGTGTGCTAATTCCGATATGCTGTCCTGTAATATGTAATAAGTCCATACTGTAACACTGTAACAAGTTCAACAGCAAATTGAACCAGCCAGTAAATAAATACAGCAAATTTATCAATCTCTTCGTGTCTAATTCAGAGACGGGTCGTTACAGCTATTTTCTGTACCTGTTCCAAACTGTTACAGATACAGACTTATAACTGATACGAACCATCTTATACTTTCGGTATCAGATACAGGAATTCCCGAGTGTGTCGCTACTTCGCCAGTCTCTCGAGAGCCCTTGCATGTTATCAGGTAGGCGTGTTATCAGGTACGCGCGTAATCGAGTACAGTACGCGTTTTGAGTTTCTGTACTGTGTGTTAAATGTTACAGTGGAATAAAGTATGGATAAGAACAACGTGATAATAAAGTACTTAGTTTGCGCGAAAATGGTTCATAAGAGATAATGAACTTGCTATGTGTAAATCATAAAAAAAAAATTAGTTATAAATAAACTTTTTTTTTTTCTTCTCAAAAACTAATTCACTTAAATGTGGAGTTTACAAACCTAAACCAAGAAATTGGATTTCAACTTAACCGCACTTTTTAAATACAATTAAAATTGTATTGAAAAAGTATTACATGGAACAGCAGACGCAAACCACTGGCGAATGTTAAACTGGTACTACATGTATCTGATACTTCGGCAGTGTACTCATTGACAGTACTTAATACACATGGATATCAGATACAAATAACAGGTTGTTAATCTGTGACCCACCTCTAGTCTGAATGACGAACGGTTTTGCACCATGTTACTGGCCAAGGACGCTGTTTTGCTGCTGTGTACGGCTGGAGTTCGTGGTATACACGACAGTTTCACTTCTATATACCTAAGTGTTCTGTGCCCAGTTTTACCTATGATGTATCGAGGCTGAACTGTCCCTTGCGACGAGCCGTCAGTACGTGCGTGTGGAAAGTGTTACACCTCGAGGACTGTGGCCGAGCTCATCTCGGACACGTTAGGTATGAAAATGTTTCTGTCCTTCAAGACCCCTTCGCTATCACTTCAATGTTTTTTTTTGGAATTATCAGAATTTTAACAGGACACGGCACATAAAATAAAATGTAATTAATGAAATATTTTTGTATGCTTACTCACATTCGCACAGTGGATATTAAGTCCCGGTACCATTTAGTTATCTAATACAATGGCAGTTGATAATTAGATCCCTTACTATTTCGCTATTTCGCTTTGACATAATCTTAAACTTGACAGCCTTATACGTACTAAAACCATTATCGTGTGTTTATTGAATTCTCTCGTAGAGGAATATTTGTAATGTCATGCATATTACTTATTCGTATTATGGTTTATGCCTACTGTTTATGACTGGCTCACAGATAGATGGGACGTACCTAGTCACAATAATACTACAAAATATTAAGTGCTTGAGATGCTGACATGGAATGGTTTCGCAGAACACTGCTGAAAATTCTTGACTTTCAGTACGGTCTAGTGTGAACCAGGAGGACAATCGTAAGTTAAATATGGAGACCAAAATACTTGTATTATTGAAATGGCGTATATAGGTGACTCGTTTATAGAGTGCATGAAATGCTAGAACGTTTATAAAATGCAAACTCTTACAGGTCAAGAAATTTAACGTCTTCTCTTTATCTGAATGTAAACTTCAGGCACTTGTTAATTTGTAATTATTTTTCGGTTGACGGGGTTTCTTCCAGATTTTCGCATGTGGGAATCGTGCTGGACGATGCCGCTGATCGACGAGTTTTCTTGGAGATCTCCCTTTCCTCCCGCCCTTGCATTCCGGCGCTGCCCCATAGGCACCTCGCTTCACCCTAATTGGCTCTCAAGACCTCGACGTAAAGAGAGTCTCTTATCTCTCAATTCACCCACTAACTGTATCCTATGTAGCCGTCTTCTAAAACTGAAGATGTGCTGGAACTTTATTCTTAATTATGTGGCATAATGAAAACAGAATTTTCTTGTTCCAAAATTTTATCCAGAAACGAAAGGAAATATTTTTCCTTGTTGATGGTGAATTAGAGTGACAGTTTAGTGTACTCGTAGGGGAGAGTCGGGTAGTCCCGGCCGGCGGGTATCCTCAGACAGTGTTAGTTTCAAACAATCCCGCACACATAGGTAAACAACTAACACGCCACAACGACCGCAGCTCCATTTAGCCGTATAATCGAATCAACCTGGACGCGACCGCCGAGCGAACAACACGTTACAATCGTTCATTTACCTGTGCCTGTATTGTAATGTGCGCCGTTTACATTTTGAACTCAGTTATTGTTTATAAAATGTAAGTACTTCACCATGATTTATTGATTATCCTTTAAGATATTGATTCAAGTGTATAAGTTAGGTTAATAATTTAGGTTGTCTTTATTGACATTGTTGATATTAAATAAAAACATAGAATGTGGCGGTCGGGTACCACCGGACACCATGTTGTCGGGTAGCCCCGGACATTTTTGGATGGAGAAATGTTTAGTTATTGACAAATGCCAAGGGAAGAATTACACACAGAGGAAATTGGGATGAAAATAAAATGATACAGGCTATGCCATCTGTCCAGGAAAAAACGACATCTGTGAGAGAAGCAGCTGAGAGATATAAGTTGCCTAGAGCAAATGAATTTCCAAACAGTTGAGCCCTTTTCCTGATGCTTCTAAGAAACGTCTTGCAGTGCGTTCCCGAAAAACACAAAAGAGTGAGATTGACATCTTTGCCGTTAAAAAACGCGCTGGCAGAGAAAAAGGCTGCAACCAATAAATGCAAGGCGGCAGTTAGTAAAATGAAAACAAAGAAGAACATTCAAAGTTTGGTTCAGCAACAAAGAGACCAGGATACATAATGCATCATTTGCGGAGAAACGTTCCAAGAAGTCTGGATGCAGTGTCATAAATGCGAAAACTGAGCGCGCAAAGCGTGTGTGGACACTAACCCTTCAGAGGAATACTACTTTTGTGATGTATGCAAGGCGAAAAAAACTGTTTGGTAATCGTTAAATCTATGTCCGGGGCAACCCTCCAAAAATGTATCCACTGAAAATTGGAGCCTGATTTCAAGACTTGATATAAGCTAAGATAATGAACCTATTAGATTGTCATTTTACTATAATTGTGAGAGATATGTTGTATTTCCATTCTAGTATAAAAATAAAGATTTATTTCTGTTGATTTTCAAAATTTCATGAGTTTTAATTATGTGGCCGGGGACTAGGATAGCGCCCATAACAACATTTTACGAGCCCACAGTAACAAATTAGAATTGGAAACGCTCCGAGTCTGTAATTCAATACAAAAGGGTCCATGCATAAAGCACCGAATACTTGCACTTTGCAGTTCTCTGCACTAAAACTCTAGACGTAATACAATATTCATGTGTTTTATGTGCCAGTTTTTTTGTTATGAGGGCTGATCGCTCTTGTCTCCCAAAGGAAGGAAAAATTAAATTACCACTGACGATATGACAATACGTATCAATTATGTAATCGTGAAATTTCCTCTACTTTAAAACTCGTTTTTCCTCGCAATGTCAGAAGAAAGGATTCGATGAGAAAATGGAGATAATGCAATTGAATCACTATTATTTTATTATTAGCACGTTACAGAATTTTAAAATTTCTCTATACTTGTTCCTTTCAGAGACTTTGCGAAGTTAAATATTACCCTGATAATACATGTAGACGTAGAATTTTTCCATCCCAGTTATACACAAAACGCGGTGGGTCCAGATCCAATTTCTCTTGGGACCTAAAATGCTGTAGTCAACCATAACTTTTGTTCTAGAACCTATAGTTCCATCATCAAATGGTGACGGAGAACCTTTTTATGAACACTTGGCATTACCACCAACTCTGAGAAAAAATACGTAACTCACTGTTTCGGGTAGAATCGGTTCCAAAAATACAGGATGATTATAGAAGAATACCGCAACTTTGAAGGTCTATAATATAAAAACCAAACAACCTAGAACCTTGATTGACCAATAAAATGAACCCGTGGAATCGTGAAGATTGTTTACCATACATTCTTATATGTTCAATGTGACCACCATGAGTGGCCCGAACGACATCTACGCGATAATCAAACTCGTTCCACGCTCTTGTCAGCATGTCCCGTGTTACGGTTTGGATGGCGTTCGTAACACTCGGGGGGACTGAAGAGCAATATTGTATAATACAGCCGGTGGTGTGGTGCCAGAGCAGCTACTTACCAATCGAAATGTTTTTGAACTCGGTTCTCGCCGCGGAAATCAATGCATACAATTTTTATAGAGCTAGACTCAGAATATATGGCAGTCTTTATACCGCGAAAGGGTAATTAATAAACAAAATTTTAATAACACTTTTGATAACTATCGTCTCACGCGAACCTACAAATTTTTGTATCATCGCTCCGCTATTTGTAAAATACGACTGTGAGAGTGCAAAGAATCATTCCATATCGTTTTGTATAATACGGCACACAGTAAGTTGCACAGTAGAGATTTCTGGGTAAGTCTTAGCATACCAGTACTGATGTTACCGAGAGTCTAAATTGTGCTAGCTAAATACGTGTTGGGTTGCCCATTTGAGGCTTCTTCCTTGCTGTAGCACTTATATCAACGTGTTATCATGGACTTGAATCTTCCTGGATTGTATTCCCGGTGCGTGAAGAAAGAAGGTTGTAGTGTCCAAACATTTTGAGGATTTTAGACTCCCCTTCCTGCTCACCCCGACAGAACCGCCACCCCTTAACCATTGAACTGCGGCACTCCCCTATACAAACCTCCTTTCCAGCCCCTGCTGCCCCTTTCCCAGCTCCGTCGTCGTTTTTTCCAATAAGAGGGAAATGCCGATGATTTCCGCCACTTGCGCCGGGTGTGTCACGCAATATCGCAACACGCCCTGCGTGCTGCATACCCCGCAGGGACAACTTCCCCGGTTATGGCTGTTGTAGTCCGCCAACTTCGCCGCACTTCCCGGCCGCGTCGTGCCGCGCTGCCATTGTAGCTTCACGAGCATGGGCTGTTCACGGTAGAATGAGCACTTTTGAAAGCCCTTCTTGAGATCTACTTGTAGTCAAACTGTGTGTTCTCCCGCCATATGCAAAATTTATATTGCCATTTTCCTGATCACTTTATTTATCCGTCGGTCAAGCGAAACGTTAAGATTATTAGAATAGTAAATATTTTGCAGGTTTGCTAATTCTTACATTTATATGCATCAAAACATACAGAAAGCAAAAGAAATAATTTGAGAATTCACTATCACCTTTAAATTCAACGTTAAAACATGAACTGCATTCCCTCCATCGTTACCAACTATTTTGGGCCCATATCTGTCGGTGTGCCCGTTAATACGTATTCAGGTTGGGGCAGTGACATTTTTGAAATGTTGATTTCAGAAGTGCTCGTCAACCCTGAACAGCCTATAACTGAGATCTTTTGTTAGCTCTGATTAGTTTCTTCTTTCTGCCTACTGTATACGAACAAGGTAACTTACATTCTTGCGTTGATCAAATTGCACCTTAAAATTGGTAAATCTATAAATATTATGCAAATTGTTACTCTAATGTGTATAAAATTAAAATACAAGACGCATCTGCGACCACAAATATAAGCGACACAATTTGGTTAAGACGGTAACATGTTGAACTGCAAAAGGTCCTCATTAAAAATAGTAATATGAGTAAAATTTGTGGAAACAATATTCTACTCGAAATTGATAATATATTAAAGCAAACAACGTCTGAATTACTTACAGTAACTCCGGCAGCGATATTAGAAAAGTATTTCCATTTCTTTTCCAGAACATGTCTCTACAGTGGGGAAACGTTTCTCAGAAAATATATTTACATCTAGAACCGCACATGAGTTGCATTACAGCCCTTTACAACCAGTGTGTCGCAATGAAGTTTATCATATTGGTTCACATTGTTGTTCGTCTGATTTATGAATAGCAGGTACCCATAAGAAATGTGTATTACGCACGCAGTTGAATGGTTGCGAGAAACGAGTAAGTTATGATCCATTACATTCACCTTGATATTAGGCATCTGCAACACATGCAGTGGTGGATAAATAAGGATGGAAAGAAAAGTGAAATTTTCAAAACTATTGGCAGCTGTAAGAAGTTCCTTTTCGTTTCACAGACAACAGTCTCAGGATTTATATGATATTCAAAAAAGTTATTTTCTAATACAATTTCACGTTGTCATTTCACTAAGGCGCGAAATGCAATTTCCGTTAGGTGGTTTGTATATGCGCAAGGATACACCGTATGCAGAACACATGCTCCCGAAAGAGTGCAATTTAAAGCGAACCAGTTATGGTTTCCATAGTTTCCTGACATAACTACCGGAAGTAGTCTGCTCAGTGGCTACGTGGGGATTTATGCTTCGTGGGCAACGAATATGTTTCAATGGCTTATTTCAAAATTGAAAGCGCTATACCAGGTGTAAGGCGTTGAATGGAGACCGGGAAAACTCGCGAAATCTGTTTTATTCCCATTTGAAGCCTTCCGCCGTATGTAAAATTATCATTGCTATAGCCCCGATCACTTTGTTCGTGCGTTGATCAAGTGTGCTGTGAATTTACTAGACTAGTTACTATGTTAATTCATTCCTTTACGCGTAAGAGCCAAACATTGGCCACATTAATTTATTCCAGTGTTCACCCATTTCAAAATTAGACTTTTATTACGACGTGAAGACAAGGGACTGCGTTTGCTATATCACTGAAAAACTTACGGGAAGCTTGTTGATATGTGTGTTCGTTAAAACATATGCACTTAGCAGCAGTAACTTTTCGCATATATTGACATCAAAATTTTCTAATAACGTACAATTATTAATTGTCTATGGTGGGGGCGCTTTTATCTCGACTAGGCGAACCGGGTTCGATTCCAGGCGTGGTCGCTCCCGGATTTTCGCATGTGGGAATCGTGCCGGACGATGCCGCTGGTCGGCTGGTTTTCTCTCGGGAACCCCTGTTTCACACACCATTTCATTCCGGCGCTGCTCCACACTCACCTCGCTTCACTATCATCTGCTCTCAAGACCTCAGTAATAAGAGTGGCCCAAATTTCTTCACTCATTTCTTCTAGCGCGTTGGCGTCCCACAAAGCGAGCGGAACACGTGGCGGGCGTTGCTGTTACCGTCTAGAGGCGAGAGTCCATTCCATCTTTAACTCTTCCAGGCATAATTACATTTATTATTTCAAAATTTGTTACAAACAAATATTTTATTTGAAACTGTTTCAGCATCAACAGAACGCTCTTTCATATTACGAGACCAATATAAATATGTTTTGTGTTTGATGTTATTCGAAGCAGTTGTTAATGAAACTGCGTATTTGGTCTACAGAACCAACACTATCACTCACACGTGAGAGACTTCTCTATTTCTGCTGAGCTCGACATACAGCTTTAAATTCACTTCATATGCAAAGTCCCAAGTATAGAGCAAAATGCCTTCAAGGGTTAAACGATACACGTTCAGTTGCACTTAGGGTATAGCAAAGGCTGTTATATTGTTATTCGAAGCAGCGGTTAATGAAAACATGTAGTTTAGTCTAAAGAAGTAATAATATCGCCTACACGCAACGTGCATACGAGTAGATCTTAAGCAGGGCTTTCAAAAGTGCTCAGTTTACCGTTAACATACTATAGGTAGGAGCAGTGATTTTTTCCAAAGGTTGACTTAAAAGTGCTTACTTTATCGTGGACAGCCATTACTAGTTGGTATTTTTGGAATGCTCACGTACCCCTCACTTCTAATTGAAACGATTCTCAATTATGAGGGTCATGAAAATGTTGCAATTCTAGTGAAGTGAACTGCAGACTAGATCTCTTCATACGTAAGCCTCAGTTATTTGTTCTTTCGGCTGCTGCTCCAATAAATTGCCACTTCTAGCCTATACCAAGAAGGGCGGTATTCGGGCCATATGTTCTTATAACGTGATCTAATAAACTGTTATGCATTTGACAATCGAATTGATTTGTACACGTGTTATGAATTTGTCTTCACCTAAGATCGATTACGGAAATTTTCCTGTTCATAATACTCGACAAAATTGTGAGTGGATGTGGGAAGACGGGGTGAGGGGGGGATTGGTTGGTAGCCCCGTCAACTTAAGGAACACTACGAATAATGGCATACCATTTCTCCCAGTAAAATAATGCAGAAGAGTTACAAGGCGACCGGAAGGAATAACTACAGGTGCTTCACTTGCTGCTTAAAACAAGCAACGAAAAAGAAATCCTATAGTTATGGTGTTACTACATTTTTTCAAATTAGCCCATTGTATTTATAACTTTTAATAGTGTTGACACCTGCCAAAGCTGAGGTTAGGACGTAGGTGTTGTAATCTGTTCTGTGGCGTGAGGCGCCAACACTTAATACTAGTCCTCAGTGATCGGGCGTAGGAATGCTTCGACACTGTTGTTTAATGGTCCAATTCACTAATGAATGAATACAGGATAATTCATATTTCACAAATCGAGGTTTTATTGTTGCATGAACATGTGAATTGATACATGAACCCTTGAGACAACTCCCTCCCTTTTCTACGTATGCTCCGTACAATTCGCGTCGTAAAAGGGGGGGGGGGATCTTCGTCGCACTTGTTGGATGATTCTAAAAGATCCTTCACACTGCGGGATAATTACTAAAGGTCCTTCACACTCGCTGGATGACTGTACTTATCTGGCTTGCTGTGCTGGTAGTTGTTCTTGCAGATGAGGTCCGGTGAGCTGGAACTGCTCTCGTCCTGTCACGGGCGCCTCGGTGACTCGTCTCGACGTCCCTCCTTCTCGGGTCGACGCAGGACTCTGCGTCTGATGGCGGCTGGCTGCCGTGCTCGTCTCCTGCGGAATCACTCCTCCCTCCTGGAATCTCATCGGCCGACTGCCCTGTTTACTCGGACTCCTGCAGTTTTGTAGGCCCTCATTGCCATATTAAACTGCCCCCGCTTCTCCAGGTAGCCGCGGACCGCCCCCCTGGGTAATCAACCGCGGGCGTGTACTCCAGCTCCGTACTTGGGTCCAGCGTCTGCTGTTTTGTTCTGGTTTACCAGTTTCAGCACTCCGTTCTGTCCGTGCGGAAATAATTGAAAGGGGCCTCTCGTTGCGCTCGTCCAAACGCTCTCTCGGTTTTTATTGTGGTCGAAAGCCTGGGACAAAACACAGCCTGGCGAGGTCATAAATACGTCTCGCCGTTCCTGCCTGCTCGCGGAGTCTGGCGTCTGTCCTTCTATTCTAGCTGGAGGTTTGTTGTTTGGTTCGGCGTTGTGGGAATACTTCGGGATCTCCCCCTGGCCGCTGCACTCGTGTTCTTCCCGCTGTCACCTGATCCCACACCGTGACGCTATTCTCCCGCATGTCCGCCTTCCCATGCAAATGGTCGTCTTGTAGGGCCGATCTGGCGCCGTTCCCTTCGTCACGGCTGCCAGGCCCTAAATCCTGATTGATGTCGTTCGCCTGTGAGCTTCGTTAGAGCGTGGTACGGACGAATAAAATATAGGGACGCCGCAGGCGTTAACACCCCACCGCTCTCTCTTCGTCCGTGCTCGCTCGAAATCCTTCCTCTTCGGGTTGTCCACTGGACTAGTCGCGGTTCTACGCGCTCTCTTGGCTTTTCTCCCACGTGGCCTGGCCTCTGAGAGAACTTTAGGGTTTTTGCGTTACAAATCAGTTCGGGAGGGTAGAACCCTCTTACAATTTAACAATACTGCGCAGACCCGCAAGCCCTCGGGTCTGAGCCCCTACCTGCCCCTGATTCTCAGGCAGTGAATGAGGGGGGGGGTTGTCTTACACTTGGAAAATTGACAAAAGTACACATATAATAACCCTGGGTACATTGCACACTCCTCTTACATCCTTTCCATTACTTACACTGGTTCCTTACACCTATTTACTCCTTGTTTTACACATACATTTTGCCAACGGTAAACGGCCGGTAAACACCGTTAAATAACTTGTATACAATATATGAACAGCGGTAAGCCATACATAACCATGGCTACACATTGAGACTGCGGAGTGAAACCTCGGTAGACAATGATGTCCGTCCTCACTACTAGTGGTAAACAACTGGGACACAGTTGTTCATTTCTCGGGATGAACAAAGTCAGGCAGAGTCCTGGCTGGGGGCATGAGCACCCGTACTCCCATCTTACACACTAACATTACACGAGAACTATTTACATATCCTTACGTACTAACTTTTATCACACTACTTATTCACAATCACCCTATACCCTAACATTACACGATAACTATTTACATATCCTTACGTACTAACTTTTATCACACAACTTATTCACAATCACCCTATACCCTAACATTACACGATAACTATTTACACATCCTTACACGTTAAACTCACGCGACTGGAAACGTCTTCTGATACTGCGGCCCTGTCATTTTCTCGCATGAAGCCACTACGTATCTTAAGAATTTTGTTATTAAAACTCCAAGCTAAAGATTTCAAAAGTCCGTACAAATTCTTTCACTCATAGAAAAAATATTTTTCAAAAAAAGAATTTTAAAAGAAAACTTTATTTCAGTAATTTTTTTTTTTAATGAAATCTTATAAAATAAACTTATAACGGCGGTATACATACTGATTGCAAATAAAAGAAAGGTTAATCGGGGTCTATCGATTAATAGGCCAACTCCTCTGAATGGAATAAAACACTGCCAAATTCTTTAGGTTTCCAGAACATAACTATTATTTCCCTGGTCTTAACATCATCGGTCAACCGATAAATCGGGCGATTAAAACAATTCAAGTTATCTCGGACCTTTTTAATAACATCACCTTCCGTTACACCCATCTCGCGTCCTCGACATAACACACATAATTTTTCCGACACTGTACTTGGAATCCTCACATCGCTCGCGTCACACATACAACAAAAACGTATTATCCAATTACCGTCAACGTCATAAGCCAACACCATTAAGAAAAAACTAACTCCAATCTGGTTCTTTGCTCTATATTCAACAAACAGCCCTTTTTCAGTAAGCACTTTACATACTAGATGCCTCCAGTAATTTTATATATATAAATTAATACTTAGCAATTTAACCAAACCTTGGCAATTAAAAATTATTATCGTTATTGCCACACGAAAAAAATTTTTTTTTGTATTTAATTTTCATTCCCACCTTCATAGACAAATCCTTCACACTTTCCTTTACACATTGACACTTATCAAATGAAACTGGGGTGAACAATGATTACGCCATATACACACAATGGTAATAAAAAAACGTATCATACAATTACACTCCAAAAGGATTACACTCTTTATATATTCAGTTTCAGACTTTTATTTGTGTCATGAACCAACAAACTTTAAAGCAACTCAACCCACTTTCAGAATTATTAATGTTATTGCAACACAAACTTGTAACGTTTTCACAAATTCTGGTATTTCTTTTAACCTTTTCACGTTAGCGGCCAGTCATTCCCAACTCCTGGCTCGGGTGGTGAAGTAAACACACCCATTCTCATCCCCTCTGTACTCGTGATGCATGACTTATAATGACACAATCACTTACGCNCGTGACTTATAATAACACAATCACTTACGAGGGCGTATGGCCTGCCTTACTAATTCTAACACGTATTTACACCCTGTTTTGCACATAACTTACCCTTGGTAAACACTATACACAAAATGGTACACAAAAAAAAACAATAAACAAATAATCTTATTATATGTTGCACTTATTTCTGTGTCTCTTGGAAAAATAATAACAAAATATTATTATACGTGGCACTTATTTCTGTGTCCGATGGGGGGCTTCGCGCCCCCGGTGTTTCTCAGCGGGCGACACACGGTACACATTTGCACTAGCTTCGCACAGAGTCTGCGTAACTGGATCTTCAGTTAAGCCCCTGGGGGGTTCGGGGCTTATAGGTTCCTCGGTCCTTGTAGAGATGGGGCCTCTCTCTCTCTCTCGACAGCTGCACCATGGCTGCACTCTCCTGGATTCGTCCGTTCCCGACGTGATGCCGTCAGCTAGGCCTGGGAACGGCGCGCGGCCTGTAGGCGCCGTGCTGTTGGTCTCATCCGCTCCCGACGTGATGCCATCAGCTAGGCCTAGGAATGGCGCGCGGCCTGTAGGCGCTGTGCTGTCTGTCTCGTCCGCTCCCGACGTGATGCTGTCCGCTAGGCTTGTGGGTGGCGCGCAGCCTATAGGTGCCGTGATGCCGGTCGGGGGTGTGGGATCGCTTTCCTCTGGTACCTCCTCTGCTCCTGGGTTGGATGCTCCCTCGGTGTTTTCGTGCAGGGGGCGTCTTGAATTCTCGTCGCTCGCGTCTTTTCGGTCCTGGCAATTACGCCGTGGCTGTCTTCTCTCTCCCTCTTCCCTGCTTGTTCACTCCCGGACGCCATATTTTCTCTCGCCCGGCCTCTCTTCCCCGTCCGTTCCCCTCTGCGTGCACGCCTCTGCTTCCCTCTCGTCCACGCGCCGTATCTCCTCTCCACGTTTTCCCTCGCCGATTTCGGCCGCATTTTTCTCCCGCCCGCGGAGTTCACGCCCCTCCTCCGCCCGTTCCACGCCATCTTCCGTTTCCGCACGCCTCGTAGCCCGGGCGGCGCCCAGGTATGGGGTAAGTCCCTCTGGCTTCCGTCGCCACGCTGTCTGCGGCCC
>NQII01003227.1:148343-280122 GCA_002778355.1 Clitarchus hookeri | reverse complement strand
AGGAAGTTGAAAAAATAGCTTTGTTGTTTGTTAGTGTTGGCAAACTTTGAGTTCTTCGTACCGATCCAAAAGCCGAGGTTGCGGTATGGTATGCAAATTGGTTTTTGATCGGAACTGAAATCTGCGTCCCACCAAAATGTGGTAGGGAAGAAGCCGTGCAGTGTTGCTTGCTTTTTCGGATAGTAATTGCTTGGTACAGTTTGGTACATGTTGTAGCCGTATCCGTCTTGGGATCCTTGGTACACTTGACCCATGCCATCTCCTCCGGTGGTACCCTCTGCGCTGACTTGTGTTTCGACTTCATCTTCTTTGCTGTGTGTAGGTGTAGGTTTAGGTGTTTTAGATCTTGTGTGTGGTTGCCTAGGCATCCTGTAACATGTCCGCAAAGTCTTTGTTATGTAGGAGTGATACAAGTGTTGTGACTGTACTAGAGTGGGCGAATAGTGTATCTACATCCTGCTCGCGTGGTTTTACCCAGCAATTGTCAACGACATTCGCAGGTACTTCTGCTAGGTACGCATTTATACCTAGGAAGTGATGTAGCATGTGTGTGTATATGCTTTGCGATGTTAATTGGTTAGGTGGTGGTGGTAATTATTTTGTTTTTTTACTGAGTGCGTGATGTTTAATTTGTGTAGTGAGTTTATAGTGGAACACCCTCATTGCCAACGGTTCTCTCTCTACCACTTCACACCAATTGTGTAGAGGAGTGTTTGTTGTCAGAAAGACGGGAATGCGCGTAATGATCTCTTTATCCTGATGCTTAATGTCGGTTGTAACTGGCGTACCCTCCAGGATCAACTTCCAGGTGCCGACGTTGGAGTTGTCGATGAGGGGTTCCTCAAACAATACCGCTGTAGCACTTGGAAGTTGATCAAAATGAAAACCGGTACGATCTCTTTCTCGCGAAATTAAGGTTGGTTTTAGGCATTCTGTCAACAGTCTCGTTAGCATGGACTTCCCAGTGTTTGTAGGCCCATCCAAGACGAAACCGTTTATTTTTTTAATCATTTTAGATTGAATTTGAATGAAGCGTGCGTAAAATACCACAGGGNCGAAACCGTTTATTTTTTTAATCATTTTAGATTGAATTTGAATGAAGCGTGCGTAAAATACCACAGGGTTAATGTTCCTGGATTGAAAAAACGTGTCTAACCATAAAACGTCTTCAGCGTTTATGTCGCTGTCGTCAAAGGCCTCGGCAATGTGTTGATAGTAATGCATGCTGTTTATTCGTTGTTGTTTTGCAACGTTATGCATTTTTAACAGCAGCCTACTATATGACGCGAATGACGTACCGCAGAGTTGGATCAGTTGTTCCTGTTGTTCTAGTGTTATTNCTACTATATGACGCGAATGACGTACCGCAGAGTTGGATCAGTTGTTCCTGTTGTTCTAGTGTTATTGCATTTAAAAGTTGTTCGTACGTGGTTACTTTCGTTTCTTTGATCAAACCTGATATTGTAGAAACGATGTTGGTTCGCTGCAATTGGTAGGCAGATGTTTTCGGTTCGCCTTCATCTTTCCTACTCTCCACGTACGGTTCGCAGACGTCGCGTGACGCATCTACCTCGTCCTGATGGGCTAGTGTACATGCATTTAGGTATCGTTCGAGTCTTTCCGGGAGAACACCAAATCGTAAGAGGTTTCGCCAACCTTTGCGCAAGAGATACGAAATGAATCTCTGTGCGAACCGAATTGGTTGCAAAGTGCAATTTGCCTCTGTAGTTCTCGAACTATCATTTCCAAAGAGGTATCTAATAATGCGTCCGCTTGTCCTTGTGATGTTGGTGTTGTGACATCCGAAGATGACGTGGACGTGGTCTGCGTGATAGGCGATTGCGAACGCTGGCGTTTTTTTTCTGGTTGCGTGTTTTGCTCTGATTCCGCTGATGTCTGCGTCTGAGCATCGGAGGACGAACGTGTAGTCTGTGTGGTTGCCGTCTTCCTTTTCGGGTTTAGGTTTGGATTTTGGTGTTGTGGTCTTACGTGTTGTGCCAGAAGTGGTAGGTGTCTCATGTTCCAAGGTAACTGGCGTGGTTGCATTATTAGTTTCTTGGGTATCCTGTCTAGGGGGAGAAGCATGAATTCCCCCACTTGTGCCGGGTGTTGTATCTGTACCGTGATCGGCAGTTGCGTCTCGTTCATCATCTGTATGAATAGTGTCACAGGGATGAACGGTAACAGCATTGGTAATGATGCTGTTATCATCTGCTCTCGATCCGTTCGATTTGAAACGTTTGTTATGTGAAGGTATATGTCGGATGTGTTCCCTACGATTTGAACGTGGCTCGGTATGTCGTTCAGGGGATCTGCCTCGTTTTGCGTGTGGTGTAGCGCTATGTTGTTCATCAATAGTGTCCAATCCTGCGTCGTCGGTTTTGGGGCGCGAAGGTGCACGCAATACCTTCGTGGGAGTGTCTGAAACTCGATTCCCCTGGAGTTTGTCCTTCTGGGACAGTCCTCCTTCGATGCTGCTTGCCCTTCCCATATCCACGACATCTGGGTTGTCCGACTGAGGGTTTCCGTATGAATCAAAAGTTTCCCACTCTAGGTGTTGTGTTGGGTAAGCGGGTAAGTATGGGTCGTCTATGTGCACTAATGGTTGTGATGGGCTCCACTCACCTTCACTTAGATCGCTGAGGTACTCTTCCTGTAGATCTTCACACTGCCCGCCTTCTTCCCAGCAAGTACAATAGCACGCGGCGACGTTATGTTGACAGTACCCGTGAGTGCTGCACCGTCGAATGAAATTTCGGTGCCGTGATGTGGGTTATAGCGGTATTTATACTGTTATCTGTCGATAACCTTTGACATCGCCTCGTGCGTCAATAGCGCGTGCGCGAGGTCGTCAACATGTTACATAATTCGGAGTTGTATGAAGTTAGTCCAATCCTCTAGTCCGATGATGTAATGCGTACCGGACTAGACGTTCGGACTAAGTACAGAATATATTTGTATCGGACTAGTGTTCCCCTTTCGTCCTTATAATTCGTTACACCTAGTCTGTAGTCCTTTAAATAAATTATATAGTCTAGTCTAGTCATCTAGTCTCTTGTGTAGCGAGGTATTATTAATACCTCACTTCACTGAAGTGAAGATACATATCTCGTCTCCTACTTCCTGGGCCCGCGCACTCCCCCTTTATTCTAAACTCCGCGCGCGTCTGTGGCTTGCCATTTTCGCATGGATTTTTATTTATTGCCTGCTCCTTCCTCGGTTAAACTATCGGTAAATTGGGCGCCACGAGGGATAATATAAATAATTATTAATATTAACTTTACGACACCCTCGANGATCCTTCCTTGGTTAAACTATCGGTAAATTGGGCGCCACGAGGGATAATATAAATAATTATTAATATTAACTTTACGACACCCTCGAAGTCGTAAGTGTGCTAGCTAGCTCGGTCGGGGCACGGTCTCCCTTCTCCCAGCTAATTTCTGTCCTTGCCTAATTCTATACAGATTTCAGCACGCCCCACGTTGGGCGCCATAATTGACACCTGCCAAAGCTGAGGTTTGGACGTAGGTGTTGTAATCTGTTCTGTGGGGTGAGGAGCCAACACTTAATACTAGTCCTCAGTGATCGGGCGTAGGAATGCTTCCTCACTGTTGTTTAATGGTCCAATTCACTAATGAATTAATACAGGTTATTCATATTTCACAAATCGAGGTTTTATTGTTGCATGAACATGTGAATTGATACATGAACCCTTGAGACAACTCCCTCCCTTTTCTACGTATGCTCCGTACAATTCGCGTCGTAAAAGGGGGGGAGGTGGGGGATCTTCGTCGCACTTGTTGGATGATTCTAAAAGATCCTTCACACTGCGGGATAACTACTAAAGGTCCTTCACACTCGCTGGATGACTGTACTTATCTGGCTTGCTGTGCTGGTAGTTGTTCCTGCAGATGAGGTCCGGTGAGCTGGAACTGCTCTCGTCCTGTCACGGGCGCCTCGGTGACTCGTCTCGACGTCCCTCCTTCTCGGGTCGACGCAGGACTCTGCGTCTGATGGCGGCTGGCTGCCGTGCTCGTCTCCTGCGGAATCACTCCTCCCTCCCGGAATCTCATCGGCCGACTGCCCTGTTTCCTCGGACTCCTGCGGTTTTGTAGGCCCTCATTGCCATATTAAACTGCCCCCGCTTCTCCAGGTAGCCGCGGACCGCCCCCCTTGGTAATCAACTGCGGGTGTGTACTCCGGCTCCGTACTTGGGTCCAGCGTCTGCTGTTTTGTTCTGGTTTACCAGTTTCAGCACTCCGTTCTGTCCATGCGGAAATAATTGAAAGGGCCTCTCAATGCGCTCGTCCAAACGCTCTCTCGTTTTTTATTGTGGTCGAAAGCCTGGGACAAAACACAGCCTGGCGAGGTCATAAATACGTCTCGCTGTTCCTGCCTGCTCGCGAAGTCTGGCGTCTGTCCTTCTATTCTAGCTGGAGGTTTGTTGTTTGGTTCGGCGTTGTGGGAATACTTCGGGATCTCCCCCTGGCCGCTGCACTCGTGTTCTTCCCGCTGTCACCTGATCCCACACCGTGACGCTATTCTCCCGCATGTCCGCCTTCCCATGCAAATGGTCGTCTTGTAGGGCCGATCTGGCGCCGTTCCCTTCGTCATGGCTGCCAGGCCCTAAATCCTGATTGATGTCGTTCGCCTGTGAGCTTCGTTAGAGCGTGGTACGGACGAATAAAATATAGGGACGCCGCAGGCGTCAGTGTAAAACATTTCTCTTTATTGTGACTCATAGTCTCCCATAGACGCTGACAATAATTAATACTTAATTCGTTTTCTTAAATAGTTATACTATTAACCAAGCTTTGACTAAATCGTAAAAATTGTAGTGGATAGTTTAGAAACTTTTTTCTGCTAATTTGTTGTTGCCAATACAATAGAAAACATTTAATTAGATATTTATGAAAATGGCAAGTCGCAATTTTAATGCAATTATCACATCGTAATATTTCTAGCGAAAAAAAATATTTGGTTACAAATACTGAACGGCCTATTCGGTCAATGATATTAAAAGATTAATAGAATATTTCTTAATCTTCTTGCAAACGACACTACTACTAAACGATTTTTATATTATGGGAATAAAACCATAATATGGACATTTTAGCGGACGACAATTAATACACAACCGTTTTAAAAATACTCTAATATAAAATAATTATTTTTAATTTGTTGATGAAATTAACACTTGAGGACTACGTTGAAATGTATCGTGGGAAATCTTGAATCAAAATTTCTACCAATATAGGTCCATTTGTGTTGTGGTGTTTTTCAGAATGTTACATACAAGATTTTGTATTTTTTACGTGAATAACATAGTTGTACAGTCTTTTACATTTAAGGTCAACTCGGCTATATATTGGCTGACATCCAGCCGAATGAACATTGTACAGATCATTAAGCGTATTTTGTGTAGCGTGAACCAGTATAAAAGTGTAAGCGTCAATATGGAGCCCAGAGTATCCCAATCCCGTTAAGATGGTTTGTATGTGCGTAAATAATAATCTATATACAGATGTTAATAATAGCACTCAAGCACTTCTGGCGTTGAAATACGCCTTGTCATGGACAGAGATTGTTCCGAAAATTAGTTGGAGCTGCCTCGACGAACACTGAGCGACCAGCGCACGTGAAGTCTGGACAGGAATGCGCCGGGACAACAGTGTCGTATCGCGATGCACAGCGCGGAGTAGCCTGGGGCAGTTTCACGCGCTGCAGCCAATTACAGCGGCCCTAACCCGCGCGATAAATAACTGCTGCGCGGGGACTGGTTCTACCCTGGACGTCCGCGCTCTCGAGATTGCCTCCTGCAGCGTCCACCTGCTGAGAGGGCTCGTCCCGGCTCCAGCGCACAGAGTGCATGGCAATACAGAGGCGGAACCAGCCGCGCACGTACAGCTAAATGACTTCACTGGCCAGTAACATGGCAACGCCATTCGCCAGCCGGCAGCACAGCCAGTAGGGACGCTTTCCCAGAACGAGGTAGCCAATCAGACACGAGGCCCGTTTCAAGAGCCTCACGCAGCCAATCAGGAATGGGTACGCTTACATCAGTGGAACCAACATGATATTTCACTTCTGTGAACTTACCTGTTGTGTCCAGGAGCTGGACCGTCGCTCACGGCACCGATATTTTTCGAGGGAATATTTTCTGTTGGGACCTTCTCCAGCGTGCATTGCTTCAACCAATGCCCCCGCGAGTCAATTTTGAGTTGATCGTTCACCAGAGAGAACGTATGTTATGGCCAACCAATAAATACGTAACACTACTGCTTTCCATGGTACTTGTGAGATTCATGGCCGGCTATACCAGATGGAAAATACAATTTCCTTTCTCATTCTTCACGAGGAAGTTCACGGTGTGTGTTCCAGTAGTATTAATGGCCGGCATGTTTTCTCGGGGATCTCCCGTTCCTCCTGCCCTTTCATTCTGGCGTTGCTCCGTACGCACATCGTTTCACCCTCATCGGCTCTTTAAGAACCGCCTATATCTCTCCACTCCACTCCTATAAGTTTTCACGCAGACACGATAAAAATATACCGTACACGTCTGTGGCATTAGCTGTTGTAGTGAAGAAAAAGATACGGCAATAAAAAATACAAGAAGCTCTTCGGAATTAAAAATTGACCAAAGTAGTGAAAAACTAGACTTGTGTTTTTGTAGCACTGGAGTTTTCAGAACTGCAATCTTCGGCCAAGTTTCTTATTTGCGAAGGCACGGCTACAACGACAATAATGCAGTAATGTCAACAAGCACTCACACTACAGTGTATGCGCAGGTGAACAAGCAGAGATTTTACATACTAAGTGTGTGCTATGTTTGTCAAGTTAAGAACGTTAGTTAAGCAATTCTGGAAGCCTTTCTTAGGATCTTCTACTGTAATAATATTTTACACTTCCGCCATATGTAAAACTAGCGAACCGGCCCGGCATCGTTCGGTAACAATTTAGTTTTTACGGCGATATTTTTACAGACACAAATGGTTACTGTGGGTCACCCATAAAAGTTAAATGTATGCTATCGCGGACTTTTCTGTACAACGTTTTGAGAGCTACAATTCTGTAGCACATGAATTTGATGTATCTCTTATGGTTTAGTCAGCGCAAGCCATGTAAGCACCCCAAAGGCGGTTTTTTACGACTTGATTATGAACGGTTTGACATTTATCTACTATCCTTACATTAAATATAAATGTTTTATACACCAAAACGTTCCTCAAGAAATTCTCTAAATGATGGTGGAAACCGTATCAAAATCCATGAAGTAATTTAGAAGCAGTAAGCGAATACACAGACAGACGCGGATAAGCGAATTTCTTCTATACTATTTAGGGGTTAACCTTGCCATCGATCATGCCACTTTATGAAACAAGAAAAAACTAAATAACATGAACTCAGTGTTAAAAATGTAAACATAATTTTTATATTACTATACATGGCGGAATTAATTGTTTAAATGCACTTCCACACTGAATATTTAAATTAGCTCTTACGTTTTAATGCTTGCAGTTTTATGCAGTTTGTTTTTATCAAAGGTTGTTTTAAAAAAAAGCTTAGTTCACTGTGTACAACCTATATTATTGTAACTGAAGTTTAATCATTTGTAATGAATCACACTTAAGGGTCGTTGTATGTTTAATATGTTTGGTAGTTACCTAGTAAGTCGTATATCATTAACAATTTACACTTCCATAAAAATAAGTGCCTCTTGCTACATTAAACCTTTGCGTATATTTTGTCTGTTAATTGAAATATTGATTGCATAGTCGATATGAATTAAAAAAAGAAATATAAAATGTACGCTGGTAATGGCTAGTAAGAACAAGTTCTTATGAAAAAATATTTCTGAATTGAGTTTCGATGGGTTATTTGAATTGTTAAACGTTTGTAACTTGCCCACCTACGTTTTCAAATGAATATGGCGACAACTCATTTTACTTTTAAGTTTAAAAAATATTCATTTTCGACTGTTAAGTGGAACACAGTGCATTTGCCCCGCCCCCCTCATGACTTGTATTACTAGTGTGTGTGTTTTCTTTACATGTGGCGGAAAGTTATGAAGTGGATACCCCGAGAGTAGTAGTTTAGCAGGTCTTTATTATACCAGTGAAATTATGTAATTAGGTACGGAAGTACGTTACAGCGTGCACCGGGCGTAAGAAAGATAAAATAGGCCCCGGGATGCGACACAGTGACGAAAGAATGTGTAAGTAAGATGCCGTGAGAGAGCGGTAAAATTTGAAAGGAAGGCATGTCAAGGAACACAGCGTCGGATAGTAGGTCGTCCTTATAGCAGCGGGCGATTCACCGGCGATGAATAAGTTGGCAAAATAGCAGTGGCTCTACCCTTATACTGTATGTATGAGTGGTTAAATTATATAGGTTTGACTAAAATTGACGTTCGCAAACGAACGGCAAGCTTCTCGTAACGTAACAATTTTGTACGCTTCCAAAATAAAGCTTATTAGTATTTTTAATGCTTTTCAATGTTTTAATTTCTGCCCTTATTTACATATTGAACAGGTACTTTTCCTCGCAGTTGAAGTACAGGGGTTTCATTTAACTGATTATCCCTCTTCTCAGGCATCCTCTGTATTAGAGAGCCACGAAAAGAACAAGTAAATTGATGAAATTTAGCCACTGTAATAATAACTCAATTTCAGGCAGATATAATTTGATTGGTTTTCGTAGATTCGGTTTTATTTTCACTATTTCAAGTTTATGAGGTAGGTTAGTGGCTCAAAAAGCAGTTAAGGTAGATCGTAGACTTCCGAGGTCGTTGTCATTATCTGCTGGGTTTCTCAGCACGGATGGTGTGGGTGACTGCACTGAGTGCACTGCACTATTCGCCGAGTGACTGCACGAGACCCTGGGAACGGGATTTGTAGCTGATTGGTTACCGCATGCGGCGAAAGGTTCCCTATTCGGTGAGCTGCCGGCTGGCGAGTTAATTACCAGGTGCCACTTGACGAACGACGTTACAAGACGTCATTTTGCTGACGTTTGCGGCTTGAGTTCGCAGTATGATCGGCTGTTATACTTCTGTGTTGTGAGGAACTCTGTATTATGGGTCTGAGCCACGTATTTATTTCCCGATTATCTTTATGTCCTTATTTGGTCGTGCATTGTTTCCCGGAAGATAGAAGCTATAACGACTGCCGAAACTTCGGACAAGAAATCTTGGACGTGGCGCAATACACATACACTCAGAAGATCAAGAAATTTTTTTATGAGTTATACTTTTTTTGTCGCGTTGAGGGCTAAAGTTTAGTGTGCAACGGAAGTTGCGTGCGCACAGTGTAACGAAATTCGACAGTGTACGGAGTAGGGGTATGATCCAACGCGCATGCGCGTATCGTCTAGCTATATACAAACGCAAGGTACACAACATAGCACGTGGTTATATTTAAAACCAACAGAAAATCAGTTCGTGTAATAAGCAAGTTGGAAAACATTTCATTTATATAGTTTGGATTCAATTATGATATGGGACAAGATCTGAATGAATATAAACGTGAAGTGGTAACATACGTAATACAATTTTATTTTAGTCACGCCAAAGGAGTATAACTTCTAACGCGCCTACATAAGTACACGCAAACATTGTTTAATTTAAAAAGAGTTTCAGAAAAATTTAAGGTAGAAAAACCCGAACACGAGATTATAGACATGTTAATATTATGAGGAGTGGCCACATTAACCGGCTCTCGATACAAGTTAGAAGTTATCAGCTACACCCACCTGTGCAGGAACACTTGCTATGTTGCTCCTTGTATTTCACTCACCAACGTCCTGTTACCGCACACTAAACCGAACACGACACTCCGATGTGTATCGTTTGTCACAGACTGGCTCTCGTCCAGAGGAATGGCGAGTTGAATGCGTCCTTATCAGACATTCTTGCACGTGTAGCAGGATACACAGGCGAACGCGTCCACGTCAGTCTTTACGTCATATTTACGACAAATGCTGCTGGAGATAAATTATTTTTGCGAAAAAATACCACACTTCAATATGAGAAGACGTACTGGAATTTGACTGTCCCGTCAGAAATGCGTTATTCCAGTGCTAAACGTCTGTGATTCGCGGGCAGGCACGTGCGACGCTTATCAGATCAAATAGCAGAAAAGAATCCGAGCCAAGATGTTTTGAAATACATATAAATGAATTTTTTTTTTTTAAGAAAATGGGTTGTCCATTATTATTATATGTGACGCGTTATACTTACAAAATCGTGGGAAAACTGTGAAAGCAATAAAATATATCGGAGTGAAAAAATATATTTATGTCATCTTTACATGATCCTATTTGAGCACAGTTCTCAAGTGTTGAATGCCTTGAATACCACAAATAAACTTATCTTGCCTTTAAAAATTTCTTCACTTTAAGTTCATCACCGACATTTGGAAAGCTATAAGTGTAGTGTGAAGATGTGGAGAGCTCAAACCATTTATGTTTTGAAATCAAAATTACACTTTGTAAATGTGGCAAGGGACGTGTCAGTTACGTTTTCTCTCGCAGTTACTCTACTATAGACTAATATCCAAGGACGTTGCGTTGGGGTATAAAATTAGCAGAAAAAAGAAATTACGGAAGGCCATAAAAATAGTTCAATTAAACGCGAACCAGCCATAGTATTTAAACATCTGCACTTTGTTGTAACGAGTAACTCGGTATAGAAACAGGAGTGGGGGATGGCCTCCTGGTTATAGCACCAGGAGCGCTCTACGGCCCCACAGGGAAATAACCAGGCCTCGTGCGGTAGGCTCCACAGAACACGCTTCTCGTTACGGCCGTCTAGTTACGGTGTAAAGAGGGGGCAGCCAACATGGATGCTCACTTAATATTCCCGTCTCGAGCGGCGATTTGAACGCTCCCACTTCATTTGCCGCTGCGCCGCGATTAAGGGAGTCCCGCCTCGCTCGTGTTCCGTGTCCCGCGCTGTACCGGACCCAGGGCGCGGTCCCTTATTAGCATGTTAATAGTGTACATTCTGCCTCCTCCTCAACCCTCGTACTCACTCGGCGTACAGCGGCACGTGCCTTGAATACCAAGCGCTTCCCCCCAGTACTTTTGACGGCATATGGGATTAAACCCATTTAAATTACCCAGCAAATCGATTCAAAGTGAAAATTTCCCTTTAATTTTCAATGGAAAACGGTTTGAATGTGATAACGATGGAGTATTCTTTATGAATGACCTTTCCGTGCTGTGCATTAAAAGCTTTAGGAAGTGTTTGTAATGTGTTGTGCTCAGGTGCGCAGTGTTAAATATTAATGTTGAATTTATACACAAGGTATGTCCCGACAAATGTCTTGAAACTTAACCTAAAACGTTATGGAGAACTACACTGACTTTCGTTGTAAGTCTTTTAAAATATAGCATCACTACGCTTCTCCAAACCTCTGTTCACCCAATGCACTCACACGTAACATTAATTTAGTTTCTTAATGTGCAAGCCAGAATAAACACTCTCTTAGATAATAAATGTGACGTCACATACAAAATATGGAAAGTTATTTCCTTTCCCAGTTTTAACATAGCTGATCATATAAATTAAACTAATAGTGCTATAATGAGAACATTTGCTTTCAATTGAAACTACCACGAGCCATCTATAGACACGCATATAATTGAAACTGGGGAAAGTTTTCATTATTTGGAAATAATTGATTAAAGTAAATTTTAGCTTATTTTTAATATGAGGTTCCACTAGATGTTCATAAAAAAATGTTGCCTAAAAGTTATAAAATAATTAATACAAAACCTTTAAATCTCCATTTAATTTTTTTGCGAAAGGCTTATTTTATTTCTGTCTTTCATTTCTGGCATCCAAAAGTGACTGTGCCATCACTATGGAACAAAACAATGTTTGATTTCATTTAATGACAGCAATTTGAACAGAACATATCAAAAAACTACACAAACTGTTCACGCAGTCACGCTTTCAACGGCATTCGAAATCACGACTCGCTGAACCGTACGCTGACGTCCAAATCAAATACGCCCAAGATTAGTGGCGAAGTGGTTATGACATTCGATGGATAATTGTTCTGTTATAGGCTGTTCACGGTTAATTGAGCGTTATTGAAATCAACTGCCTCCACCTTTGAAGTATTTTCCCAGTTTCACTTAGCCGAAACATGAATAAAGTGAGTATGCCCAGGCCAATGTCAATTATACATGTGATAAAAAAATACACAATGTGCATGCAATTATATGTTAAGCAGGTCTTTCATAAGTGCTCAGTTTACCGAGAACAGTCTATACATATACATGTGTTATATTTAATGAATCATTATATTAATAGTAGTTATTCTGAAGACGAATACATAGAAAATTGTCCACCAACTGATAACTGGTAAAAAAAAAATTGGCTCTGCTCTTATTGTTCTGAGTATGACTGTTAAAAATTAGGTTATGTTTTTTAGTATTTGTAATTGCTGCTATATCATAGATAAAATTTCTGAAATTAATTGCCAGTACCAGAATAATACTCGTAAAGTCACGTTCTTTTGTACTGTTTGCAATAGAAAAGAGTAGAAGTTGGTTTTGAGTAGATTTTTCCCTGATTGAAAAATTCTGAATTAATGCAGATTTACTGTCAATCAAGACAATCTTCCTTCTCGACTGCATGCCCATCTGTTGGTGGTCTCTGCATTCCCATTTACAGGAGCCCTATAGGTTCATACTTCACTGGGCACGCTTACTATACTGTACAGCGTTCATTATTGGCTGGTTCTTTGTCAACATCATGTCGAGTTGAAAGTGCACTAATAAAATGTTCTTTTATATGTAGAAAAATATGCGATGCATTCTGTCTATTTGAATAACTTACAATTCGAGAGTTGCTGATGTAATCATACGTAGCAGAGAACGTAATGAAAATCGTTCGTGTCCCGTGAACTCTGTCGCGTGACAGTTTTGAGGATTATAGCACGCATTTGGCTCACTTCCCTCACCCCCTTACCCCACCCCCTTCAACCTTTAGCGCANGTCGGGGCCTGGGGGACATTAACTTTGACCGTATAAGCCGCCTTGTCTTTTACAGTGGGGCTTACATACGTCAACTCTTACTGCGAAATCCATCTCAGTTAAATTGAAACTTTAGTCCATTCACAGTTACTTTATACTATAATCAATTCACAGTTACTTCAGACTATAGTCCATTCACAGTTACTTCAGACTTTTTTGAAGCAAAGAATGGTTATCAGGGTCTAGAAAATAACACTGAAGGGACAACGCACCGTATTCGTGCGCACTTAGTGTAACAATATTTTGCATAAGAACTATATCCTAGTAGACATTACAAACACACCTATTTTATCACTGTATTTATTCATATTAATTATAAATTATATACTATAAGTAATAGATAAAAAATAAGTAAAGGTTCAATTTAACCAAAACTAAGGTGCTTTTATCTTACAACAAGTATAAAACGCTTGCGATACTTTATATATTTAGTAAATAAATGAACGCGCCATACATGGGGTGATTTGTCATACATGGTGTAAATTTCCCAAGGTTTGATTCAAAACGTGTGAAGAAACTGCGAACAGACTACACGCAATATTACGTCGGCAGAACCCAAAGTATTAAAACGATTGGAAAGCCTGAACGCTTGAATAAATCCAGGGCTCTACGGGTTAAATTGTAACGCTGTAAGTTTGACGGGCTGGTTTGAAAAGTGATGAGTGATTCCAGGGGACACGATAAATTGTCAGCAAACCGTCGTCCCCTGGTGTTCTTCGACGAGTGACGAAGGCCCAGACGTAGAAAGGCGGCGAGGGGAATGCTGTAGCTCGCCCAATAAGAGAGCGGCTCTTCCAGCGAAACGTCACAGGTGAGTTCATTAAACAGCGGGGCAGCGCTTGTCGCCGTGCCGTGCGGGGCCCGCGGGTTAATTCGCTTCGTTAGGCGGGCCCGGGGAGAAGCGCCTAATGGCATTAACCGGCGGCCTCGCTTCCCGTACGCCGAGGGGGTGAGGGTAATTTTATTTTGTTTGCGGCCAGGTTGGGATGGTCGTACGTGCGTCACTCTCTTCCCAATGCCGCGCGTGTGTACGTGAATGTGTGTGTGTGGGGGTATTATATCACAGCGTGCGTCGTGGCTTCGGTTACAGCGGGGCGAAAATAATTAATACGTGCAGCCACGTTTGTTTTGCGACCCGTTCCAATGGCGACCAGCTATGTTTGGCGTGGCGCTGAAGTGAGTCTGTCTGTTTGCATTTTCTTCACACTTTTTTTAATCAAGCCTTGGGAAATTTACACCATGTATGACTTGTTTAGCTGTTTTCTACATATGTCATGTATCACAAAAAGTATCTTATTTTTTATTAGATTGGACTTTTCTTAAAACTTATATTTTATTAATTAATTATAATCTTTCACTTTAATTAATATAAATAAAAACCCAGAGGTAATAGTTGGGTTTTTACAGTACTTAGTATGAAATAGTTGTCTTACAAAATATTATTAAACTGAGTGAGCGCGAAGGCGGTACATTGCCCATTTGATGTAATATTCTGGACATGGTTAAGCTTAGTTTGCGTAAGACGGAGGAAAAGCCCGAGAATGTAACGTTGTCAAGACTTCAGAAAATATGTAAGAAACCATGAATGGACTATAGAAAGAACGCAGTAGCGAAACATCCACGCATATATCTAACTATACCAACATCCCCCTGTCACGTTCTCAGTTCTCCAGAGGATCATAATATTATCGCCGGTATGAAAGTTTAACGCTCAAAGGAACGTAAATCCTACTGCTAAAGTAAAATACTATAGACGAGTACAACAACTTTATTCGCCAACCGCGCCATCTTGGCGAACACTGGCCGACGTCACAAAACAGAACACGACCTCTAGTAAACACCAATGCAATTTATATTACTAATCTTAACACCCCTAACAAGATGCTATAACATACACTACCAATGCGTAGACCCTGAATTTTTTGTGAACAAATTTTGCATAAAGATAAAATTTACAGTTAATTATTTTATTGGCGGCTTTCAGCGTGTAAAATATTTGTACCTGTACAATACGTTGTGCGTATCTCGGTAACGCTATTGCTTAATTTTCTTAACTATGGGCTTTTTACGTTTAGCTGAACCTTTGAAAAATGCCATTACCTTTAACTGCATGTATTTTAACGGCCACACTGACTGCCATGGACCCAGTAAAGTTGGCAATGAAGGAGGGAAACTAGTCACATGTCTTAGCGTTGAATTAAAAATTTTAGGAAAACATTAGTGAATACTGAAATGATTTTCTATTAATTTGTGTTTTTTAATGCACGAGAGTGTAAGAATGAGCAAATTTGTAAAACGTTAACTTTTATAATAATCTCACAGTTTCACACGACCGACGAACGAATATAGTGACGAGGCCCATGAAAGTATTAATTTTGCATGTGACGGAAGGATACACAATGTGCTACAAGTAGATTTTAAGCAAGGCTTCCAAAACTGCTCATCATACCGTGAACAGCCTATAACACAGAGTACCCAGGTGTACAGAGATAAAACAGCTGCTTATTTCGCGAACTCCAGCCGTACATGCAGTTATAGGCCCAGCTAATAGGGAACCTTTTCGCATCACACAGTAGACAGACTCAAGGCCCGTCCCTAGAGCCTCGTGAAGCCCGTTAGAGAATAAGTATGGTAAATTTATGGTTACTTCCAACTTTCCTGAAAAAGTCCTACTTCCAGGATATTCCTCCACCTCATGCAAACAAAGCTTAACCGAGTCTAGAAAATTACACCAATGAGGCGACGCACCGCAATCGTGCGCACACACTTTAATAATATTTTCCATAAAATCTTTAAGTACCAGGCATTACCCACACACCTATTTTTTCACAGATTTTTAAAACATTAATTAAAAACTAAATATAAAATGTATAGATAAAATTGGAATGACCGTTCAATTTAACCAAAAATAAGACACTTTTATGTTAAGACAAGTTCCTTTAAAACTCTTGTGATACGTGGCGTGTTTAGAAAATAACTAAATACGTCATACATGGAGTAATTTTTCAAAGATTTGATTTCAAAATTGCGAAGACACCACGGATAGACTACGTGCCCACGTCAAATGAACCACCTGTGTAGTTATCTACCATGTGTTGCTGATTTATATCGACAAAGGTTGTCTCTTAACATCTACACTCAGTTGACAAAACTACAACAAGAAAATAAGTTATTGAATTCCACCCGGATACCAAATCAGTTTACGAAATATTAGGGTATCTACGGGGAGTGTGGAGTCAAAATTATTAAAGGGTACTCAAAATAGTGGTGTGCGTTCACATCTTGTAGGTAACCAGTCAATAAACACAGGAAAATTAAGCCGGGAAAATGACGTACAGGATAGCTTCTATAGTGCTCTGTAAATTCGAGCCTCTGATGTTTGTTAATTGTCTTCTGAAGAAGAATGGAGTGGAGTGATTTGGGCGGCTCCTTAGAGCCGACGAGGGTGAAACGAGGCGAGTATGGAACAGTGTTGGAATGCAAGGGCCGGGGAAACGGGATATCACCAGCGGCATCGTCCGGCACGATTCCCCCTTTTTAAAATACGGGAGCGACCCCGCCGGGAATCGAACCCGGTTTGACTAGATGGGAGGCGAGTAGTCTAACCACTAGACTGCCGTTCGTCACTTTCGTGTAGAATCCGTATTAACGAAATACAGTACTTCGTGTAAAGGTGTGTTAGGTGAGTGCCCATATAGCACACATACGTCCAAAGAACATCTAATGGATGTCCCCACGGACGTTCTGGATATCCAGGGGCATCCAGGATCAGCAAAGTTACATCCAAATTCCGCTTAATTACAAAGCCTTCTCCATACACAGTGAAATACGCACGCAACGAAAATAAAACTATTTTTTCGTTGCCTCGTTTCATATACCTGCAAATAAAACAACACAGCTGGCGCTCTAACACCACTAACGGTAGAACTGAACTCGCGAAAGAGTATTGGGAGTTTATCCAACTACTTGTAGCTTCCGTTCGCCGTGAAATGTTTCGACAGTTTAGCTTTGAGCGTCCTGTGAAAACGCTCGACGAGGCTGTCCTTGAGCCCAGAGTATGTAGAATATTGATTTGTGCCATACTTTTTCATTAGTGCACGAAAAGATGCATGAAAATATGCTTTATCATCGTCGGTGGGGAGATATTTCGGTATGCGTCCTTCGCGCAACACATCCGACACGGCTTTCGTGAAGTCGCGCTTATTTTTCGACTTGAGCGCACTGGTCCAGGCATACTTGGAAAAAGTAGCGATTACGGTCAAAATGTAGTGGTGACCTTTATTCACACGAGCAAGGTATTTCATTTCTATCAGGTCAGATTGAAGAGTATCGTTCAGCCCTTTCATGGGGTGTTTTCTTCGTGGGTAATTTATCCTAGCGTATTTGTGCAGCTCGTCAGACACTGCAAACTTGCTCATTTCGAAATGTAGCCCGTCTCTGCGAGTTCTTCGATGATGGGAATTATTTCGTTCTTGTGCGAGCGGTTTATTGCTGCCGGCGAAGCGACCAGAAGTATCTGCTTATCTACTAACGCATTCGGATCATCCCAATACTGATAGTCGATTTTATCTCTGCTCTCCAAATTATGAGTCAAACCCAAACCACCACTTTCACGTACCATAGGAAACAGTCCGGCTATAATGGGAAATTTTTCGTGCGCCGTGTCTTAAAATCGATGTAATGCAGGATTAAACTCGGCGTAATATGCTCAACTTTGCTTTAACAAAAGGCAGCACTTGCACAAATCCAATTCGGTGTACTGTCCAGGGCGCCTACGAAACAAAAGTTCGCTCAGTCCCTGTGTTATTTTCAGCTTTTGCGTTTGCCGATCTGCAGTACATCCCTGTAAAAAAATAAAACTTCCTTATTTCCGAGGTACCATTTTCCACCACTTTTCTGCAAACCTTACGTCTTGTAGGCAGTGCGGTTAGAGTAGTAAGTGATGTAATGAGATAGAAGAGTGACCACATCGAACCCGTGCTCTCGTGCTCGTTTCCGGTCTCACGCACGCAGCAATTAGATCAGAGGCAAATCGTCTTTGTCGCTAGTGATGCAACCTTCCGATTCGGTCCATTCCGGGCTTCTTTTCCGTTTACGCGTCGGAGTCGGGTCTTCCACATTGATTTCACGTTTGATTTCAAAGCGGGCATCGTCCCCGTCACTCGGTTTTTTTCTTCTAATTTCGTCTAGCCAGAGGGTAATAGGTTTGAGAGCCTCCTCCCTTCGATTCTCGATGGTCATTCTGTTATTTTTTGCGAGTAGGTATTTGGTCCGTATCACCTCGATCGCTCGTTGAATCTCGCTAACCAATTCGGTTCGGTTATCCATCGTTCACTGAGTAGAAAAGGCGTTTCGTACATGCATATATATCGACCTCGCCTTTTTGTAAGAAATCATTCAAAATTTTCTGAAATTGTTTTTTATATATATTTGAGCTGCCCGACACACGAATCCAATATCTTCTTGCTATGCCTTGCAACATCACTTTTCGCGGTCAGTTTGGACATTAATACGTTTTGTAGTTCCTTGAATTCTTCTCGCCTCTGCGTGTTCGATACATTGATGAGGTCGATTATTCCCGCCTCTATGGTCGCTATGCGTTTATCGACCGCCACCAAATATTCAACCACTTAATTTTTCACACTTTCCAATTTTCGACCGATAAGGGACAAGTCTCCTCTACGTGCAGTGGTGAAGCGATTTTGCCCTTGTTAAAGGTCATCGTTACGATCGATGCCGCCAAATTTGGAAATGATTCCGTAAGTCATGGTTGCGTTCGTATGCAAAACTGATCGAACCCTTGCCTGTACCTGCCTTTATGTAGTGAGCAGTCCTTTATGGTTACCAATATACGAAACTGGTCTTTCCAGCACAAAGAACACATATATTTGAATTCTGCAAATGTCATGTCTGTATTTACGTGATCGTCGTAAACGTAGTGCAAATTACTGTCGTCCATGTGGAAAAAAATTAGGAAATTCACATTGTTGCGAAGCAGTTGTTTGGGTACCTACACGGGAATAAGTTTGACTGAGGTACATGCGGTTCACGTTCGCGTGCCGTCCCATGCTGAATCATTCTTGAATACAAGTTAGTATTTCGCAGGCAATATCATCGAAGACAAAAAGCGAGCTTGGAAGAGCTTCGTTCGGAGGCACCACCTTCTCGTTTTCGTTGCAGGGGAAATTACCCACGCCATCCACCGCTTACAGCACTCGTGCCAATCGCTGGTATTTCGGTTGCTGGAGCGATTTTGAATTAACATACACGTTCTCGAACCGAAGGCCGTTCAGTTGTTCCAGCAGGCTCAGTAGGACGCAGGTTTTTCCACACCCGGACGGCACACAAATCAGGCCTCGCACGTTGTTAGGCAACAGGGCATCATGGCGTGATTCGTGCTCGGTTTCTGCATCTTCCCCGGTGATACGCACAGGGAGACTAATTTCCTGCTCGTATACCTCCACTATACTAAAACAAAACTGTATTAAAGAAGAATATTTATAGTTTGCTCGCTCAGTTTAATTCAATGCACCGTGAGGTAATTACGATGAAATCCGGATGTGGAATCGTCGACTCACTCATCAATAATCTACCGTTTGAACTTTACATTCCCGGATATAGGTTCTGCGGGCCGAAAACAAGACTAGCTGAAATCTGTCATGCAACGAGATGGGGATGAAAGCCATGGACGAAGCGTGCAAGTAGCACGACATCGCCTGCTCTCAGTACAAGGATCTGCAAACTAGACACCAGGAAGACAAGCTACTTGCACAGAAGGCCGACGAAATAAGAAAATCGGCAGCCACCGTGCTCGGAGAGAAAGTAGCCGCTTGGGGCGGATCCAACATCATGAAAGCGAAAGTTAAACTAGGCATGGGTCTACGTGCAAGCAAAAGGCAATCGCAGCGCCCTCGAAGGACCAAGAGGAAAGGGAAGGACAAGGTAGGAGGGTTCCTGCCCGCACTGATACCTGCAATCGGTGCTCTGGTCGGTATCGCCGGGGCAGTCACGAATATTGTAAGCGAGACAATTGTAAGCATTCGCAATTGGCGGAAAAGACGGCCAAGGGCTCTACATTCGTCACCCGCAAGGGCGAATATGAGGATCTGTTGCTGGGNCTGACGAATGTGGCTTTGGGACTGTTTACGTGCAAATAGAAAATACCAAATTTTCGCGGAGTGCTTATGAGAGATGCTTTGCCCCCTAAACCCAAGAGACATGACTGCGCCATCATTAATCTGGACACGACAGCCGGGCCCGGTGCACACTGGGTGGCCTACGTAAAAAAAAAGTAAACATGCAGACTTTTATGATAGTTTTGGGAGTTTGCGTCCTCCGCCCGAATTGAGCGAGTGTTTGAAATATACCAAACTAACGTACAATTATGAAACGGAACAGATGCATTACACGTGGAACCGTGGACACTTGTCTCTGCGATTTTTAACAATCAAGATTTCCTGTGATTTACAGAAAAAAATCCACATAATTCTTAGGGAATAAAAAGGCGTGTGAGCTGTACCGATATCATCAGTATGTCGGTGTCTATCATTCTGAGTGATCAAACGACTGAGTTGCGGGCCAGCTTATACACTCCCTTAGGAATGGAGGTGAATGGAATGTGGGGCTAGTGGATTTTCCAACTGAAAACTCTATATCCAACATCAAGGTAAATAAATAATTCCAGTTTTCGATATTTGGCTACGGGGACAGCCAAGGAAATCGTCATTCCCACCGGGGCGTACGAGCTGAAGGATATTGAATACTTCATAAAGAAATCGCTGCCGCATGACATTGCATTCTAACTGCACGGGAATTCGAATACCCTGAATGCCGAAATGTTTTGCACCTCAGATGTTTATTTTACGGAACCGGACACGATCGGACCTATGCTGGGTTTCGAAGCCAGCGTGTACGAAGCAGGAAAAAATATATATCTTCGAGTGCGATCAACAACTTTCCAGTTAGCGTAATACGAATAAACTATAATTTAGAAAGTTGCAGTTACGCGAATGGGAAACCGAGCAGTACTATTTACTAGTTCGCCCCCACTGTAGGTCCTGGAAATAAAATCGTAGAATGTCCAAAAACGCTCTCTTACGTTCCGATCGTCGTAAAGAGGATTCACGAAGTAGTCGTTTCGATCGTGGACCAAAAAGACGAACTGATAAATTTCCGAAACGAAGAAATCCCTTTGCGCCTGCATCTGAAAAGATAGGACTAAATTTCGCAGGGGAAAAAAATTTATAAATGCTTGCGGAGTCCCTCTGAAAATGGGTGGGTACCGTCATCCTAGTCCGGTTTTATACCCTGGTTTTTCGTCACCGAGAGCCGAACTCGCTACGCCGCTCATAGGGCTTCACCAGGAAATTCGTGTTTTGGGCCCCAATGGCCTGAATGCCAAGAGGCCTAACACCCCACCAAGTGGTCGGGCCTAGGTACTAACTATCGGCCCAAGCCATCACGGCAGATACCTCTATACAGCCACTAGGAAGCTGATTCCCATAGGGTACGGGCGGCAGAGCCCAATTCTTTTAAACAGGGGTGGCACAAGATGCCTTGGGTTGCCATGGGTATTGAGAGGCTCTAAGAGACGCATCACCCACCCTTCCTGTGTTTTTTGTTCGCAGGCGTACAGGCACATGAGGAAGGGGAGGCAGGCTGTAGTGGGGGTATGCAAAGAATTATAGGAGGGGAATGGGTACTCGCTTATAAGCTTCAGTTTGGGCGTCTATGCGCCATAGTTGTATTGGTGTTGAAAACTCTGTGCTGTGGCTACTTTAAGGAAATTAGCAGCCATCTTGGTAATGTCATCGATTGATTTCTGGTCCGAGAGTGACGAGACTCCCCTAATTAATGCAGGGAAATTATTAGAAAAGATGGGTGCCTCTGCATCGGAGTTGTATGAGGTTAGTCCAATCCTCTAGTCCGATGATGTAATGTGTACCGGACTAGACGTTCGGACTAAGTACAGAATATATTTGTATCGGACTAATGCTTTCCTTTCGTCCTTATAATTCGTTACACCTAGTCTGTAGTCCTATAAAAGAATTATATAGTCTAGTCTAGTCATCTAGTCTGTTGTGTAGCGAGGTATTATTAATACCGCGCTGCACCTATAGTAACAGTTGGCATCGCGGTGGAGACACCCTTCTGGAGCACCCAGATGCCAGCCTTCCAGGGCTCCCAGACGCCGCCCTTGCGCGGCTTCCAGACGGGTGAGTTGGCTACATGCGACAACATAACTGAAGGTTCCCTGCTGCTGGAAGCTGGCAACGTACCGCAGCTTGAAAATGGATCGCCTGAAATGACTGTTTTACATGTGCAAACAATGGGGACTCTCTCTTCCAACGACATGATGGACTCATCCGTGCCGGTACNAGACGGGTGAGTTGGCTACATGCGACAACATAACTGAAGGTTCCCTGCTGCTGGAAGCTGGCAACGTACCGCAGCTTGAAAATTGATCACCTTAAATGACTGTTTTACATGTGCAAACAATGGGGACTCTCTCTTCCAACGACATGATGGACTCATCCGTGCCGGTACANAAATGACTGTTTTACATGTGCAAACAATGGGGACTCTCTCTTCCAACGACATGATGGACTCATCCGTGCCGGTACATTACTCTCCGTTGCCTCTCGATTCTAATCCACCCTCACATCGGTCTGACGGGGATGAGATTCACCAGTGTTTAAATAACTTTGAAAGCATTTTACGCGAGTTACGTAACGATGTTGCCGATTTACACCTCGCTCTGACCAACTGCGTGCGTGTTCTTACGGACGTGAAATATTGCATGGAAGGATTTGTGCTAAGTTTTCTACAATCCTAGAGTCTGCAGCTACATTAGACAATTATATGGATGTTAAAATGTGATTTTAGAGACACGGATTTTTTGCTCCTGTACTTATGAACTAATCATTTTTACCTAATTTTTGGTGTAATATTTATGTGTGATTTTTGAGTTAAATAAAGCGAAATGTTATTTAACTTCTAACTGTGTGTGTTCAGTAATTTTCCATGTAAAAAATGGAAGTATTGTTTTTCCATTTTTTTTGGTATAAATATTGATTGTACATTCTTTCCCCTTGGATAAGAGTCAAGTACGTGCAACATTTCATAACAGTGCCTACTATTACATAGTAATTATGCTTTACTTATTTACCTTCAGTATAATATATAAAATATTCCCTAAAATTTGCTGCACATTAAAAGATTTTTTTTTTTTGTTTTACTATTACAAAAAATAATTTGTGTGAAATATTTAGCCAATAACCATTTAAAGAAGGGTATTAAATTTAAAAACATTTGCACGGCACAATGGTACCGCTACTGGCCTACATTAACTACCTCTCAAGAGTGTGAAGATGTAAGGGGAGTTTGCGGACGGAGGAGACGTGATCGCGTGACGACCTTCATTCTGACACGTCGCACGAACGCCGCCAGCATCTGGCTCTCTCTCTCTCTCTCTCTCTCTCTCTCTCTCTCTCTCTCTCCTCTGTATCGGTTGCATGTAGCAGCAATCAAAACTCTCACGTCATTTAAAAATGATTTCAATACGAATAAAAATATTACACAAATACTTACAACAAAATTATTTATTTTATATCAGAATTTAAAACAACCTTTAAGAAAATTTCATTCAATATATACATACATCGTATTTATATATCAAATGGAAGAAGATATTTAGCTCTATATACATATTTACAAAACACGTCGGAGAAAATATTTTACATGATTAACATTTCTACTGAAAAAATGCAAAAGATTGGTAAACAACAAAACAAAATGAGATAATTAAACGGATCGATATTTATTTGTACGTAATAATGATTTTTTTACATATAGCATAAAAACATATGCTTTTTCTACCAATACCTTTATTCAGGTACGTTTATATTTTTGGTAATGGGAGGCTTTCTTCACCTGGGTTTTTCCAAAAATTGAGCAAATCTCATATGCACACGCCAATACGAGCACATATGGCCATGGGTCCGGTGGTGTTGTAATCTCCAAACTGTGCCAAGCGCCATCAAATCGTTCATAGTATTCTCTAAAATGTTTATTTTTTTTATTTCAAGATTAAATTCGCAATTTTCACTGTCGTACTTGCTTGATCGTCATTCGCCCACAATTTCTTTTTTCATATTTCCAATGTTTTCGGGAAATTTTGTTTGTGGGCGGCACAAATGAACTGCACACTCGTCACTGTCACAATATTGCGCTGATAATTCAAGAGTTGAAGAAGACGCTTCTTTAAAAGAGGAAATTAACATTTTCGTAACACCGCTACACAGTTACGGTAACAGCCGGCTGGTCCGTGTAGGTTAAGCCGTGCAGTGGAGGATATGTAATTGCAAATTTTTTTCTCGGGAATGAACTTATCACCAGGACGCGCTTCACCGTTGCGAGAAGACTTGATGGAAGGTCTCGGCCTCGAGCCAAGGCGCACTTCGCATGTAAAAGGCGTGCAGGTGGAGGCTCAGTCCGGGAAACCTTGCCTTTTCACAACATGGTTATGCACATCACATTTATCCTGCCATTTGCACACATAATTATTTTTACTTTTTCGGGAAAGTTCGTACACTACACTTTCGTACATTCTTGCCTTGCATACGTAGACATCACAGTTTTGTTTTACCAATTTCCTTCAGCGAACAAGGAAGTGTAGAGTTAGGGCATAAATTTTAAACGTAAAAGTTTTTATATTCGCACGTTAATGTGTGTCGCAAATTACAGCCTTATAAATCATCGTAGCAGCATAGTCAGTAAATTGTACGGTCCCAAAATTGAATTTGCAGAACGCCTCGAGCATCTCGAAGTCTTACTCGTGGGTACCCACAATTCAGTTCACTGTATTTGCTCATGTCTTCTTACTTGAATTGAGAAAATTCGGCTAAGGACAATTCCATTTCTTCTTCGATATCACTGTATACGAAGGCGGAGCTGATGGGGCTCTCTGCGAAGCTGGGAGAGACTAAGCTGTAGGATGTTCTGGCCGATGAGGGCTGGTACGGGTTGCCTGATGGCTGCGGGTTCGTGCTAGTAGACGGCATTGACGAAGTTGCTCCTCGTGCCAATATGGTGCGGATAAGCTGAAGAATATTATTTCCATTTTCTTCTGTGTTGCTGTTGCTGTTATTTTCTTCTTCACTTGACAACATGGTTATTGTAAATTTAACAGGGGTTTGAAACCCTGCAAGTTCCAAAATGATAACTGTGCTTACCTCCTGAAATAGCGAAAAACGAATGACCGCGAGAAAAACGACTGCTTTCCCGGTGGAACTCCAGTTGCGTCTTAAAAAGTTGTTTTAAGGAGGAAAACTAGTCTTCCCCCGCGATTATAGCAGGCCGCCGATTGGTCGAACCGAAGATTTCCGAAAACACCCGAGTAATTAACCAATGAAAAACCTTGTCAGATTAATTAAATATATTTGAAGGGAGTGGACAAATAGCCAATAGAATCCGGGGTGGGGCAATTGGTCAATTGTGCAGGGGGTCAGTCGTCTGCTGGGCGCGGTGCTCGGGACAGCCGCAGCAATGTAAAACAAATTACAAACTAAAAAAAGACAATATGGTGGTCGAACGAAGGCGAGAGAGAAACTCCAGCAATGAATAAACAACTGACAAACGAAAAAACCAAGAGGGCGGACGGCGGCTGAGATGCCTACCAATATGGCGGACTGCGCTGGCCAAGATAACGGACTGCACCTTCCGAGATGGCGGACTGCATCGACCAAGATGACGGACAACACCAACCAAGATGGCGGTCCGCTGCACCTATCAAGGTGATGGACTGCACCTACCGAGATGGTGGAATATGTATTGGTGGAGAGGTGTTTATCAATAAGTTTTAAACATAAAAAAAACATTTATATAATTTTTTACAAATTTCTAGATTTTTTGAATTTTTAAGGTATGAGGTTAAGGTCAAGGTCACGTGAATCCAAGATGGCCACCGGTTGATCAGAATGACAAAGGACGAACAGCTGCGACGCTTCGGTCCTATGTCTTGATGTTCCAAAGTCCCCATAATCCTTCTACTGGCGTGCAGTCTTGCCTCGATAACGCGCCTCTATAAGACATTCATCGAAGACCCTACCATTTTATGGCATAATAATAAAAATAAAGCTTCCATGCACGTCCCTATTTCTTTTTTAATGTTTTGTACCGGAATGTCTGTACTTAGAAATGACCTTGAAAACACCCGTTTGAGACATTTTCACCACCATAAAAACATGATTTAGTGAGAAATGGAGTAACTGAAAAACGTATACAGACGCGTAACGTGTCTTAAATGCAATTTGTAAGCAGACCTCACTCAGACACGTGGGACGGTGTTTTTAATAAAACGTTTTCTACTGGAACCGTGCACACCGTTCGGTGCACTACCCAGGCGGTCACAGTCCCACAGGTAGCACGACGAGAACAATGCACTGTCAGTTCATATCCTTAGGAATATAAGTGTTGGAACGCGTCGGTGTAACCCTTGCCGCACCCACGATTGTATGCCTCGCGCAAAGCACATCCAGGTACGTGACAACATTTCACGGAAGTCACTCACGTATTACAGATATCGTACGTTGTTTAGACTATATTCCTTAGTTTCATAAACAACTGCTGTCAATCATATCGAGCACAAATACATTTGAAGGATTTGTGGCGATTTGACAGAGAGTTTTACAGATAATAGTACAGTTACAAACAAAAAAATTGTAGATTACAACGTCTGAAAATATAGGTTTATAATCTAAGACTGAAATAGTTAAGAAACTAGTCAGTTTGGAGTATGCAGCCGTGCAGATATTTCAACATTAACCTGCCATTTCACTGGTGATCATCATTTCTTTCACTGTGTTCACAGTTTGTGTGTCAGGAAAACAGGAGCGGTACTTGAACCCTGAGGTTTTCAGACCCTACAGGGTTGAAGTGAACTATGGGTAGGGTAGTGACAACTTCTACTGGCGGGGAACAAGTTAGTGCCCCTACAAAATAATAAGTCAACTCCAGCGTCCACCGCGCGTTTCTCACTCGCGAAATTGCGTGTTTGAATTTTTCAGGAATCGAATACGTTTCGTCGAGGCGGGAGGCTAATTCACTAAATCACACAAACCACAATTTTTTTTCCAAAGTCACAATTTAAATATTTATGTTATGAGTATTTACCATTCATGTTGAAAAGCATATGTTCAATTTAAATAAATACTCGATTACACGTTCAAATTAAATTTCAACATGTATTTTATTTTACGTCAATTTATCTTCAAATAATGATTATGGAGGTGAATATCTTTAATCCCAAAAAACCGGTTATGAAACATGCCTTTTTATGTCGTAAAATACGTTAACGACGGGAAAATAACATTTTATGCGAGACTTTGCTGTCATGTAATCTTATATTTATTAAAAGGTTATTTAAATATTTACACTTTCTCATGTTTGAAGTCAGTATTTGCGTTACTGTTGCATTTTAATGGACGCAAAGAGCATTCAGCAAACGATGTTTCCTACTGTTGTGTTCCTGTGAGAAGGCTCCAATAACCAGTTGGTTTTTCAGCCATCCTAACATCTGCTGTTAAACTTTTCGATTACATTAAGTGCTTAATATTCCATTTATTCAGCGAGTTCAACGAGAAGAAGTCTCAAAAATGAAAAAAAAATTTCTTGCAGGGTAATTTCCGAGAAGACTGCTCATATGTAGAGTCATAAAAATTTCGTGAATTCATCTGAGGACGAGATAAACTTCTAAACATGTGAATAATCGCACCTCACTAAACCCACCTGGGACAAACAATACGTAAACCGTTTTTAGTGAACTGACATGAAAGTTCCTGAAATGTGGGTGTATCCATTCGCTGATTGGCTGCGCGAGGCTCTGGGAACGGACTTTGCATCTGATTGGCTACCGCGTGCTGCGAAAGGCTGGTCTGCCAGCTTGCAGGGTACGTTACTATGCGCTTATTGGCGAATGGTGTTCGGCATGTTGCTCGTCAATGACTCGATTATGATAAGGTGTACGGCCGGAGTTCGTGGTGTAAGCAGATATTTCCCCTCTGCATTTTTACCTACTCTGTGCTTTGGATGCCTCTGGGTCAGTGATAAATTTGCAAGGAAACAAGGAGTGAATCCCACAGAGCTTTGCATTCGGCAAAACTGGCTACTCATTGGAAAACCAGCTGGTAAACTAAAGAGTATGTGTCGAATGTGTAGAGACTGTGGATTTTATCTTAGAGTTCATTAAAGCCACGACATTTTCCTTTTCTTAAGTATATATTCGTATACGGTGCTACAAAATAATAACATAAAAATGGGTACTTAAGAGACAGGTAGTTAAAATAACCCTTTTTTCATATTACATTAGATAAATCAAAAATAAATGTTACTCCAGTAACGCGGAGCCAAATAATATTCTTGAGGTGCCGTCGCCAAGTTTATTTGCTTAACCGTATTAAACAACTGAGTTATCGACGTTGATTTTTACTGAACTAATGGTGTTAATAATCGACCGTAACCAAGTCTAAGCATCTTTAAATACGTATATTGCATTATTTATAACCCACTGTGTTAAGTAACCACAAATAATTACTTTTTTATTTAAGAAATATTGCAACATTCTCATGAACTCTATTGAAGAAAATGGAACTATAGCCTCACCGGCTTGGTCATGGTGCCTGTACACCGGTGCTGGGGCTTCCCGCGTGAGCGCCACAGTAGACCTGGCGGCACGCCACCGCTGGCGGGATATGAGTGATGGGTGTAACCGCCGCAGGCTGCTCGACTGAGTGGCGCTGTCTCGCTTTCACGCGGCCGTTCCCGCGCGATGACCCACCCACCAGCCACACCACACCCACAATCGGCAGATGCGGGCTCATAAGGTTGATTTTACTCTGAAAGTCGTTGACATTCAGTGATCACATTTAACAACAACACTACTCGAATATTATTCATGCTAAACTAAAAAGGAAAATTTATCTGCCACTGCAAAGAAAATTATCATGGATGTGCATTTGCATTGTTTCTTTTAAGTTTGTGTGGATATTAAAACAACTTTAAAGCATATAAGCTCTAATTATAGCGAGAGAAGAAAAAAACTGAAATGACCTGTACAGAACGTGTTATCTGTTACATACGAAAGGATATGTGACTGGCAGACGATCGACTCGGAATTCGATTGGCGCGTCGAATGTGGTGTGAACCAATAAATAATAAGGTGGTAAGTAATTGTAGATGTAAGTATCATAATTCTAGTTTGTATTGGATGGCAATAAATGCATGCATTGTGCAAAGTGTTAACGCGTTGAGGTCTGCGTGTATTTATTGGCAGTCACGACAACCTACACTTGAGTCGACTATACACTCCACTACAGGGAAAGCAGTTCTGGTGGTTTAGCATTTCCATTTACCAGCGTCATATCAGGTCAAATTATAATGGACAGGCTTTCCATACTGACAAGTTACGTTATTGCCTGGCTTACGGTCAATGAATTGGCTGGCTTATTGTGTCCCAATTACGGTGAATTTTTATGTGTGACTTGTCTTGTGTGCCTTGATACACAACTCGGCCGCCTGCTGGCGAGTAAGTGACCAGACGCCGACTTGAGAATGGCTGTCCCGATACGTTGCAGGCCGGCGAAGTGATTTTGCTGGCGTGTACGGGTGCATTTCGCCATGTAATCCGCTGTTTCACTTATGTACCATGAAGATGTTCGCGAAGTGTGGGGAACTGGAAGTATTGCACGCTAAACACGTCTTATCACTACTCCACACTACCTGGATATAGGTAGAGCCACGTGTTTTTCGCAAAAATATTCGTGCGTGGGATAGACATCAACATTCTACGTGCAAACAGACAGGTGTCCTTTGACTATAGGCCGGGTGCCTGTGCGAGTGCACGTTCTCTATTCTACCGGCCCTATCAGAATCAGAATTAAGTTACCCGGGTCCTGAACTTCTGTGATTGGCTAGCAGTCACCTCGGACTCGCGAGAGTTCAAATCATCCAAACGCAAAATTGTTTCTGAACTAACAAGTTTTCCAGCACAACAAGTCGTGGAATCTTTTCGTGAAAAAAGGTGGCCCTAGATCTAGGCCTTAATGAATTATAATAAATTTAAAGGGTGAAAAAATTACGTGGACCCGATAGTAAGACAAGGGGGTAAAGAAGGAAAGAGGAAATGAACAGGGAAATTAAAGAAATGCACTTATACCACGCATTGACCAAAAATACATAGATGTGCGGGTGATAAGCAAGCATGTCCAACTCTTTGATGATATCACAAAAAAAAAAAGAAACACGCCTCATAATCGGTGTACTAGACGGCTCCCATAGAGAAGCTCTCACCAAAGTGTTAATTAACTTGGCGTGTTGCGCAATTGCGAAAAGGAAGAGCGGCAGAGAGAGAGGCAGTTGCATAGCGCTGGCGCATGTCGGGCGTAATAACCGTGTAATGAGGATGGACGAGTGTGATTATCCGCGGCGACTCGGCGCCAGTGACAGCGACAAAAACACACTGAAGGTTTGTCAGAGTCGGCTTGCGTCCTCCGCTAATTGGGTCAGCGACTGCTGGCCCGTGTCCCGCGTGGGGAGAACACAACTGAGGCGTCGCCGAGCGACCATCCGCTTCTTCCGCCAAAGTAACCACAGCACGGTTCACAGTACAGAGGCAGAACTCCTACTTCTACCTCGAACTCCAAGCAGCACTTGAGACCGCGGTGGTGTAGTTGTCAAGACTACTCGCCTCCCACCAAGGCATACCTGATTCCATTCCCGGCGGGGTTTCTCCCCGGATTTTCGTAAGTGGTCGTGCCGAACGATGCCGCTGGTATGCGGGTTTTCTCAGTTATCTCCCGTTATCTCCCGCCTTTTCATTCCGGCGCTGCTCCCTACCTCACTTCAGCCTCACCGGCTCTCAAAACCTCGACGTCAAGAACCGCTAAAATATCTCCACTTGCTCACTCACTCCAGCCGCACTTGCTAGTAAACCGGCGTCTTGCCAGCTGGCAGCCCAACCAATAGGGAATCTATCGCAGCCCGTGGTGGCCAGTCAGACGCAAGCCCCGTTCCCAGAGCCTCACGCAGCCAATTAGGGAATGGGTACTTACATCAAACTGTAGATAACTACACAGAAGCAAAATGGCGTGGCGGTTCTTTTTGATTTGGAACGTACCCGTTCGCCGATTGGCTGCGCGGGGATGTGAAAACTGGCCTTGATTCTGATAGGCTCCCGCGGGTTGCGAAATATTTCCTACTGGCAGAGCTACCGACTGGCGAGCAGGTTACCAGGCGTTGATTGGTTAACAGCGTTCCGACATGCTGCTGGAAGGTGACGGCATTTTGTAGGCGGTATGACTGGATTTCGTGACATGGGCGGCTGTTTAACCTCTGTATACTTACATCAAAGGCACTGTCTCTTCATTACGCTTGTGTGTTATAACTAGGGATAACCGATTTTTGCGAATACATTAAAAGAATTCAGTTGTAGTTCATAAGTAACACTTTAGCTCATATTCACTAAAATTAGGGGCAGTGATATTTCGCGAAAAGATTTCGAGACAAGATACAGCCCAACGCATTGTAGGGTCGTCCAAATTCTTTGATTGGCTAAAAAATGTTCTGGCCAGTGTTAACCGTTTACGCACGAATAACGAATGTTCAGTGTTGGAGTTACTTAGTCCTGAGTGGCTTGGTCAAAGACGGACACGCACCAGCAGTCAATGAAGGTATAACAACAGCTGAGGTATATATATAGTATTGAAGTCTACTGTGTGCCCCGATTTTTACGCAAAAACTCACTGGCCCTAACTATAATGATTGGATTATGTTCATGTTACGCGTCTTTGAAGCGTGACCGCGAATCACAAGTCAGAAAGTGAGACAGTGTCTTCTCACAAAGACACGCCGCCAATAAGCAACATGAAACTGCTGGTAAACTCGTACAGTATCGAAATCTAGCAAAATTCGGGTGTCACTAGTTATAAGTCTAGACTTCCAAATTTCGTGAAAATTCTTCTTCTCTAGTTGAACTTCAAAACACGTCAGCTCGGATCCACTTCGTGATTGGATGGTTTTAACTGCTGCACAGTTAACGCGTATCACAGAAGTTCAGCAAGCCTAACCTGAGGAACCCACGTCAGGTTGTACGAAGAACAACTGCAGGCTTTCATGTAGGATATTGATGTCTAGTCTACGTGGATTAGTTCAGTGAACATCATGTGTGCCTGCCCACGATACTGAACTCGCATACGGGAAAACACAAATCCTGGTCCGGTTATCCCGATCATTTGTCTCAATGGCTTTAAGAGACCGCTCCAAGTGAATGTGAAGAAGGCTCATTATTATAGGACATGGCCGCTTTCTTCCCCATGCGTTATCATCCGTGCACCTTCTTTAGTATCTTAGGGCCTCGCTGTCGTCGAGACAAAAAAAAATACATGATAGCTCTTTGATTGATATTATTGCCACGTTTTCAATATACAGCACACTCATAAATCCAGTCGTATTCTTTATTCTGCTGAGGAAGTTGTCATCGTGCGGCAGAAATATAGCCTTCGAATACAAAACACGTGACTGCACAGGGTGAACAGACTTACGCTGCTTACTATTACCTCTAGTTCTGTAGGTGCAAGCGAAGATAGCCAATATCTCGTACAAAGAGGGCGATTAACAAACATCTCACCGGCACATCTTCTGAATTCTCTGTTAAGTGAAACCAACAAATGGCGAAGGCAAATTGCTATAGCGGTCACGTCTTCTCAGACATGTATAAGCGTTTTGTATCTAGCCTGTTGGTAGCGGTGATTTCTCTACAGAATCAGTGTCCAACGTGTTTACTGAATTGAGAGGAAGGTTTTGATTGTTGCTTAACATCAAGGACTTGGTCGCTGAAGAGGGTGAAATGAGGTATAGAGCAGCGATGGAATGCAAGAGCGGGGGAAACCGGGAGTTCCCCGAGAAAATCCGTCGCCAACGGCAAAGTCCGGAACGGGTTCTTACATGCTAAGATGTAGGTGACGCCACAGGTAATCGAACCCGGTCGAGTAATCTAACTACTACACAGTCGCGGCCCCTCAGATTATTTTAACGGAGGGTATGTAATGGCTAGAGCACTGGGCGTTTTACGAATTCGTTTGACAGTGCAGACTATTCGCGGTTTCTTGACACTTTTTGAATCAAAGCTTTGAAAAATCACCCCATGTACGACGTGTTTGGCTGTTTCGTAAATATGTCATGTATCACACGCGTTTTATGCTTGTGTTAACATAAAAGTTTATTTTTTGTTAAATTAATACATTATTTATAAATTAGGCTTATAATAATTCATGTATAGTTAATATGATTAAAATAGAGGGAAAATAGGTGTGCTGTTAATGCATAATAAGAAATATCTGATATAAAATATCATTGAGGTGATATTGTAAGTCTAAGTATTCGCAAAGTAACCCGACGCCACTTATCTCTTTCAGGCATAGCCTACATAAAAATGTAATTTTAGGCATTGCAATGAACTTTATGTGGTTTTGAGCTGTTATAGTTAACCGTATGCCGCTCTGTCCAATGTGCGAGCTATTAAAGAAGTATTGGTTTTTGATGTTATTGTGAGCAGGCGTGTCTGAAGCTGAGGAATACACTCTCGACCGATAATGATACCTCCCACTACCTGAGGCACATGGCTTATTCGACACAGTATATTGCTGTGAGCATAATTGAAACTTTTATGGCAGCACACATTTGCAGACATCCAGAACAGGATATAATTGAGTCGCATTATATCCACCGCAGCATACATCATTTGCAATAGCCCTCCAGGCCCACGATACACACTACGCCACGCTGCACTTTACAACGTTCATTACTGGCCGGCTGTTAGCCAACATCATGCCGATTTGACAATGTCCCAATGAAATAATCATTCACTGTAAAAAGGATTTTGTAATTCTACCAGACAAATCCTTGAAAACAATGTGGCCAAGAAAATCCCCTGTAGAACAACAAACAGATTTCTTGTAAAATCTGCGAAACATATACTTGTAATATTACAAACGATAGATCTGTATTACAGTTAACATTATCGGGTAGTGGACATAAAAGTATTTTTTTTATATAGAAAACAAATACGGAAACACAAACATTAAATTCACGAAAAACAAAACAGAAGTGTCAGCGTAAAGACTATACCCAATGCCTTTAGCGTTACTATCCCACACCTTTAACCACAGGGCGAAAAAACTTGATTTATAGACCTAAGAAATATTTGTGTACTAAATATAGATGTAAATAGGTATACACCTAGAAAATATTAGAAAGTAATTCGGTAAGGAAGAACGCATTAATTTAATTTTAAGAGTTAACAGTTGTAAAACTATAAACAATTTCTAACAAACAAATACATGGTTTTTAAAATTTCTGCTTCATAAAACATAATACCATCCGTTGTGTTTATTTCAGTTACATATTTGCACTTTCAGTGCTATCGACGTGTTATTACTTTACAATGAACGCCATGAAAACTGATGACTAGTTATCAATACGCCGTCAAGGTTTTTAAATAATTCCGACGACGTTACACTAGGGTAACATCTGTATAACTATTTTGAAAGTTGACAACCAGCAATACAGAGACCTCCATCCCTGACAGCGCTGGAACAGCGATTAGTTTCCCTAGTCGGTTCAGGGACACCCATAAAGAAGTCGCCCGCTCACAACTGGTGTATTGGGAGCGAAGTAAACGAGGTAGAAACCAAAGACAAACTCAACGTAGGTGGTCGGCCGCGCATGAACTGGACGATGTCGGCGAGTATTTGTAGTCGGCGCGCCGCCGAGGGCGATGAACCTACCAACACCACGGCCGGGCGCGAGCCACCGGAAGGCGACGTGAAAACCTCCAGCGAGCAACCACCTTCCACTTTGCTCCCACGCGCCGTCGAGACCACACGCATTTGGTTCGTTTTACAACCTCCACCGAGACTTCCTGCTCCGCTACGCCGAGGGGCCGCTGTGGTGTATCGGCTAGAGCGATCGCCTCCCACCAAGGCGAAGTGGGTTCGATTCCCGGCGGGGTCGCTCTCGAATTAACGCACGCGGGAATAGTGCTGGACGATGCCGCTGGTCGGCGGGTTTTCTCGGGGATTTCCCGTTTCCCGCGGCCTTGCATTCCAGCGATGCTCCATACCTCGATCCACACTCATCGGCCCTCAAGACCTCGATGTCAAAAACCGGCCAGATCTCTCCACCCTCTACTGCAACGACTTTCGTCTTCTACGCATGTCCCCAAAGTTGGCTGTCTCGCCCATTACGTCCCATCGTACATATTTGTCGTAAATGGCAAACACTGCACACGCCAAAGCCGCAGAGTAGAAAAATGTACATAAATGACACTGCGTGGCTGTTCCTTTGACGTAGGTGTACGCAGTAAAATTATTTCATTGGCCGGTGACACGTCAGAACGCCGTTCGCGAATCACCGCTTCATAACTTACTCGCCAGCCGGAAGCCCAGCCAATCCCTTACTATTACTATAAATGCGAAAGTGTGTTTGTTTGTTTGCTTGTCCTTCTTTCATGTCGCAACGGAGCAACGGATCGACGTGATTTTTTTTACAAAGATAGTTGGAGGGCCGGGAAGGTACATTGGCTACTTTTTATCGCGAGAAAATATCTCATTCCCTCAGGAATAAAATTGTAGTAAAAATAGCGCTTGAGGTACACTGCTGCGTCAATGTAAGTTGTTTGTGTAGGACGAAAGCACAGTGTCACACAAAAAACAATACAGAAATTGTGGGAGGAATGGTTGTATTACTGGCTGGTGACTTCCGCCAAACTCTACGGGTGATTCAGAGGGGCACACCTGCAGATGAGATCAAAGCCTGTCTCAAGTCATCAAGATTATTGGCAAATGTCAAGAAATTCAGCTTGACGGAAAATATGAGAGTTCACCTCTACAATGACGTTGATACAGGACATTATGCTAATACACTATTAAAAATTGGAGATGGGCGGTTAGAAACAGANATGACGTTGATACAGGACATTATGCTAATACACTATTAAAAATTGGAGATGGGCGGTTAGAAACAGATGCCAAGGGTTGTGTGTCCATAAGGGGGGATTTTAGTAATATGTTGCAGAGTGATACCAAGCTGATGGCTAGCGTTTACCCAGATCTACAAAGAAATATAAATGACGGCCAGTGGCTATGTAAAAGAGCGATTCTAGCGCCAAAAAATGACATCGTTAGTGCTCTGTTGTTTGTTTATTATCAATGTCTGTCTACTAACAAATACCGTTATTTCTCCTATAAGTTTGTTACTATAACCACGCTAGCGAAGCCGTGTGGGGGTTGTGGGTCGGAAGGGTTTTGGCCTGCAGGAGGGGGGGGGGGAGGAGGGACTGTAACACGAGTCCCGTGTGCTCGGCTGGCACTCAGTCGGCTCGCGTCATTAGTAACAAACTAATCACGTTCAAGCATGTACGTGTATTTATTGCGAGTCCGCTGTGAGTTTTGATTTCGATTTTTTATTTAAAAAAAATAACCTAAACAATAATTTTGTAGTCCACGTGAGCGGAGCCGCGGGCGCAGCTAGTAAGGCATATTTCGCAGCCTGCGGTAGCCAGTCAGACACAAGCCACGTTCCCAGAGCCTCGCGCAGCCAGTGATATCATGTGCATGACCATATGATAGGAATCGTCATGCCTTTCCGCATCTGTGTAGTTGGCTACCCTGTGACTCGCTCACACACAGAAAGTCTGATGTTGTGCCAACCGTATTAATGCAACTATTATAGTAATGTTTCGTTATCTGTGAGCCGTCAGTAACTAATGTTGTTATTAATGTTAATTTAACATTTCAGTAAGTACGTTTGTAACAACCTTACCTACTTACTATACTGTCAACATCTAGGTGGTGTTTATGGCAAAACAAACCATATATCGAATTTATGTTTACATTTATGTTAAAACTTTTCTTGCATTTTAATTGCTTTAGATAAACATAACCGATATAAAATCAATTAAGAGCAATTATTTTGTCCCAAAAAATATTACCAACGAAAATATATGACGACCGGCAGATGAATTGAACCGGCGCCTTGAAAACCTAACGTTCTACCAACTGCTCTATTTTAACATGCCTTCGCTTCATATTGTGGGCATTCAGGACAATATTACGACAAACTGCAGTTCTGTTGCGTTACATGGATATACTCTCTGCTCTTTAATATGTGCATATTTGGCACACATAAACTGCTTTGCAAGGCTTGAGAGCTATTATAAGCTGCATCTAGTTGTTATAAAATGCTTCAAAAATTTAAATACAATGGCTTTATTTTACGACGTTATCGCTGTTCGCTAATTTCCGCCATATTACTACGTCAAGTCAGTGTAAACTTGTGTTGGTTGGGCATTACTTTAAAGTCGCAGTAACACAAAATATGTTGTTCTTCCTGTTATTTTTATCCCAGTACAACATTTGTTTGCGGCAGCATTACTTAGATGCTTTATTAACCTTAACNTGTTCTTCCTGTTATTTTTATCCCAGTACAACATTTGTTTGCGGCAGCATTACTTAGATGCTTTATTAACCTTAACGCGTTAACAGTATATATGCGTTATAGTAATAAATGAATTTGTAAATGGTTATCATTATTAATTTTGCCACAACATTATTAATTTTACTACAGCATAAACGTTTAAAGCAATGCCTCCATAGTATTTTGTTGTTGTAAGAATATGAGACTTTTTTTTCCGTGCAGTGTCCAACGCTGGCAGTGTCCTGTTGTTAAACTGCTTAGTGAACGTTTGCTGTAGATCTCCTTCAGGCGTGGTACCAGCCTCTGTCGTCGAGCAACAAGCACGTCTGGGCTATTCACGATAAAGTGATTACTTTTAACACGGCTGCGTAGTGCGACAGACGAGTCAGAGTATGCGGTTCTACGTGTTGAATGATCGTAGGTGTACCTTGGCCACTTCCTGCAATATCGCTTGCTACCGAAAAACGCTTTGTCCATCTTACATTCCCACAAAAATATTTTATCTAAAAATCTTACTAGCCATAAAATTGATGGTAAATTGAGATACATAGAATCAGCAGAAACACAAACTCTTATTAATTCTCTAGTACTTGCTTTCTTGTAGTGCGTTTCCTCTCTTCGAAAGGCACAAAGTGTATTTTTTTGTGTGGAAGCGATATTGTACAAAGTAGAAGAGTCATGCCTAAAGTAACTCGACATATATCCTTAATATAGGCTTGTTTTGTTCCGTGTGCAGTGAACATCAGTAGTTCACAACATTTTAAGATCGCTGCCCAATAAATCGTCTTTTATTGCGTTCNTGTTCTTCCTGTTATTTTTATCCCAGTACAACATTTGTTTGCGGCAGCATTACTTAGATGCTTTATTAACCTTAACACGTTAACAGTATATATGCGTTATAGTAATAAATGAATTTGTAAATGGTTATCATGATTAACTTTGCCACAACATTATTAATTTTACTACAGCATAAACGTTTAAAGCAATGCCTCCATAGTATTTTGTTGTTGTAAGAATATGAGACTTTTTTTTCCGTGCAGTGTCCAACGCTGGCAGTGTCCTGTTGTTAAACTGCTTAGTGAACGTTTGCTGTAGATCTCCTTCAGGCGTGGTACCAGCCTCTGTCGTCGAGCAACAAGCACGTCTGGGCTATTCACGATAAAGTGATTACTTTTAACACGGCTGCGTAGTGCGACAGACGAGTCAGAGTATGCGGTTCTACGTGTTGAATGATCGTAGGTGTACCTTGGCCACTTCCTGCAATATCGCTTGCTACCGAAAAACGCTTTGTCCATCTTACATTCCCACAAAAATATTTTATCTAAAAATCTTACTAGCCATAAAATTGATGGTAAATTGAGATATATAGAATAAGCAGAAACACAAACTCTTATTAATTCTCTAGTACTTGCTTTCTTGTAGTGCGTTTCTTCTCTTCGAAAGGCACAAAGTGTATTTTTTTGTGTGGAAGCGATATTGTACAAAGTAGAAGAGTCATGCCTAAAGTAACTCAACACATATCCTTAATATAGGCTTGTTTTTTTCCGTGTGCAGTGAACATCAGTAGTTCACAACATTTTAAGATCGCTGCCCAATAAATCGTCTTTTATTGCGTTCNGTTCCGTGTGCAGTGAACATCAGTAGTTCACAACATTTTAAGATCGCTGCCCAATAAATCGTCTTTTATTGCGTTCTTTTTTTTGCTTGAACTTATAGCATTTACTTGAAAAAGTCTTAAATTTTTTAATTCGTGCATTACGTTATAATTAATGAAAACTTGTAGCATATTTTAGTTTCCTCTAAAAATATTATTTCATTGATCTGAAACATTCCTTGATATATATGCCATCCTGGTCACCAAAAATATACATTATTAACCAGCGTAAAATTAATTTTATTATTATTAAAATGAGATTAATAATGTTGGTTTGAGATAAAACGATAGCGAGGAAAATATTTACTCATTGTAACACTCCATAGAAGTTCACTGAGNACGATAGCGAGGAAAATATTTACTCATTGTAACACTCCATAGAAGTTCACTGAGCAGGGAAGCAGCAGAAGGGTGTGAACCTGTCGGTAAACACTTCAACACATGCAAAATACTTAAATATATATATATGGAAATTATATAATTTAATAATAAATGTGTCCCAATATTTTAATTAATTATAAACATTAGTTAGCACACCAACCAATATGTTTAATTTAAAAATGCAGTAGTTCAACAACTGTAAGTTCTAGTCTAGGAGAACCCCGAGGCCGCGTTGATTCCACGACCCGATACAAGGTCGAGACCCAACGGTTGACAAACACTGGTATCGATTATTAGGCTAAATATACTAATTGCCCAATGTAAAATGTATACACAACAATGGCTGAAAAGTTTGAAGTATTCATCATTCCATTCCTGGCTGAAGAGTACAGTATATGAGATTTTCTATGTAGGGTATAATAATTGGGTGGCGTCTTCCCATTTTCACTAGTAACTTCAGCAACACCGTCCATCAGACAATCATGAAGCNGGTATAATAATTGGGTGGCGTCTTCCCATTTTCACTAGTAACTTCAGCAACACCGTCCATCAGACAATCATGAAGCGGATGTATTTTTTGACATATTCCCCAACTTTTCCTAAATATACGGCTACAGTTGGTAAACATTATTTTTCCCCCTGGAAAAATTACTCTTTGGTTTAAATTCCAGGAGGGGTGGGATTCTAACAGTAACATACTCGAAAAGAGGCATAAAGGAAGTAGGATAGAAACCCATTGAAACTTTCCATCGAATGTCTTATAGGAAGAGGGGGGTGTTGGACGACGAGGATGTGNGGTAGGATAGAAACCCATTGAAACTTTCCATCGAATGTCTTATAGGAAGAGGGGGGTGTTGGACGACGAGGATGTGGAAGAGAAGAAAGGAAAAGAAAGCGATTGTTTATCCGAGCCTCAGAAAAAGAGAAGGGTACCCTGGGAAGTGTTTTCAGTGGGTCCGCGTTGAGGAAAGAGGCAATGTTTTCACAAGTTAAATTGGATGCAACGTTGGAAGAATCGAATAAAAACGGAGACGCCCGTAATTTTTTTTTTTTTTTTTTTTTTTTTTTTTNTTTTTTTTTGGTACTGCATGGTCCTGGGGGATGATATCGTATTCAATTCCACGAAAGTGCCGCCTGATATTTACTGTTAGCTTTACCAAACGTTTCTCCCAGCAGAAGGGGAAAAGATATTGCTTCAGATGTTGAGTTTTAATGGGAAACTCGAATGTGAGATAACGGAAAAACTCACATTTCTCAGTGCGATAGGTTTTGATACAGATTGTTCTGAGAAATCGTTACATTATCGGTTTCAGTTTTTACACCGCCGTGCATCGCAAATCTTATTTTGCAAATTTGGTTACATATCTAGTAATTCAGTTTCCTGAAGTTATATCTGTTGCTGCAACAGTTTCACATCGTTAAGAAATATTAAATATTTTGAAAGAATATTAGTGGCTTACGCTTTAATTATTCTCTAATTTATAATAATTTTAAGATGCGGTAATTAAAAAAAACTGTTAATTATTTTAAACACAATTCTTTGTAATCTAAAAATGTTTCCGTTCATAAAAATGTTTGTTTTTAACAACTGAGACGAAAATAATCCTCTCCCAATGTTATCGATTTTTAAGGTTAGTATTTCACGGTTTGCATTAGCCTTTTTGCTGCCAGTGTCAATTATATTAAACAAATAAAATATTAAGTAATAGTGATTATAACTTTAATTGGAATCGTTGAACCTCCCGTTCACTCTCAAAACGAACGGAAATTTCCTCGGTACTCAACTGTATATACTGTTCACTGTAAACTGATAAATTTTGAAAGCCCTGCTTAGGATCTTCTTGGATTGTCTTGTATGCTGGTACCAGATGTAAATTTAACATTGAGGTGGGTCTGCGATCACTTTATTTATGTGCTATCTTAACGAAATGGTGTAATTGTTAGGCTTGTAAATGTGTTACTTATATGCAGATCCAAACTATAATGCCGACAAATAGGGCCACCTGTTTTTAGCGAAAATATATATGCTCAAGCTATACTTCAACTTCTTACGTGCACGCTTGCGCATTTCCTTCGTCTATTGGGNTTAGCGAAAATATATATGCTCAAGCTATACTTCAACTTCTTACGTGCACGCTTGCGCATTTCCTTCGTCTATTGGGCGAGAGTCTGTGTGAGAAGACATTTTTTACTCGACTGGGCCAATCAGAATGAAGTTAACAAGACACTGAACCTCCGTGATTGGCTGGCAGACACACAAGACTNCTACTCGACTGGGCCAATCAGAATGAAGTTAACAAGACACTGAACCTCCGTGATTGGCTGGCAGACACACAAGACTTGTGCGAGTTAAAATCATCCAACCGCGGTATTGGTTCTGAAATAACGTGTTTTGGAATACAACTAGTTGTGGAATTTCTTCGCGAAAAACAGCTGGCCTTAATAATAAAATAAACACTTAACTCAATGGACGTAATTTTAAACATTACACTCGCAATACGACACCAAACCTCAGCACTATTTTTATTTCTTCGGGAGCTAGAACGCCACTGTGCGCTGCAACATTTACGGGCAGTANACACCAAACCTCAGCACTATTTTTATTTCTTCGGGAGCTAGAACGCCACTGTGCGCTGCAACATTTACGGGCAGTATTTTTTTTTCAAATGTTGAATAAGAAACTGCTCTTTTTACCGTGAACAGCCTATACTACTGGCAGAAATCAGTAACTATGCGAAAGCTTTGGAAGTCACATGAACCATGTAACGGTAACACTGATCTCACGACAGGATAGTGGCTCAGAGAAGATAAGTACATTGAAGTGAAATAGCGGAATACACTGTGAACTCCAGCCGCTCACGCCAGCGGAGAAGCGTCACTCGCAAGTAACATATAGGAACGCCGTTCGTCAATCACCGCCACCGTGTTACTTGCCGGCGCAGCGACTACACCACTCGCCTCCCACCTAGGCAACCTGGATTTGATTCCCGTCGGAGTAGCTCCCGGAATTTCGCTCGTGGGAATCGTGCCGGACGATGCCACTGGCCGGAGGGTTTTCTCGGTGATCTGCCATTCCCCTGCCCCTGCATTCCGGTGCTATTCCGCACTCACTTTGCTTCACCCTCATCGGCTCTCAAGGCCCCGACGTTAAGAGCCGCGCAAACCTGTCCTGTCCAACTCACTTTCCAGCTGACAACTCAGCCAACAGGGAAATTTTCACAGCGCGAAGTAGTCAGTTAGAAAGAAGCCTCGTTCCTAGAATTGCATACAGTCAATCAAAGAATACGTACTGCCACATCAAAGGAACCATCACGTCATTTCTTCTCTGTGTACTTAACAATTCCGTGACTACTGTGCAACATCCATTACTAGCCGGCTGTCAGCCAATGCGATGTCAACTTGTTAGTGTCCCAATGAAATATTCTTTCCTATGTGTATATAGTCCATCCACGGCTCCTTCGCACATTTCTGAAGCCTCGCTGAAGTTCCACTTCCAGAATATTTCTCCGCCTGATGCAAACAAAGCTGTACTCAGTGTAATAATATTTCGCATAACAATTATTTCTTACTGGGCATTACCAACACACCATTTTCTCCCTGTTTTTATTTAAAATAACTATAAATGAAATATTATAATTTATAGGAAATATGAGAGTAAAACTTCATTTTAACTTAAATTAACTAATTTTTATGTCAACAGAAGTAAAAATAGCTCGTGAGACATGACATTTTTAGGACACAACCAAGCACTTAATACATTGGGTGATATTTCAAAGGTTTTGTTCAAAAACTGTGAAGAAACTACGAATGGACTATAAGTACATTCAATTGTGATCGTTTGAAAACTTTTCACTTTGAGTGCAACTGACTTATCATTGGCGAGGAAATGTTACGTCGTCAATGTCTTCAAGGAAATCGGACGTCGGTACACGCTAAGAACCATTTCTGGTGAACTTCCTAAACTGAAATGGAAGTTTTTAACCCATATATATCGTGTGGAAATAATACCACACATATGGAATGTTTATCGTCACTACTATACAAAGTTGCGAAGTTTCCTATGTATTTGACTGTTTCATGGGCAAATGTAGGAACCCTAGCATGAATGTATGGGAAATAACTTTACCACTCGCATTTTCTCACTCTAGTAATAAACTCATAGATTAAATTTCCGAATAATTTCACAGTGTGTATATCACGGCGAAATCTTTTGAATTCACACGTCGTCGCCAACACTCACAGGGTTAATGTAGGCATGAAAGGGTTCAACCTAGGCTTGTTGGCGTGTGTGAGGGACGTTGCACCAGAAGTAAATTCAATTACGCTGTAAACAGCGTACCATAATAAAAACCCTCGCACTTTTTGATGCATAATTCATTATTGGGATTATGTTGCGTAATCTTGTAAAGAGCTATTGCGGATTGCAATAAACACATTCATATTGGACTAGCTCGCACTGTATAGACAGCGATATCTCGNTGTAAAGAGCTATTGCGGATTGCAATAAACACATTCATATTGGACTAGCTCGCACTGTATAGACAGCGATATCTCGCGATAAGATTTCGAGACAATATATAGTTCAGATCACTATAGAGACGTTTACCTTCCTCGATTGGGTGCATTATGTCTTGGCATCTGTCATCTGCCTGCCCACGAATCACAGAGATTCACTCCCGAAGTAACCGGATTTTGAGCGGTAAGTTAGGGAAAAGGTTTCTCATGCAGACAACAGCCAATGAACGACAAGAAAATGCTTGTGTGTGCATACAGCATAGAAATATAACGTGCACTCAGATTTTTTTTCGTGAAAAATCTCTAGCTCTACCAATGTATGGCGGAGCGTTAAGATAATTTGCGTACAGCTCTGATAAAATAATTTGTTCGTTGTAAAGGTTGGATTTTTTTTTTTTTTCCCCGAGTGAGAGAATAAATCGTAACGGCTTGCACGGCCGAGGAGTTGCCGTCTGCCGGAATTACATTTCCCGAGAACGTTACTGGCGACAGTGCCAAGTCCCTCGAGCGTCCCTCTTCAGTCGAGCGTCGTTTGCGTGCCTTCCCCCGGGTTGCTGAGTCTCATCTTGTTCAAACATCCCGTGAGGGGCGCACGAGGGTTCTGAACCACGCACTCTCGCCCTCCAGAGAGAGAGAGAGAGAGAGAGAGCTGTCTGGTGAGAGAACCCGTCCAGGCGTACGGCAACCTATGTTTACGCTACTTCCACCGCAGTGCCGCTCCGGCTCCAGGTAAACACAGCGGGTTGCGTAACCGGGTGACCTCAGGCGTTGGCGTGTACGGAAGTTTTCCAGTAGTTCGGTCGCTTTTCAGAGCCCTGCTTGGTTCACGCATTCTGTGAAACTGAATCCTTCCGCTTCACATCACTGTCACAGAGTACTGACGCATATAAGCTATTCACGGTAAAGTATGCACCTATTTAAGCTCTCTCATTTGGAATAATAGTCAATAAATATATTTTTTGTAGCCTTAGACGTTAACTTTTTAATTCGGTGAAACATGTCCACTGTGTATATTTATTACATGGCAATATATATTTTAACAAGAGCTTACTGATATAACTAATAGCATACTTTCCTCAACACGGTTGCAACTAATTTTTAAATAAATTCTTAAAAGCTGAGTTGGTAGGAAGGACTTCACTTCTCTTTGAAAGCAATGAAATGAGAAATGAAACTAGAAACTTATGCAACAGTAGTGAGACAATTACTAATACACACATGCCTTACCCGAGACTTAAACCCAGAAAACCTCCACTATAAACTAGCCTGCAATTCACTGCATTACGGAGGTCATATTCGGGGCATCAACTTTGGATTTAATCAGTCGAATGTTGCGAATGATAGAGGTTTTTTAACCTAAAATAATGACAGGACCTTTACTATGAAAATAAGTGACTTACATAAAACATGTAAATTTAAATGACCTACCGTAGCTTGACGTATGTGAAGAATTTGAAGGAAATAGTTCGTTTGGTCCCTGAGATATGCTAGAAAAAACTTAATTTTCTTATTTTTTGCTATCGTACAAAATTTCCAGAAAAAGATGCTCTATATACAATGCTTCTAATGTATACTCTCTACATACAAATTTTGTTCGAATTTTGGTTAAATTGTTTAATATCTAAGTCAAACTAAACAATATGATATGTGAAGCTGTCCTTTTGATCATCGTTGTCTGAGCCATTTAAATCATGAAATTTTACATGGCCTTCTGTAACATTTATGGTGTGCACAATTTCGTACAAATTAGCTGAAATTTTCCAATTTAACATATNTTTACATGGCCTTCTGTAACATTTATGGTGTGCACAATTTCGTACAAATTAGCTGAAATTTTCCAATTTAACATATGGTGGGAATTGTTTCATTGATCCTCGAGAGATGGCATGAAACCTCCACAATTAACATGATGCACTCTTCATAAATGGAAGAAAAAAAGTAATGTAGTAGAAATTTATATTATTGTATATTGCCAATATACAAAGTAAAGTAAAAATAGATTACACAGTTTCGTAGATAAAGGCAAAAAACTAAAATTATTTAATTGCCGCTATTCTAAAATTAAGTGTGTCCTACCTTTAAAAAAATACATTTATTATTATGGCCTACCACAGTACAACATTCGCCAAATTTTGTAAGAATGTGTTGATTGTCTTCCGAGATACGAAATAAAATCATTATTTTCTATTGTTAGGTCTATCTTACAAAATGGCAGAGAAATGAGGCTCTGCATAGACAATTTTATGATTGTAATAGGTACTGCCAGTATAAAAAGTAAAGTTGGAATTTGTTTCGTTAATAAAGTATACTGATCTAAAACATTTATATAGCCACCTTTAAAAATAAATGCTTAAAAAATTTATATTTTTTAAATTGGTGCTATTTTACAACATGGCAAACTAACAACAATATCATTCTCAAATTTTAATGCCTATACAATGGTCTGCCAGCATACAAAATTTGGTTTAAATAGGTTGAATGGTTCCCGAGATATGACATATCAACCAAATTTTTAAAATGGCCGCCATTTTGAAAGTAAATGCCCGACGCGGTCAACAACTTTACAAGTCACGTGTCCTAATTTAGTACTACATGTGTACCGATTTTGGTGAAATCCGTTTCACGCGTTCAAAAAATGAAAGGAAGACACTACACACATACATACACACAGACGGGAAAGTGATATCATAAGCATTTCTTTCCTTCGGGAATTCAGGCTAAAGAGTGGCGGAAACATAAAAATGGCTGATAGGAAATAGTAAATAGGGCTTCATAAGTGCTCACTTTACCGTGAACAATCTATGCAGATGTGAAACAACCGGTTTTCACGCGAACTCCAGCCGTGCATGCCTGCGGCATGGCGCCGCCGTTCAGCAACATGTTTTAAACTCCGTTCGCCAATTACTCGACAGCTGGCAGAACATCCAATACGGAAACTTCCACAGTACGCTGTAACCAGATGGAAACAATTTCTGATTGCCAGGGTTTCGCCACGCCAATCAGAGAGTGGGTACGCCCACGACGATGTAGCCGACACGCCATTTAACTTCTGTAATATACAAAGTGTGTGACGGGAGGGCGTTCGCATGGTTGCATAACCCGATGAACCCAGGCGTTGGCGTTTACTGGTTTGCACGCACGGTCACTGCGCTGCGGGTATGGCAGTGCCCCGTTAACTGGCCGCTTCCGTGAATTCTGCTTAGTTCCTACATTCTGCAAAACTGTATTCTTCCGCTTCGTGTCATAAGGAAAATTTCCTTAGACTCATATAATCGTATGAACGCTGTGAAATCATAAGAAACACTAATTTCTTACTGTGCTGTCTGTTAAACACGGTGTATATGTCCACTCACAGCATTTTGCCGAAGAGGTAAAATGATTGTTCGTGTTGCTTAAAGTCTGGATCTTGCACTAATAAAATCATGGTCTTCCCTTGAGTAATGCTATTCGCGGCTGGGAATGTTGGTCGTTCATTTTGCCTATAATTCGCATAAAAATGTTTTGATGCCGTCCATTGTACATTTTTTATGACAAATTCATTAACTCATTAATTTATTTAATAGTTCGTGTTGTTCCAGGTGCTGCAACAGGGGAGATTTTTAGTTTGAGAAGTTCTTAAGAAACGCGGTCTTACACTATGAAATTGTGTTCTCAATAACGCCTATCTTGTTTGTATTTCAACTGTTTCACGCCTGGCATTCATTAACTTACAAGAACGCTGTACTCTTCAACTTAAATTTGGTAACGAAACCTGGATAAGCGTAACTGGTTAAAAGAACTGGCGGATTGTAACTGCTGTTATACGACACGTAAAACAAATAGTGGATTGTAACACCGGATATGTGTAAACGAGTGAAAGCTGTGGAGAAAGCACACGGGACTGTTTTATTATGCGCAACCGTTTGGTCTCAGTGGCCCCACGAATCTAACTTACGATCGCCACACGACATTGCAGATATGCTGCGACTGCTACAGTTGACGAGGAGATGCTGAATAATCTGCACGGTAATATCCTGCGTAGTGCAGCCGCAGGCTAGAGAATGGGCGATGGGCACTTTGAACATCTGATGTAAATCCCGCCGGTTGTGGACCATTAGTTCGGTTCTTATGCTTGTAATGCAGAGTGGCGTGTTTTAATCTGTACCGTTATTTCAATCTGTGTGATCTCTCGTTTCCCCCGCCCTTTCATTCCGGTGCTATTCCATACTCACCTCAATCAACCTCGTCGGCTCTCAAGACAACGCTGTTAATAACCGCCCCATATCTCTTCACTCGCTCTATGTATAGTGGAAAAAAAAATGTGTTAGCTCTTTACATTTAAATGTTATGGTAAGCATTAAAAATAATATTTTTAACGGCAATAACCATTTATTCACGAAGGGACAGGAAACTATTTAGTAGTGAGCACAAACGCTCAGCCACCGGGGCCCCCGCTGTACATAGAGGACGATAGTCTATCGCAAGAGAAGTTGTCTGTTTCCTTGGTTTCGTCATACTGTGCACATGCCACATTTTGTTTATTATTATTAGTTGTCGCGTGTGTATGAAGCTACTTTCCGGGCCAATGAAAATTCCGACACTAAGTCTGAAGTTTTATAATAGGTCTGTGCAAAGTAAAAAGTCAAGTGCCACATGCATTCGTAAAAGAACAAGGTCGATACACTATTTCGGAAAAAAATATGTTGGCTAAAAATTTTATTCCGTAATTTGAGTAATTATGTAATTAATTTTTATGGTAAAAATGTTCTTTTATTGTATAAAAAAATATCAACATGATGCACGACGTAGAGATAGAGAAGGAGAAGCAACAATTTAAAAGAAAATTATGTGCACAGAGAAACTGTATTTTTATTGGACTTGTTAATACGCCCGTTTTTAACCAGTTGAGTCGCCGTATCCACGGCCAAGGGCATGTTTCACGTGAAGGATGCTGATGGCCAGTACTGCGCACGTCAGTCAGTCGGGGGCCTGTGTTCTCGACGTTTGTTGTGAATAGTCGATGTGCGGAAGTTCATACGACTCCAGTTTATGAACGGTTGATGCTGATTATCGCCGAGTGCGCAGTACGTTGTTCGATGTTTGAGAGAAGCACACTCGCCACTAGTACAGCGCTTGAAAAAATATTAAATTATTACACACTTGAGCTCGTGAATGAATTCGGCAGTGAACGGGTCAACACTTCCAGGCATGGCAATCTACATATTGTTACAAGACGCATGAGGCGCGCATCCGAGCTCGTGAGGGATGGAGGTCTTAATAAAAATAAAGAACTATATCTGATTTTAGTTTATTCACACAGTTATTATTTATTTACAGCGTTAATCTGTCTATCTCCCGGCATTACCAATACGTATATTTTCTCCCTGTTTTAATCAAATGAATTACAAATGAAATATAACAATTTATAGATTAATAATAAGTAAAAGTTCAATTTGACCAAAAATATTTAATGTATATTTTAACACTAATTAATGCATTTGTTTGATTATAGTTAGAGCCAGTGCCTTTTCGCTTAAAAATCGGAGCACACAGTAGACTTCAATACTATATACACACCTCTGCTGTTGTTATGCCTCCATTGGCTGCTGGTGCCGTGTCCGTCTTTGACCAAGCCACTCAGGACTAAGTAACTCTGACACTGAACCTTCGTGATTCGTGCGCAAACGGTTAACACGAGCCAGAACATTTTTTTTAGCGAATCAAAGAAGCTGGACGACCCTACAGTGCTTTGGATTGTATCTTGTCTCGAAATCTTTTCGCGAAATATCACTGCCCCTAGTTATAGTCAATTAACTCATACTAACCATAAACACACGTTCAGTTTGTCTGTTGCCATAACTTTTAATGTATTTCACTCACGCATCCAGCCCAATAGGCCAGCCTGCCAGTCGCGTTATTCGCTGCGCCGAAGCTCGCAGTCGTCGATTTTCCGCACTCTGGTCACTTCTCTCGCCATTCGTTTCGCTCGTCGTCTATCGCTGAAACTCCAGCCACTCATCCACTGAACATCTCCCGGCTCGGACGCCTGTCGCATTTATATATCAGTTGTCCCGACCATCTGGAAGCTTCAACGCACCGCGAGTCACGCTGAGAGAAATGAGGTCAATATTCCAGAGCATTCTTCAGATGTCTCAAAGACACCCGATACCCAAGGTCGGGAGCGGCACGCGCCCTGATAGGCACCCGCTTTGTAAACATTCCTTTGTGAAAAGCCGCTGCGTCACAGGCTGCAACCGTGCCTCGTACCCTCGCCGAGCGGCCTCCTGTAACAATACTGAACATTGCACACGAAGTGTGTTTTACCCTTTCAAACCTAATTTAATTTATGGTTTCACGTGTTGCAAGAAAGAAAATTTATGATCCATGCTGCACTTTAAGCCGACATGTCACGTGTTTCTGCCGGCCGATGCCGCTGGTCGGCGGTTTTTTTTTGTATCTTCCGTTTCCCCCGCCCTTTCATTCCGGCGCTGCTTCATACCAGCCTCACTACTCTCATCGGCTCTTAAGACCTCGATATTAAGAGTCGTATAAATTTCTCCACACCACTCCACAAATCGGTGCGTAGACACCACAATAATTTGCGGATTATTTTCGGGACTAGTAAGAATTAAAAAATTGTATATGTATGTGCCACTTCTACAATTGTTTCACGCGTTATTTGACACCTTATGGACAACCAGGGACCAGCTATAAAGATGCTTCAAATTGCAGGCCCAATCACTGCCATAACATTTGGCAGTAAACGACAAACGAGGAGCAAATACCTGCATTACTTTATAGTGTACTCCCAATATCTTCACAAATTCTGAATGAATCCTTCGAAAGATCACCTCATGTAGGACGAGTTTCGTTGTTTTCTAAATGCTTTATGTGTCAAAAGCACTTTATACTCTGTTAACATAAAAGTATTTTATTTTTGGTCAAATTGAACTTTTACTTATTATTAATCTATAAATTGTTACATTTCATTTGTAATTCATTTGATTAAAACAGGGAGAAAATATACGTATTGGTAATGCCGTGTAAAGAGTAATTCTCATGTAAATTTTTTTTAAACTGAGTGCGCACAAATACGGTGCGTTGGCCCATTTCGTGTAATTTTCTAGACTTTGTTAGGATTTGTTTGNAGCTATAAAGATGCTTCAAATTGCAGGCCCAATCACTGCCATAACATTTGGCAGTAAACGACAAACGAGGAGCAAACACCTGCATTACTTTATAGTGTACTCCCAATATCTTCACAAATTCTGAATGAATCCTTCGAAAAATCACCTCATGTAGGACGGGTTTCGTTGTTTTCTAAATACTTTATGTGTCAAATGCACTTTATACTCTGTTAACATAAAAGTATTTTATTTTTGGTCAAATTGAACTTTTACTTATTATTAATCTATAAATTGTTACATTTCATTTGTAATTCATTTGATTAAAACAGGGAGAAAATATACGTATTGGTAATGCCGTGTAAAAAGTAATTCTCATGTAAATTTTTTATTAAACTGAGTGCGCACAAATACGGTGCGTTGGCCCATTTCGTGTAATTTTCTAGACTTTGTTAGGATTTGTTTGTNTTAAACTGAGTGCGCACAAATACGGTGCGTTGGCCCATTTCGTGTAATTTTCTAGACTTTGTTAGGATTTGTTTGTATGAGGCGGAGGAATTGCCTGAAAGTAGAACTTCAGCAGGGCTTCGGAAAAGTTGTAAATAACTACGACATGAATCGACCATATGCAACACTGTGAAGTCTTATCTTACAGGAGACTTAACTCGCGATATTCTCACAACTCCATCGATGCCCATTGCTTCCACGGTGTTCTGGAGGTGGAGTCTGAACCTAACACGCGTGTCCTCTTTCGTAGTTCCTCAATATGAGTGAGATTCGCGTAGTGCCCTTCCTTCACCTTGATCTAGAGAGTGTTTGCTGTCTGATCGGCGGTTCATATGTGTTGACAGGAAGTTTCGTAAACTGGCCGATGGCCTCCTCCGCTGTGTAGTAGATCTTGCATTATGCGAAATTATAACTTGTGAGTCAGCAAGTACACTGTCAAAAATTCTTCTCATTTTTACGGAAAAGGTATAAAAAATACTTCATAACTCTCCGTAAAATTACGGACACGTTACATTTCCAATAACGGACTTTCAGTAAAATTTAAAAAACTTTCCGCGAATTGGTTGAACCTCTCCGTAAATTCGTTTTTTAGTTTTTCTATATTTCCCTTTAAAAAACCGCAAAAATATTNGCGAATTGGTTGAACCTCTCCGTAAATTCGTTTTTTAGTTTTTCTATATTTCCCTTTAAAAAACCGCAAAAATATTTAATTGTTGCTGGCATGGTGTTTTATTAGGTAGGTGTTAAAAGGAAATTTTAAAAAAGTTAGATGTTTTATTTTGGAGCAATATTTAAACACAATTCAGAACTTTTGCAGTTTATGATGTTTACCATTTACCTAACACCGTATTATTTAAATGCTGATATAATAATGGTATTTATAAAAATGTGACATGTGAAACTTTTTCAGTTTCTAGTAATGTTTAAGTTTTTTAAGTAATTCTAACTGTTAAAGGTGAAAAATAATACTTTTTGATTTTTAAGGGAACAATTTAAAGTGACGTGGATGTCCTAACTGCCGTAGAAACAATAATTTTCTGGTCGCAGTGGTGAAGAAATATTCGTTTATACTCGGCATTGTTCGTTCACGAAACTCGAATATTTCGGAATTTTGGAGACGTTCCGATTTTGCTCTCTTTTTCTTTACATATTGCGTGTACGTTTATTTACTATACATTTAAGAAAAAATATCCGTAAAAATTCGGAAATTTTAAACAGGGTGCTATTTAGAGAAAATGTATCGTATGTGTAATGACGATTTATTTCCATTGTCATCCTACACTTACATTCCCGACTTATATTTCGGATATTTAAAATTTTCACCTGTCGTCTTCCTCGCATATTCCATTTTCTACGCAGCTAACTGAATATCCTGCTGTGCTGGATAAATGTTATTTTGTATGGCATTAAATTTGTACCGACTTGTAAGTGCGAAAAAATATTTATGTTCAAATAAAGGTATTTCCTACCTTACGCGACTCGCGTCGTCTTTTTCTAAGTGGCGGTACTTTCACCAGTTGTCTTTTTCTCTGCAGATCCAGTGCCGAAGTTTCTGCAGTTTAGCAGATAACATTGTAGTTGAAGTACCAGTGCCGAGGGAACTTTTTAAAAAGAAATGAAGGAAAAGTCCTTATAGTTATGCCACGGTAAATTAAACCCCGTTCATTCAAATCTCTAAATAATATAAAACAAATTCGCTTATCCGCGTCTGCCTGTGTATTCACTTAGTACTTCTAAACTACTTGATGTATTTTGATGCAGTTTTAAACATCATTTAGAGAAATTCTTGAGGAAGGTCTTGGTTTATAAAACATTTATATTTTATGTAAGGACAGTAGAGAAATGTTAACCGTTTTTAATCAAGTCGTAAAAAACCGCTTTTAGGGCGCTTACATGGCTTGCACTGACTAAACCATAAGAGATACATCAAATTAATGTACTACAGAATTGTAGCTCCCAAAAAGGTCTACAAAAAAGTCCGCGATATCATACGTTTATCTTTTAAGGATGACCCACAGTAACCATTTTTGTCTTTCAAAGTATCGCTGTAAAAACTAAATTGTTACCTGGCGAAGCTGGACCGGTTCGCTAGTCCAGTATATTTATCGGTTACTACGCCGGTCAAGTACATATAACGTAACGTGTAAAATCAAAATTAACATTTTGAACACTTTTCGACTCAATCACTGAATATCTTACTGCTCGTAATTGTGTATATTTTATCGCATGAGTCACTGGCCTATGATTTTACTTGATGCCAAACAGTTACCTGTTCTAACAAAATTATGAGAATAACAAACTATTTTGTTGCAAAATGTAGCGAATTTTTGTTGTTGGAAATGTTGTAGTTGTTGGGTTATAAGTGACAGGATTAAGCTGGTAATATGACGATATGCCCAGTTTGTTGTGGGCTCCGAACCATTTAATTTTTTTGTCACACGAAATGTAATAATGCTCCGGAATGAAGCGAGCCAACACTGATCTAGTTTCCTCGCCACATGAGTTTGACGCATATAAACTGAGTGGTAGGTTAGTTGTCAGTATCCTAAGGACGCAGTGAACGCACACATACACAGTGATGTTAGTATGTCAATGGTTTCTACTCTGTCGCTTTGTGTTTAAGAGTGCATGGGACGTAAACTAAACCCAAAATATGCCAATTTAAGTCTACAGGTTTTTGGAAGCCAACACAGGAAAAAATTGAAAATAGGTGATCCTATATAATAGTTATTTCAACATTTTGAGCTATTATTTGGCAATATCAATGCATCTGAGGAACATAATATTTTGTTCCGTGATGACATAAAAATTCAAGGCACCAGGAATGGCTCAGAAGAAACGCATAGCCCAGGTCAAATGCTTCCTCACGTAGTTAGTCAACACAGTTCTGTAGGATTTCCCTTTTTTCGAATTCCCAATTTCCGAATTCCGAATTTTTTTCGAATTCCGAATTTCCCGAATTCCGAATTTNACGCATAGCCCAGGTCAAATGCTTCCTCACGTAGTTAGTCAACACAGTTCTGTAGGATTTCCCTTTTTTCGAATTCCTCTATTGGATCCCAAAAATTTAATTAGCTTCAGCCTCTATAGGGTTAGTTTATATCCCATGACCCGTTACCGGAACTCTATTGAGAGCCCTGTTAACGACCTACTTTGGTGCCAATTTGATATACAGGCTGAGTATAAAAGAATACCCCAACTTTGAAGGTATATAATATCAAAACCAAACAACTCACAACCTTGATTGACCAATCAAATTAACCATGGAACAATGAAGTTTGTTTAACATACATTAGTAAATGTTCAGTGAGACCACCATGGACAACCCGAACGACATCTACGCGATAGTTAAACTCGTTCCACGCTCTTGTCAGCATGTCTGCTGTTACGGTTTGGATGGCGTTCGGAACTCTCCGTTTGAGGTGGTGAGGGGGAAGCGAGCTCGCATGCGACACGCCAATGTGAAGGGGACGGTCTGATGTTTCTTGTATGTGCCCAGAACGAAGTAGACGATGCCTTCATGTCTGAGTTGGTTTTTAGCGATGATGCGACATTCCATACAAAAGGTAAGGTGAACCGGCACAACGTGCTGATATGGGGTCAGGAGCCTCCACATGAAACAACCGAACACGAGCGCGCTTCCCCCAAAGTGAACGTGTTTTTTGCTGTATCCAAAGACACTTCTTTCGGCTCTTTCTTTTTTCACGACCCCACTGTTACTGGAATCCCTTATTTGGACATGCTTACAGAGTGGTTGTTTCTTCAGTTAGAAAAGGCGGCGGGGGATTTCATTTTCCAGCAGGATGGTGCGCCACCCCATTGGCACCTAGCTGTTCGCTGATACCTGAACGAGACGTTGCCGCAACGCTGGATTGGTCGAGGAGCAGCTGGTGACCAGGCTCACCACTGGCCCCCAAGAAGCCCGGATCCTACCCCATGCGACTTTTTTCAATGTGGGTGCATAAAGGATCAAGTATTTCGTTCACCATTACCGGCTAACATTGACGACCTCAAAACGAGAATTTTGGACATCACCCAAGCCGTGTTAAATGTAACCTTTAACCGTGAACTGTTCTGAATAATAAATGTATTGCTTTAAATTAACGTCTGTTTATCACAACGTTGTAACCTTGCCTTAGGTTTTTGAAACACAATTGTGCAACTTGCTTACGTTTTGTGATTTGAATGTTTGCCACAACCCCTACATTATATTACACCCATCCAGATAAATGTAAATAAATAATTTAACTAACGCAGAAAAAGGCAAGTACCAATGCATTTAAATATGAGCGGAATGAAAGTTTGGGTAGTCCTATTTGTGTGAATTTTCACTGCTATCTTTAAAGTTTGTCGTTGCTACGTACCATAAATAAGCGACACGAGTTGCGTGCTTGAATTTACTGTGTCTTTTCGTTGGACTGGTTGTCCCATAGTTTTAATTTTTATTCCAACTGAGGCCATTCTTGTTACGAAATATCCCAACACATTAATAACAAGAGGTTAAATAATACAGTTAGTTCCCCTGCAGTTCTAACACGATTAAACACAGTCGCGGCAAAATATGAAAGTGTATTACGTGTAATGTTCTAGGTCGTGTATAACAAATACGTTAACAATGTAAAATTATAAAAGTAAGAACTATCGTTAACATAGACATTGTTAAAAAGTCACAATGCTGACCTAGATATTGTTATAGGCCTAAATTGTGAACATTCATACGAAATGGTTTTTGAAATATGACTAAATTCTTTGAACAGCTGAAAACAGTAAACAAGCATTTGGCAGTCAAAACGTAGTCACATGGCAGTGTTTATGTTTACATTTAGAGGAAGGATACGTAATCAGTAACCAAAAGTAGAACTTAATCAGGGCTTCATAAAAGTGTGAAGTAACTGTGAATGGCCTACAGCTGTGTAAAATTGGACGATTCTTGTAGTTACACGCAGTACTTTGGCTAAATTAACCTTTGCAGTGTTGATTGTCTACATATATTGGATGTCGCACAGGAAGTAGATTTAATTATTTGTACTGTACACAGCATTTTATAACAAACTTCAACCTACAACAGTAAAGTGTCTTCGAAATCACGTTACACGTATTTTATACACGCATAGGAAAGAATTTTATTACTTATTAATAGTAGTGTATAACTGAAACAATCAGTGCCTCCAAGAGGAAAACAATGTTTATATTAACAGAAAATAAATTTTTAAATCGGCTTAAGGGGTGAATTTAAAAATTGTTTATGGCAACAACTTAATCTTTTTATTACGTGTAAGCTTTCCATTCACAAAAATTACTGTACGACGTTCATTTGGATACCCAAAAACAATAAGCGGATTAATTTGGCACGAGTTGAGACGTCATATAAATTTTCCTTCGTAAGCTACTATAGCACAGAGTAGGAAATTGGAGTGGCTTTTCCATTCATGTGGGCTCACCTATTTGCGGTCGTGCTTCTGCATGCTGTGAAAGATTCCCTATTGGCTGTGTTGCTGGCTGGCAGTGACCAACGGCGTTCCGACACTCTTCTGGGCAGTGGCCCAGAATAGTGCATCTGGAATTCACGGGACTTGCGGCTGTTTCAACTCTGCATTCGCGAGTATTTTGTGATTATAGTTTTTGCACTAATTACTTTGACACTAAGAATTTTTAATTTTTTTTATGCACAGCGTGCAACATGCGGTTATAGTCCATTGGTAGCCTCGCCACACTTTTTGAATTAAAACTTTGAAAAATCACCTCACGTGGAGGGATATCCTTGAAGTATAACTTAGCAAGGCTTCTGAAAAGTTGGAAGTAACCGTGAATGGACTCTACACCGATGTAAGTGCTATTGAAATATAAGAGACCAATTAATAAATTCGCAAAGTTCACGGGACCTTCTACACAAATGGTTTCCAGCCGGAAGAGAGGCCGCGGTGGTGTAGTAGTTAGACTACTCGCCTCCGACCCAAGGCGAACCGGGTTCGATATCCTGCGGGGTCACTCCCGGATTTTCGCATGTGGGAATCGTGCCGGACGGGTCAGCGGGTTTTTATTCGGGGCTCTCCCATTTCCCCCACCGTTTCATCTCGGTGCTGCTCCATACTCACCTCGCTTCATCCTCATTGCTATGGGCGAAATGTGATAAGGGGACCGGCCCCCTGTGAAGCTGGTAGTTATGCCTGTCTTGCACCGCAAAGTGGGCATCCGCGCAGTCACGTAATAAAGAATGACGGAGACGGCGAAGGGATCTGCATTGTGCGAGAGCGACAGAGAACCAGAGAGGTGGCAGAGCGCAGACATTGCCAAGCGGGCCGGATTGAATAGCTGCGTACGAGTGCCCATTATAACCTCGCAGCCAGGCTACCCCCTCTACTCTGCTGACGCCACGTCCGTACACAAAGCTCGCCAGCACTCGCGCAGGTGAAGAATCGAAGGCATGTGGGCTGTTACAATACACGCCTCCCACCTACTTCGTTCGCTTTCCCTCTTCCCGTTGCTGCTACTCGGTCTCATTTCGAAACTGACAGGATGCGGGGGTGGGGTCTATATCTCTCACGTCTTGCCATTTCACCCTTTCTCTTGTTGAGAAATATCGAGTATTCCGAAGAGACAAGAAAATATGGAAGAAACCAGGCGCTGTTGTGTGGATAAATGTGGTCGTTTTTTATACGGTATTGTATTTTCGAGTTCTTGTTATGACCTAGATGTGACTGCCAAATTCACTATCACCGTTAATTTCATAATTGTATTCTCTTTTTGATGTTATTGTAAAATTTCATACCCTCATTTATCCCGTAGAGCTAACAAAGTGTATCTAGACGAAGTACATGTTATGCAAAACCTCTGTTTCTCCATACGCCTTTTGATTAAATTACTCTTTGGCCGAGGACCTGTCTGTAGGATACATCCGGGAACGCAAATAGGCTAATTATTAGTTTTTTGTTTGTTTTAAGTGCTTGCTACGCTCATAGTAATTTAGCAATATAATCGCCTGTCAGAGATGTAAACGTAGGCAGTATTTTATCTTGTTGACCGCCTTTTTAGTATAATGATGTCGATATGATTGACTGTCAATGAAAAATCGAATAGGTCATTTTCTGCACAAATTAAACAACTTCCAGCTGAATGCCGAAATATTTNTTGACTGTCAATGAAAAATCGAATAGGTCATTTTCTGCACAAATTAAACAACTTCCAGCTGAATGCCGAAATATTTTCTGGATTATTTTAACAGACCGTTAAATTTATTGAAAACGTAGATGTTTTATTTTATTCTGAAAATTGCAGATACTAAATGTTGAGGAGCGTTCCCTGTAGGGAATAAGTGCCTGAAATGAAAGAGCAAGAAGGTCAATCTGCATTGAAGATAACCCTACAGATGAGGCGATGGTTTGGATATTGTATGTTGGTGTTACCTTTGCAATTAATGGAAGCGTTGTTTGACACATTCTGGAGAACATCAAATCAATAAAAAATCGTACAACGAAATGCATGCCCAATCATCCCCTTCCATAGGGACAGCAAGGAACCAATGGCCAGTTTAAAGATCCATGACTGTACTGTACCTAAGACTGTGGATTCTAGTCTAAAAAGGGGCCGCGGTAGCTGTGCGGTTAACCTGCTTGCCTCCCACCAAGTCTAACTGGGTTCAATCCCCGGCCGGGTCACTTCGGATTTTCGCAAGTGAGAATCGTGCCGGACAATTCCGCTGGTCGGTGGGTTTTCTCGGGGATATCCCGATTCCTCCACCCGTGCATTCCGGTGCTGCTCCATTCTCACCTCATTTCATCCTCATCTCCTTTTAAATACTTGGCTTTAAAAACCGCCCAAATCTCTCTACTCAAATCTCCTCTAAAGGTCACTGAAACCCCGAATTTTTAGGTCTCTATGTATATAACACACAGCGAAAAGAACTATAAAAGATAGGAAATCCACGTTAGCCTAGATGACGAGTTAGTCATGTTACGCGTATTCTGGGCGACGGGAGTGGCAAATAGTNATAGGAAATCCACGTTAGCCTAGATGACGAGTTAGTCATGTTACGCGTATTCTGGGCGACGGGAGTGGCAAATAGTGGACAGCTATAACCATCAGATATTTATAGATTCACAAAATTACCCATGCACAGATCGGCTGGCTGACGAAGCAGTATAGATATAATCTTTTGAGAAGCNTTTATAGATTCACAAAATTACCCATGCACAGATCGGCTGGCTGACGAAGCAGTATAGATATAATCTTTTGAGAAGCGTTTCCGATTTATCCAACGATTCTCCGGCCTCGAATAGATTTTAATTTTCCATTAACTCTTGGTGTTGGATAATAGCAATCCATTTTTGTGCCAACCTATGCAATTTAATTTATTTTAACAACTGCATTTGTCACATTATTTGCATTAATGCCTTTGTAAATAGACTCCGCAAATCAAACTTTNTATTTATTTTAACAACTGCATTTGTCACATTATTTGCATTAATGCCTTTGTAAATAGACTCCGCAAATCAAACTTTAGTGCAACCTATGTACCGCAATTTATTTTTAAATGAATGTTATGAGTTAATTTACACAACGTGACGCTCATTAATGGTTTAAGAGATCTACAAAATCTCGAAGATTTATTTTCACACAAGAATGACATAAAACCATTGAACGTAGGAATTTCATTTATAACTGGCCCACTATTTACTTGACAACTCCAAATAGACTCTTACGCAATAATAAAGACGCAGCAAAAATAAGCCTTAATAATGTTCTGCTACAGTGGTAACAACTAGCCAATAATAAATCTATATCTAACTGCTAAGTCTAGCACAGAAGTCATTTAACTCGCAAATTTTTCTCGCTCTATGAGGAGCGGACAGACTTAAATGTAGCGGCCTACGTGAAGGCACTCTCTCACATGGACGTTTAATCAGGCCAGCGGGTAGCGAATTGAACTTGGCTGCTATTTCCCAAGNCGTGAAGGCACTCTCTCACATGGACGTTTAATCAGGCCAGCGGGTAGCGAATTGAACTTGGCTGCTATTTCCCAAGCTTGTTCGCTGAAACTTACATTTAAGCCACGCCAGAAGTGTGTCAACTGTACTCACAAGTAAACGTTCTGTTCTCTATATTCCTAGTTACAACCGTGTCGTAGACTATTGACTTACTAAACTTTACAACATTCTTTACTNTTGACTGTCAATGAAAAATCGAATAGGTCATTTTCTGCACAAATTAAACAACTTCCAGCTGAATGCCGAAATATTTGCTGGATTATTTTAACAGACCGTTAACTTTATTGAAAACGTAGATCATTTATTTTATTCTGAAAATTGCAGATACTAAATGTTGAGGAGCGTTCCCTGTAGGGAATAAGTGCCTGGAATGAAAGAGCAAGAAAGTCAATCTGCATTGAAGATAACCCTACAGATGAGGCGATGGTTTGGATATTGTATGTTGGTGTTACCTTTGCAATTAATGGAAGCGTTGTTTGACACATTCTGGAGAAGATCAAATCAATAAAAAATCGTACAACGAAATGCATGCCCAATCATCCCCTTCCATAGGGACAGCAAGGAACCAATGGCCAGTTTAAAGATCCATGACTGTACTGTACCTCAGACTGTGGATTCTAGTCTAAAAAGGGGCCGCGGTAGCTGTGCGGTTAACCTGCTTGCCTCCCACCAAGTCTAACTGGGTTCAATCCCCGGTCGGGTCACTCCGGATTTTCGCAAGTGAGAATCGTGCCGGACAATGCCGCTGGTCGGTGGATTTTCTCGGGGATATCCCGATTCCTCCACCCGTGCAATCCGGTGCTGCTCCATTCTCACCTCATTTCATCCTCATCTGCTTTTAAAAACTTGGTTTTAAAAACCGCCCAAATCTCTCTACTCAAATCTCCTCTAAAGGTCACTGAAACCCCGAATTTTTAGGTCTCTATGTATATAACACACAGAGAAAAGAACTATAAAAGATAGGAAATCCACGTTAGCCTAGATGACGAGTTAGTCATGTTACGCGTATTCTGGGCGACGGGAGTGGCAAATAGTGGACAGCTATAACCATCAGATATTTATAGATTCACAAAATTACCCATGCACAGATCGGCTGGCTGACGAAGCAGTATAGATATAATCTTTTGAGAAGCATTTCCGATTTATCCAACGATTCTCCGGCCTCGAACAGATTTTAATTTTCCATTAACTCTTGGTGTTGGATAATAGCAAACCATTTTTGTGCCAACCTATGCAATTTTATTTATTTTAACAACTGCATTTGTCACATTATTTGCATTAATGCCTTTGTAAATAGACTCCGCAAATCAAACTTTAGTGCAACCTATGTACCGCAATTTATTTTTAAATGAATGTTATGAGTTAATTTACACAACGTGACGCTCATTAATGGTTTAAGAGATCTACAAAATCTCGAAGATTTATTTTCACACAAGAATGACATAAAACCATTGAACGTAGGAATTTCATTTATAACTGGCCCACTATTTACTTGACAACTCCAAATGGACTCTTACGCAATAATAAAGACGCAGCAAAAATAAGCCTTAATAATGTTCTGCTACAGTGGTAACAACTAGCCAATAATAAATCTATATCTAACTGCTAAGTCTAGCACAGAAGTCATTTAACTCGCAAATTTTTCTCGCTCTATGAGGAGCGGACAGACTTAAATGTAGCGGCCTACGTGAAGGCACTCTCTCACATGGACGTTTAATCAGGCCAGCGGGTAGCGAATTGAACTTGGCTGCTATTTCCCAAGATTGTTCGCTGAAACTTACATTTAAGCCATGCCAGAAGTGTGTCAACTGTACTCGCAAGTAAATGTTCTGTTCTCTATATTCCTAGTTACAACCGTGTCGTAGACTATTGACTTACTAAACTTTACAACATTCTTTACTGGCCGTCTCTCTACCAATATAATGTCGAGTTCGAAGTTTTTTTTCCTATGGATAGGGTCAGTCATATTTCGCGTAAAAATGGAGCACACAGTAGACTTCAATACTATATAGACACTTCAGCTGTTGTTATAACTCCATTGCCTGCTGGTGCCGTGTCCGTCTTTGACCAAGCCACTCAGGACTAAGTAACTCTGACACTGAACCTTCGTGATTCGTGCGCAAACGGTTAACACGTGCCAGAAAATTGTTTAGCCAATCAAAGAAGCTGGACGACCCTACAGTGCTTTGGACTGTATCTTGTCTCGAAATCTCTTCGTGAAATATCACTNCGTGCCAGAAAATTGTTTAGCCAATCAAAGAAGCTGGACGACCCTACAGTGCTTTGGACTGTATCTTGTCTCGAAATATCTTCGTGAAATATCACTGCCCCTACCTATGGATAACCGTATAAAATATGCATCATATTCATTTTGATAATTTACACTTTTGTATTGCTGACGTAATGTTACATTGATGAGAACATTAAGAGAACTACTGGCGAAGTAATAATTCTTTGCCCGTGCCTTCAAACCATGTGCATGTCATAAAGTTACGGAAAAGTTCATCCAACTCAGTTAAATTCAAGGGGTTGAGGTGGCTGAACGGCTGGACTGCGCGCCTACTACCAAGGAAAACCGGGTTCAATCCCCGGTCGGGTCACTCCGGATTTTTGCAAATGGGAATCGTGCTGAAAGATGCCACTGGTAGGCGGGTTTTTTCGGGGATCTCCCTTTTACCCCGCCCTTGCTTTCCCGCTTTGCTCCATTCTCCCCATATTTCGTCCTCATCGGCTCTCAAGACCTCGTTATTAAGAACCGCATATATCTCTCAACTCCAACTCTATCTCAGTCAAATTCAGGTGACGTAATATTTCATCGGCGGCATTAAAGGTGTTAATAACTATGGTAACAGCCTGACGCCTGGTAATTCAGAGGGCGTGAGAATCTCAACAATACGTTATGGCAAAACCCTACGTTGTGTTACCATTCGTGGCCAGGCTCTCAGTTGAGAGGCGTGCCTGATCACACCTTCACTTATTTATCCAGTACACGGGTCTTGATCGCTGAAATTAGTTACGGAATAGCAAACAGCAGTCCCCCTCCACCGACCAGTAAACGGAGACAACGCAGGCCATATAGGGCAGTGCAGTCCGTGGCGGTGTCTTTTGTCGTCGGGCCATTGGAACGAGAAGACCACTGAAGATGGGTGTGTCCGGCCGTCGACTTGCGCCATCTTCATCAGCCTCTAGAATCATGAACAAGGTGGGCACTCTCCAATTAGGCTTTACTCAGAACGTGGCTGGTTAAATCATTATAAAATAATATCATTTAATATTTTAGAATAGTTCATATTCAATCATATTTATATGGAAATAATATTGTACAAGCTTAATGTTAAATAAACCTCTTTTATATAGTGTTCATTACATAACACTTATCAATAACTTGTTATGCCCCTATATACCAGTTAACGATAAGTATCAACACAATATCTAATCCAAAACAGTTGCCACTAGCTGTCCTGCTTTTAATTACATCAGGCCACTTCATTGCTACGAATTTTCACCTGGCCTCTGTTGATCCTGTGAGATTTTGTGGCTAATCGGATCACTGTGCCACGAGAAAAAGTTTGGGGTTAGAGTGGTTAACAAAAAAAATTTTCTTCACAAACTCAAAACAAGGTTACTAATTATAATATATATATCACTTCATGCTTGATTAAAATTGCTGTGTATTTAAAAGTTTTAATCCGATGATTTTATGTAATGCGCAAACTCATGTTACTGTTAAAGTATGATCGAGCATACAATTCATAATAAAATGCCTTTTAAGGAACATTAAATGTTAATATGATGGCTTGTTGACACCCGTAGGTAGAACGTTACTATCAGAATTAACTTAGTTCAATACATTTAATTACTTTAAAGAAACAATATTTCGAATATCTTTACTACATACTACAATATTTTAGAATACCATGACTTTCAAACATGTCAGATATATAAGAACATTTTTCGCGTTATTTCATGTATGATGACATTCTAACACGGTCAGTTTTACGTCACAGCCGATACTAATATCTGGTCACATAATAGATACGTAAGTTCCTAGAAGTGAACTGGCTTCGTGGTTCTTTTGATGTAGGCTTACCCATTCGTTGATTGGCTGCGCGAAGATCTGGGCGTGGGCCTGTTATCTGATTGGCATCTGCGTGCTGCGAAACATTCCCAATTGGCTGGGCTGCCGGCTGGCCTGTTAGTTACCAGGCGTTAATTGGCGAATGGCGTAGCGTCATGTTGCAGGACGGAGACGCCATTTAATTGGCGCGTGCGGCCGGAGCCGTTTCATAACTACACTGTGGAGTATTCTGTGACCTAATGTTAGGAAATTGCATTAGACAAGGCTGTTTGCAATCCATCCAGTGGCGCGCCGTGAATGTGCTGCAAGAGAAGCGATACTTGGGAAGAACTGTTTACAGCTCGTCGAACGTCTAGAACACCAGGAGCAATGCGTTTCGTAAACCTCTATTGCTAGGGGTAGTGATATTTCGCGAAAAGATTTCGAGACAAGATACAGTTCAAAGCACTGTAGGGTCGTCCAGCTTCTTTAATTGGCTAAAAACATTTCTGGCACGTGTTAACCGTTTGCGCACGAATCAGGAAGGTTCAGTGTCGGAGTTACTTAGTCCTGAGTGGCTTGGTCAAAGACGGACACGGCACCAGCAGCCAATGGAGATACAACAACAGCTGATGTTTGTATATAGTATTGAAGTCTACTGTGTGCTCAGATTTTTACGCGAAAAGTCACTGGCCCTATCTATTGCTAATGGCTCGAAAGAAGCGAGGAAAAAAAACCGATCGAGATGGCGAGGTGGTTAAATATTAGACACGCATTCGATAGGAACAGGGTTGGAATCCGAGTCCGTCTATCCTGATTTTTGTTTCCCATGGTTTCCCGAAATCACTCCAGGCGAATGCTGGGATGGTTCCCTACTACAGGCCATGGCTAAGGTTTATCCTACTCAGGTTAGAAAGCTCAATGCTTTTAGTTTGGCAACTAAAATTTGTGCCAGTAGGTAAGAGCAAGTGTCGCATGTGTACCAGAAATTCTTTATTTTCAACGTAAAAAAAAAAACAACAAAATAATTGCAATAAACTTAAATCAAATATAAAATAACTACGTAACAAATTAAAAATCNGGAAGGTTCAGTGTCGGAGTTACTTAGTCCTGAGTGGCTTGGTCAAAGACGGACACGGCACCAGCAGCCAATGGAGATACAACAACAGCTGATGTTTGTATATAGTATTGAAGTCTACTGTGTGCTCAGATTTTTACGCGAAAAGTCACTGGCCCTATCTATTGCTAATGGCTCGAAAGAAGCGAGGAAAAAAACCGATCGAGATGGCGAGGTGGTTAAATATTAGACACGCATTCGATAGGAACAGGGTTGGAATCCGAGTCCGTCTATCCTGATTTTTGTTTCCCATGGTTTCCCGAAATCACTGCAGGCGAATGCTGGGATGGTTCCCTACTACAGGCCATGGCTAAGGTTTATCCTACTCAGGTTAGAAAGCTCAATGCTTTTAGTTTGGCAACTAAAATTTGTGCCAGTAGGTAAGAGCAAGTGTCGCATGTGTACCAGAAATTCTTTATTTTCAACGTAAAAAAAAAAACAACAAAATAATTGCAATAAACTTAAATCAAATATAAAATAACTACGTAACAAATTAAAAATCACTCTCTTTTAAAATATTCACGCACTTAAAACTTCACTTATAGGGGACCTCTCTGGAACACTGCGCACCTAGCGGCGGTAATTTTCCCCATGCCAAACTCTCCCATAAGAAAATTCGTTTTGTTCCTAACCTGAGTAGAATTGACCTTAGCCATGGCCGATTCCTGCCCGTTCCTACATGTCTGAGCAACTTGCAACGTCTATAATTACCTTGCTGTTCGCCTTACCTACGAGGAAAGAATTAAGGTCCATTTGGAAGATTCTTGGAATGGGGGTAAATGATTAAGTGAAATATTATGAACACACTCCATTGCTACACTTTGTCAACACAGAGAACGTATGTGACGTCATAGTATAGCAATGGAGTACGTTTAAAATATTTCACTTAGAAATAATTCTCCAGTAACATAATCTCGTACAGAGTGACACGCTTTTTCAAGTGAAAGCGTCTTTAAAAGCATAACGACAAATGGGGTGCCAGGACGGAAACAGCGATGTAGTTTTTGCAAGGAGATCCATTCCGACACTATAGCTCGGAAACTAATAACACGCTTGAAACTATTGTGATTTTTTTCTACCGGGTAGTGACTAAGATGCCTGCATGACCTTGAGTTGGCATAGCGCATGCGCGAGTCTTGGGTGGGAGTTTGCGGCGTTTGACGGCAATTTCGGACGTGGGCAAAAATTTCCGGGCAGTTTACCTCGCGTCTCTGATGTCCTAGTGCGATGATTTTGCTTCAAAACGTATTATATCGCTTAAGTATGTCGACGTAGTCATAAATATCAACCGCGACCGCTTACGTATTCAGGTAAAACACGGCAGTGTCGCCAATCAAACACACCCAGATTTATTTTTTAACTGCTGTTTAGTTGCAGGTCTACTCAAAAACACTTAAGCTTATCTCCGCTTTAGTGACTGGATGAATTTAACTGCTATGTGTTATATGTTAGTGCCTGCGAATAAGAGACGTCAAGTACTGGAGTAACTTAATTCTAATTGGCTAGTCGAATACCAAAATGTCTTCCCCCGAAGACATATGGGCAATTAACAAAGGAAAACTGGATTTGTGCATGTAGAATATTGAAATCTAACCTGCGTCGAAATTTTTTCACGAAAATCTGGCATGTATGCCATTGTCCTGTCAACACATTGATCCTTAAAACACTGTGCCCAGTAAGGCTGTGATGTGTAGTGGTCAGACTACGGCCTCCTACAGAGGTGGGTTCCATTCCCGGCTGGGTTCCTCCCCCACCCCCCGGGATTTTCACACTTGGGGATCGTGCCGGATGATTCGGCTGGTCGGCTGGTTTTCTCGCAGATCTCCCGTTTCCCCAGCCATCACAGTCTGACTCTGCTCTGCTCTTTACTCGCCTCAATTCACCCACTTAGGTTATGAAGACCCCGATGTCAAGAGCCGGCCGTTCTTTTCCACTGTGCTCGGTGTTATTCAGGCTAAAAAATAACTGCAATTTTCACTGCCATTACAAACAAAATTATATTGCATGTGTAGTTGCAGTGTTTTGTTAGTTCTTGCAGAGTAATAAAAATCTCCAGAGCGTATCAACACTTAATTATTGTCGATAAAAATGTTGTTTATAACAATTTTAATATGTAATATACAGTAGTGATTGTGACAATTGCAACACCTACAAAAAATGGCCCAGTACATAAAAACTCGTAGAATGTGTGGAACAGTGTACCAGCAATAAGTGATTACGATAGCAGAGAGATGGGTTACATGTAGACCCAGCAGCTCCCTTTCTTGTGCAACCTGAAAGGTCAGTGTTACGCCCAGCTCAGTCAGTGAAGAGCCGTCAAACGAAGTGAAAACAAATGCCAGTATGCCTCATTAACGTCAAAGGGCGTCTTACGATCGTGTGAGCTAGTTTGAACGGAGTATAAAGATAGGTCTCCGGGAAACGGGTTTGTCAAACCGTGAAATTTCAGCTCGTGCATGTAATACTGCTACGACAGTGATACGTGCGTGGAACTAGTGGATAGAAGAGGTCGTATGTAGCGATGAGCGGGAACTGGACCACGCAATGTTGCCACAGCACAGGATGGTCGCCATCTTGTCCGCATAGCCGTAACGGACCATACAGCCAGGTCCACAGTGTTGGCTCGACACTGGAACACTGAACCGGTGTGGACCTGTCTGAGTCGATGGTTCGACTCCGTCTGCAGCGGGTTGGACTTGTGGCACGCATGCCATTGTGTCGGCTTCCATTGTCCTGAGACCAGAAACGCATCACACTGCAATTGGCACGTGAACCACGTCGCTGGCGAGCCGAGTGGCAAAATGTAGTGTTTTTGGACGAGTCCCGCTTCAATCTGTCCTAAAGCGATGGCCGCATACGTGTTCAACGCTACCGTGGTGACGGCAATTTGCAGCCTGCATTGTGGAGGGGCATAGTGGAATAATGGCTAGTGTGATGGTTTGGGGTGCCATTGGATAAAACATGCAATATAGACTCCTACCTATCTGAACAGCAACCACTACATACCAGAGGTTTTAGAGCCCGATGGTATTGTATCTCCTACAGGCGACTCCACATGCCACATTTCAGCACAACAATGCCCGGACACATGTGGCGAGGAATGTGCAAGCCTTCTTTAATGAACAACGGTTACCACGGTATCTCTGGCCTGCACGTTCGCCTGACATGTCACCCATTGAACATGTCTGGGATATGGTTGATTGGTTACTTGTTCGTCACGGTCCTCCAGCAACTACTGTTGATGTTGTGTGGTCTCGCATGTAAACCGCGTGGAGGGAGATTCCCCAGGAACTTATATAAGTCCTCCTTAATTCAATGCCACGCCATTTAGGGGCTCTGATCGCAGCACCTGGGGGCTTCACATCATGCTGCATTCTCAATGTCAGAGACCATGTTCAGTTATGTAATACTTATAAATTGTGTATTGTCATGAACCTAATTTGCTATATAAAGTTCATTTCAATCACATGTATACTTGTTGTGTCCCCATGTACAACCAAAATGTAGGAAATTAATATAATATACTTTCGACTTTCAAGAATACAGAAAAACGTGGAGTACTTGGCACAAAAAATTAACAAAATGCCACAAAAACATAGAAAACCTATTGGGAAAATAAATAAATAGAATTACCAAAGGACCCAGCAAAAAACAAACATTAAATAAAGCGATAAACACAGTAAAATATGTTCATAAAGCTCAAATAGGAAGCATAAATACATAATCATGCTGGGTGACAGTACATGGCACAAAAGAGATGGGGAGAGAGAGAGAGAGAGAGAGAGAGTATATAAGAAAAAAAATTGAAAATATTCAAAACTTACTTGCATAACAAAAACATATATAAAGGCACAGTGGAAGACTTAATTGTCTATAAATGAAAAGACGTGACTTGTGGTTGCGCATTACTCAATACATATTGGCTTTGAATTTATAATTTTTAAAATAAATAATAAAAAATCTAATTATATTTACTAAATGAGGAGTTCTTTAACAAAAAATTAAAAAAAAAAGTATACTTGGAAAGTATAGTAAAACATATTAAAATAACATTATATACTGCACTTCTAAAATCAATTTACAATATTGAGTCCAATTACTTAATATTAAAATATATTCTTTTAGAAGTCAAATTAACTCGATAAACAACTAATAATGTGCAGAAACAGTAATTATACGTTAACTTAAAAATATTGTCAAGTAGGAATAAAAAAACATAAATAGTCCCTGGGATGCAACCCTAACAATTAATGCTAATAAATCATATTAAAAGAAATGGGCACGTGTACTTATGTACGCGCGTTAGAAGTTATACTTCTTTGGCATTGCTAAAATAAAATTTGATTACGTATGTTACCATTTCACGCTTGTATTAATTCAGATCTTGTCCCATATCATAATTGAATTCAAACTATATAAATTAAATGGTTTTCAATTTACTTATTACATGAACTGATTTCCTGTCGGTTTTAAATATAACCACGTGCGTTGTTGTGTACCTTGCGTTTGTATATAGCTAGACGATACGCGCATGCGCATTGGGTCATACCCCTACCACGTTCACTGTCGAATTTCTTTACACTGTGCGCGCGCAACTTCCGTTGCAAACTAAACGTTTACCCTCAACGCGACAAAAGCAGTATAACTTCAAAAAATTACTCAAACCAAATTACGAGACGAACGAAAAGAAACTGGTTGTTCACAAATTGAAATCAACAACGAAAATAGACATGGAAAAATTAAAAATTATATTTATATCATTACATGCATGTGATAATAATTAATAGTATAAGAGAAATTCCGTATTTAAAGTCCCGTTGTAACATAGCTGTCCTGATGGCTAGCACGTCCCAGTTGGGAGACCAGAGATGCGGATGTGGTTTCGCACATATTTACCTGGTAAATGGGGAATTGGAGATGAGTGCACGCAGTTCCACCAGAGGAGAGCTCTCAAAAGCTACCTGTACCAACATATCAGGAAACCAAACAGGACCCGTAAAGAGGTATTCAAGGCTGTGTCTGGTAATCCGGGAACGTGAATCCGAAAACTTAAATGTGAAGGTGAAGATAGATAATTCGAACCCTCACTAAAAAGAAGAACTGTCCGCAAAAGTTAACAAATTAATAATTACCTGGTGTGTGACGGAGAAGAAATGAAGGAACTGTAGTCTTACCCACCAAGGAGGGAAAACAGAAATATCCAATCTGCATGTTGGTGTTAACAGTCAATCAACATCAACAAGTACACACCACACACAACAAAAAATTTTTTATTGAAAACTATTAACATTAGAAAATACGGAATCTCAAGTTCCGATGAACACATCCACCAGAGCCGGGCAACACGAAATCTTGGCTCTGTGTCTGGATAGAAAGTGACGAGGAGAAACATGTGGAGTACACAGAAAGTAGAAACAAAAGCCGAACGAAAAGCTTTTATTTACGACGCTAGATGTCGCAGGCTGTCAAGAATAGGTGGATTGTTCTGAAACGCTCAGAGGTGGAAGAACATAACACGTGAACAAAGGAGCATTTTTTATGTGAAATCACGTGCTGAGAGGCAGGAATACGCCGAGAAAATTTGCAAGAACTGCAGCTGCAGGGAAGTGAGTGGAAGTAGTCTCAGACGACGACTGCAAAAATTTGCTATGCAGCATTGCATATCCGGTTGATAGAGAAACAATGTCTCCTGAGACACGGGTCTGTAGGCGACACGGGATTAAAACGTAGATTTCAAAGTACAAATAAAAAGTGAATTGGTAATCAAAGATACCAGAAAAATACGTGAATGATAAAAATATAGACTAAAAATGATTAAATAAACTGAAATACATAAATAAGACATTACATATACTATGATAAATAAATAAATAAAATATTCGCCTTGAAGAGTTATACCATATCACCGGAATAATATATATTATTGAATAAATTGTAGTCGCTCGAACAGATAATAAAAGCATTATTAATGAACTAATTATATACCAAATGTAATAATGCAATTTAATATTACCCGCAATCGTTTTTACTGAATTAAGTACTGAATTGAGGTTTCATAAATATTAAAAAATAATACACTTGCAGCGACAGCAGTTAAATAGCCGTGGCGTATTTTAAAACGGCGCACTTGGAGTGGCATTTTCCACAAACATTAGTTTATATTGTTTAGTATACTTGCGGTTTCTTCAAACTTTTTATATCAAATCATTGAAAACTCACCCCATTTATGTTGTTCTTGGTTTTTTCTAAATATACTTTTTATCACAAGCGTTTTATACTTGCATTAAATACCAGTAGCTTATTTTCGGTGCAATAGAACCTTTTCTTACATCTTATGAGTAAATAACAATATTAAATTTATGACTAGTACGAATTAAACCAGGGAAATGAAGTGTGTTGGCGATGTCTAGTAAAAATTAGTTATTAAGCAAAATTGTATTACAAATAGTGATGACAAATGCGGTGCGCTGTCACTTTGTTTTTATTTTATAGACTCGTTAAAGCTTTGCTTGCATGAGGCGGAGAACTCTCCTGGAAGCAGAACTATAGCAATGCTTCAGAAAAGTTCTCAGTAACCGTGAACGGATATATACCTGTTATATACATAAGGATATGTGAATGGTAGACAATCAATTGTGTACTCCACTGGCTGACGGCCAGTCAGTAATAAATTTTATTCAGAGAAGTAAACATGTTAGTGGTTGTGTGAACCGGTTTAAGCAGGAAGACGACTCCAGCAGGAATGGGGATAGGTGACATTATAGCCTTTCTTGAAAGAAAATAAAATTGTACAGGAGTGGAAAATGTTTAACATATTACAAAATATATGCTGCCAGTTTGCCAACATTTGTATAAGCTCAAAATGGCTGTTATTACAGAACCCCTTGAGGAAATGTACTGAAATTTGCCAGAAGCACTTGCAACGATGCTGTCTGGAGAATAACACGTGTCAACCAGAATTGTTACGCGCATGTTTACTTACGTACAAACACGCTCCGTTTCTATAAAGCGAGAAGCAAAGCGAGAAGCATAGTGTAGAATGGAGAGGAAAGCTGAGTGACATCCCGTCAAAAGCCCTCCAAATACACACTCCCGCAAATTGACTGCATCGATTTCTGACACGTTCCTCTCTGATATTTCACGGTACCGTCACAAGCAAACACGTACATGTTGTGGTATCGAAATAAATGTGTAGTGCCCACGGCATGGAGTCAAATATTCTTTGGCACTTCCTGCGACACAAATATCATTATTTTATATTTTATGTTATAACAGATTTGCAATGCACACAGTTTCGTGAGTGAATGAGTGAAGATATTAAGGCGGTTCGTAACACTGAGGTCTAGAGAGCCGATGAGTGTAGAAGCGACGTGAGTATGGAGCAGCACCGGAATGAAAGGGTAAGGTAAACGGGATATCCCCGAGAAAACCCGCCAACCAGCGGCATCGACCGGTTTAGATTCCCATATGCGAAAATCCGGGAGCGACCCCGCCGGGAATCAAAGCCGGCTTGGATAGGTGGGAGCAGAGTAAATTAACTTCGTAACTAGTTACTAGCCGTATATTCTAGCTCAAACAGAATTAATTTTTTATGCAAGTTTAGTAATAAACTGCAGAGCCGGAAAAATTCGTCTGATTTATTGGTCGTCAGATCGGACATTAAGTAGTTGTACATTTTTTTGCGGGTAGTACCGTGCATACTTTATTAGGCAAACCCAACAGTACCACATGCGAAGAAACTTGGAATAATGAGATTATTCTCACTGCGGCAGCAGCTAATAAGCAAATAGTACCGGCTCGAGACTACAAAGAACTGTGAAGATTACCTACAAACTGTGACCATTCCCCACTCACCTCACTTTACCCTCATCAACTCTCAAGGCCTCGATGTTTAGTTGACTGTACCAAAAAGAAAGTATCACTGATTTCTATCCCTGTGTATAGTTACCACATAAACTAGCTTTTGTACCAAAGGGAGTACAGTTTGAGCTGCATCAGCTACTCCAAGTTGCGTTTATTGACACTTCTCGCATTATTAATATGGACAACCGATTGACTTATTTGTGTAATTTTCGGGGTGAAAATATATTATGTAAACTATGAATCGATGCCACCAAAATACTAAAAATATTTATCAATTCAAAAGGTTCATGATATGAAAAATGGCATTTTTATTATGCATGTAACAACTAAAATATTTAGCTTATAAAAAAAGAAACAAACTTGTAAAGTAACTAAATCCCTTTTTTTTGCAATAAATANATTGACTTATTTGTGTAATTTTCGGGGTGAAAATATATTATGTAAACTATGAATCGATGCCACCAAAATACTAAAAAAAATTTATCAATTCAAAAGGTTCATGATATGAAAAATGGCATTTTTATTATGCATGTAACAACTAAAATATTTAGCTTATAAAAAAAGAAACAAACTTGTGAAGTAACTAAATCCCTTTTTTTTGCAATAAATAAAAAAAATGCTTTATTCGTAGTATTCAAATAGATGTATTTTACAAGAAGCATGCGTGTTTTCTTGGCACATGGAATTCCCGAATCTCTACACCCACTCCAAAGGCCTGACCCATTGAATACATGATAATTATCTAGAGCTATCTTCACGTCACATGAACAGTATTATTCGCATATACTGCGGCGGTCCCTCCAATAAAGGTTCTAAACTCTAAGTTCTATATAGTGAAAATTGAGCCAAATCGCTTAAAGCCAGTAAAAATAGCTTCACTGGTAATTCGTGCCAGTAAGCTGGTTAATATGACAGCTGAATTTCTCTGAATTATATGTTATTATTACTGTATGCCGAGAATCACACCACCATAATTTTTCCTATTGGTTCGCTATTCGGTTATAACTATCAACTGACATTCAGTAAACGTTATTTCACTGACTAATATCACTGATTTGGGTTTTGGGTGTCGGTTCGCAACCACACAAAGGTCAAACATCCTCTCGCTATGATGAGTGTGACGTAAATCTATTTTGCCTAGGCTAGCTCGTTCTTAAGCAGTGTATAGGCTGGTTCAATGACAGAAATAACCACTCTTTTTTTTAACACTCTACCCTGCCGTTTGAGCGACTTCACGCAAATTTCTGGTAATACGTCCGCTTAACCGTTTCAGTCGCGAATTGATTTTTTGTTTCTGGGGATGAACCCAGGTGATTTTCTTGACAATGCTGCACTTCACGGCGACTCATCACACGCTTAATTTTTACGACTAATGAAACACCTACTTGGCCCCTAGAATCACTATGTTGGAGGAGTATCCACAATCCAGGGCAGCAGAAACGTCCACAACTCGTATTTACCCACAAGGAATAAACTCACTGCATTAGGTAATGACGTGGATTGATACAGCTCATATGTATTTTCCTATAAAATATATCCACTATAGTGGACATAGGAAAAAAAATGGGTTATTGAAGAGAAACTGGAAAAAAAGAAGTGTCGAATCTTGTGCAACAAGCGAGCCTAACAAATATTTCCCAGGTATCATAAAGAAATTTAACAAATAACTCAGTCTCGAAAATAATAAGGGTCTGTAGATTGTTGCCCAGATTTCAAGGAATTTACGAATTTTCCCGTTTTTACAAATGTATGTTTGTGTGTGTGTATATATATATATATATACATACTGCTCACAAAAAATTTAGAATAATCCCCTTTCGCCAACGAATACGTAATATGTATGTTTCTAGTAGGAGTGGCTCGTACCTACGTTGTGGGAATCATGTAAATATGGCGTCCTCCCCTCCAGTATCATGAGTATTGCACGTACACAAACACAGTAGGTTCAATCTTAGGCCTTACAAACAGCCGCAGTTGCGGAACGCACGTATACATTACAGTAGGTCCAACCACGGGCCTTAAAAACAGATTCAGTTGCGTATTACACGTACACATAAACAGTAGGTCCAACCACAGGCTTGGAAAACAGCCGCAATTGCGGAATGCACGTACACAAACACGGTAGCTTCAACCTCAGGCCTTACAAACAGCGGTAGTTGTCGAATGGGACCATTTGCCTCAGGAAATGCATAATGATTTTGTTGTTGGCATGCCTCATCGTATAGAGGCGTGCCTCAGGAATCGTGGAGGTCCTACACGTTATTGAAGTTTGTCAATGCATCTGAGAAGGACTTCTATTTTTCTGTTGGTGAAACTGATAAAATGCCTTTGTTTAAGTTGTTTCATTATCTATGCCTTTTGTTTGTTACATATTGGGATGATGTAAACGAGTATTGTGTTGTTTTCCAGTTTAGGTGCTATTAGGAGTACAAAATGCAATGTAAACAACTTTTATTCAATGTAACATCCTGGATTCTGATATATGCCAAACTTTTTGTGAATAGTATATATATTTATATACACACACAAATGCATAATTATATAAAAACACGCACGCATCTGTTTACATAAACATCACTGCCTATCACTGAGAAGTACTTGCTCCCGGAAAACTCAAAAAAATTATATATAGCAAAAGAATGAATACTAAGAAAATGTAACGGAAAATAAGGAACTAAATAAAATTCCTTTATGGATTAAGATCTCAATGACAACCTGCGTAATTATAATGATGTATAGTCATTTGAGTGTCTGAGGGTGGGTTCGATCCTGAAGTTCAGATTATGGTGAGATTTTTTTGGTGGAATCCATGTTTTCTACGTGCGGACTGCCGTGATTCTGCGGGCGGAGTGGGTTCGCGCAGGTAAAAAGTGCAAGGGGAAAGTTACAAGACACGTTTTCTTCTCGCATTCGCGCCACGCACTGAGCTAGGGTCTTATCAGCAAACACCGCCCTCCAGTTTCTATAGAGGCTTACGGCGCCATCTCGCGGCTCGCATTAAAAATGTTCTCCTTATCCATTCATCCCTCGTAGCTGCTCGGAGATTAGCCCGCTTGGACCCGCCAGCGCCTGTTTCATATTCTTCCTTCACTGCCCGGGAAACCATGCAAATTTCACTCGTAAAACTGTTCAAACCCTTCACCAATTTTTAGCGTTTCTGCTATCCATAACCTCTGTACTATTTAACCAGAGCGCAGTAAACTTCAGCACGTTTAAAAACTGTAATTTTATTTCTGAGGGAAAATATAACAATCACTTTGTGAGAACTGATGCCAAGGTATCCAAGGAAGAAATGTAAAGTCACTTTTCAGTCTTCTTTTCTTGAGATTAAAGGCATACAAGACTACGTTTTTATTTATTTTTCTGTAAATATATCAGCCCGCATGTTTTTGCATGCCAAATTTTTGCTATATAATAATCTATTTTATCAGGATTTGGTTTTTTAACAGCTAAACGATTTGGTTTTTATAACGTTAATATTTTCCCAAGCCTACTACTAAATACAAGAAAATAAACTCAAAACCGTAACATTTAACATTTTTCTATTAATAAATACTTTAATTTTTAAACATCGTATTCTAGTTTTCAACGTTTTGCTGAAACAATTTTTTTGTTACGACTTAGAATTAATGATCGTTGCTTTCGTAGGTGGATGACATCTCATATAAAGTTATTTTAACCATATTTTGTTGTCCAGATTTATTTGGCAAACTGAGTTACGAAACACCGGTTTTCGCTTGGTCTCAGAAGTAACAAAGATTCATAAAATATTGCAGAATATGGGCTACGTGTAAAAAAAATATAAATGCAAAAATTTACTGTGAAAATGTGTCGCTTACTTATAGAACGGATCCGGTATTGATAGAGAACTTTTCCCATTAATTTTCACGAAGACCGTAGAGCCTTGCTTGGTTTTATGTTAAAATGCGAAATATCAGGGTATACATGCATGTCTCATTCAAAATGGGAAGTACGTCGCTTTAGTGTTTTGTAAACTGAGCTGGCTGGCAAGGTATTCGCAGTTTTCTACTGTCCCTAAGTATTTAGTACGTTGATACATTATAGATTCAGTAACATAATATACACGTTCAAAAGCAGCAAGCAGAAAATAAGCAATGAGAACGCCCACACTCTAAAAACACTTTCTTTGCTGCATTTCGTGATTTGATGACGCAAAGAATGTTTTCATTAAATACGTAAAACTGCAAAGTAGGTTTCCCAGGAAACAAATTATAGTATTTTTTTTTGTATTTATTAATGACAATGATAACATTGCATCGTCGTTAAAATGGTACGGTAGCGTTTTTTGGTGGTAAAGAATGTTACCGTAATTAAAAGATTAAAACGTTATGTCGATGATCTACGGAATTCGTTACTTGTTAGCATGTAAAGGCTGTTCACGGTAAAGTGAGCACTTCTGAATTCAACATTTGAAAACTTTCACTGGCGTTACCTGCGTGTATTTTAACGAGCACACTGACTGGCATGCACCCAGTAAAGTTGGTAACGACGGAGGGAAAGTAGTTCCATGTCTTAACGCCGAATTAAAAGTGTTAAACATTTGTTAATACTGACATTATTTCTTTTTCTTGTCGTTTTTTTAAAGATTACAAGTGCCAAAATTAACAAATTTGTAAAATATTTATTTTTCTTATAACTTTACCGTTTCACTTGAATTACGTATGAAATAAGTGATGAGGTCTACGGCAATGTTAAGTTTACATATGGTGGAAGAATACACAATGTACGTACAAGTAGATCTTAAGCAGAGCTTTCAAAAGTTCTCAGTTTACCGTGAACAATCTCAGTATGTCTAGTTACATACTTAAAAACAATAATTCTTGAAATAAAAGTTTTAATATCACTAACATCCGTTTGGTATGCGGAAATATTTATTTACTGTAAACCAAACAAGATCAAAAAAATGAGTTATTTGCTATACACAAATATGCTATTGACATTAAACAGAAATATCCAAAGAAAGACTTTAATACCAGCAAACGCAAGTTTCTTTGACATTCACTTGTAATTTAATGAATCATGAGCTACTGCAAATAGAACCGTCTCAAATAAATATTTTCCTTTGCTATACAGGAGGCTTTGTGCGTATGTTTTTTTACAGTGCACCATGAAATCACTGCCACGTTATGTAGCCTTTGTAAACGTGTATGTTTTGTCGCACCGTCCTGGTTCATCGAACGAGCACGCTTGTCTTTATCGCCAGAGCCAACCTATCTTCGGCAAGCCCCGTGTGTATCAGCGGGGGTTTCTTCCAAACTTAGGCAATCAAAACTCAAGCGCGGCTTGTTCTCTGCGTAGTTTGATTGCGAGCCTTCCTCGCTCAGGCACCGTCGCCTGTAGCATTCACGCTGGCCTCATGGGTGGTCCATCCTCCGACATACTGCATATCTAGTTAACGTTTCCAGACCCACCTATGCTATAAACTATTGCAAACACGAATAACGTTGACCCGTGCGGTAATTACGCTGATTATCAGCTAGATTAATTGTGGAAACCAACGAAAAAACTTTATTTTCGATGAAAGACATTGGCGTGAGCCGTTTACAAGGAAGAATTGTAATCAAGGTCCTCAAGTCAAGTTCCTCTCAGGGGATGCACGTATGGTACTGGACACTGACCCTTGCTGTCTACTAACGCGACCATATTAAGTCTTACTGCGCAACATATACACCACTGTGGACACGCGACCGGAATGGGTTAACGCTAAACTATGTTTCATTCTGAAATCCTTTCATGGCTCTTTATTTCAGCTCACTGTGAGTCCTTTAAGAGCAAACTTCAACAATTAGCATTTATATACATGTAAAGAGCGACAGCCATGCACATGGACCAAATATTTTTACACGTGTTCTCTATCAAACATGTCCTTACCTTGCCCGACTTCAGAATACGTAAGTAAATGTGGTGTATTTCTTGGACGTGCGGGTTGGAGGAGCTTTTCAAGTTTCTATGTCAAAAGAAAAGAGATTCGAACACGATAAAACAATCTAAATTTTTAAAAATTTAACTCTGCCAGACAAACAGCTCTCAGGAATTGCATTTAGAATTATCTTGTCATGAGTACAAAAGTATTGCTTTTGTGTGGCGTGGATTAATATTGTATATTTAATTTCTTTGGACACAATACCATTTATTCAGCACACCCCGTTGTCGTGATCACGTAGCACATCATTTAACAGTTACACTAATTTTTGAAATTTGAGTTCCAGCCTCCTAACACTTCTGAGTGCTGCCAACGTAGTAACTCTCCTGGATGTAACAGACTTGTATGGATTTTACCGTAACATTACATGTTTGAAGACACAGGTAAATAATTGTTACTTCCATCACTTTCCATAAGGTTATCTGAAACGTAGTGCTGAATCAGCAACACTCAAAGTGTAAACTAATCAAATGAAGAGGATAGATTGCAGCACAGTATTCAACGTTAATAATTGCAATTGATTGGAGCACTTTGAACTCGTCACAATACTGGCAGAGAGCTGGTTAGTAATGAACGTTGTACAGTATAGCAAGTCTGTCAGGAGTTGTGTGAACCAGTAGGACAATTGTAAATGTACACTCAGAGGCCAACAGAACTGATGGTCATGCAGCCGTGACTATAGGCATCTCTTATCCAGCTTGTCTTAGTTGTCCGTTGCTGGCGTTGAAGGCAGGTTAGAACTGAGTGACCGACATTCGTTACTGCAGGAACACTAGTTACTTTGGTCTCTGTGTTGTTCACTCTTACGACTGTCGTACTGGTCCACGTGATACTAGATACGTTTCCTGTACGATAAAACGTTCATTACTAGCAGATCATCAGCAACTGGTGTGCTGACTCTACTTTTCCTTAGTCACTTATATTTTATTGTGTAGAAGGATTTACGATCAATCGTATTCTTTTGTGGCTACAGTAAAAAAAATAAGTATTCAGGAAATTTCTTGTTTTTTTGCTGTACTGTTTGTAAGAACGTGTTAAACAGCGCACACTTCTTTATCCGAGTGAGTTTTAGTTAAATAATGGACACATTTTCAAAGTAGAGTTGCTCAAACCACATTCAAACCTAGCCCTCAAAGATTTAAAGCTTTGAATTGCTTTCATTATTCGACAGTAACCAGTTAACCTCCACTGACTGAGTAAAGGTGATCACGTTACCGTCATTAATCCAGCCTGAGAACTTTCAAGTTAACACCTCTCATTGGGGTTGGAAAATTTTGCGAATTCATTTAATAACAAGCTAGATCACAACGTATTTACATTACTGTCAGTGTTGCAATTGGATCACAGTTTATTAGACACGCCCAGGTGAAATGTGAGCCAATAACAGCCCTGCACGGAAACAAGCTCTGAATCCTATGCCATCAGGTCTGAGGTAAAATTGGCTATACACTGATGAACAGCCAATGAACAGAAAGCTGAGGCTCCAAAGTGCATAGGAGAGTGCAGTCTAGCCTACAGCTCGTTTAAAAAGCGACATTTTCTTACTGTGCTGTGTATGGTGCTCCTCTGTTGGCTCCACCGGCTTCCGGTATGTTTGTTTCCGGGCGCAGATTGGCCACGTGAGGTAGAAATGTTGTCGAAACTGTTCAGCTAAAACATCGCTAAATGTATGTGAATTTCACGAATTCATTCAGCGGCAGGTTAAAATTGTAGTATGTGTAGTTCATTGTTGCCGTTATGGTTGCAATGTCACTCACTGGATGACTTTGGCCCTTATAAAAAACAGGCGCAGAAATTTCAATAGCGTATCACATGCCCCCCTGTTTAGTGCAGTGGTTGCCAATGGAAAAACGATTGTGGCACGAGTGTGTGGAGTGAGAAATCAAGAATGATGACTAGATCCCCTATTATTTCGCGTAAGATTTCAGTGTCAAGGTAGATGGCGTACAATCGTATGCTAGTTTCTCGTGTTTCAATGGACTTTCGCTCGTCCTACATGTCTTGCAGGAATCATAACTTAGCAGTTTGGTAGCTTATTTCCGTGAGGCCGAGTTATACAGGAGAAAGAGCTGTATCTGGGCAGCAGACAATGAACAAGTAACTTATGTTTGAGTATGCAGAGGACTGTGTTATCTAGCATGGAGTCAACTTATGATGAGAAATGATGGGGGTCTACCGATTGCAAATGAATTTGTAAAATTCACAGGCAACTAACTATCCATATCCTGACTAAATAGTAGTTCTTCACACACAATGTGTAATTGTGAACCAGTAATAAACAGCAATAAATAGTGCCAGCGAGTCATGTGCATGGCAGTACAGAAGTTTCGTGCTAATGCAGAAGCCAACAGACACACGATAATTAGGGAGGCGATAATTTCACCAGATATAGCTGTAATAGCATAGACTTCCCACACCTGTACTTGCCTGTTACATTATTGTCTTGACACGCACAGCAGGGTTGCGTATCAGTAGGGACAAGAGTTTCTCGCAAAAAATTTCAAGTCAAGTTGTACTCCAAAACACTTTAGATCGTATGCACTTTCGTGGTTGGATGATTTTAAATGTCACGTGCCTCAGTGTCCAGTCAAATAGGAACATATGTTCTCAGGTAGACACGTGGCCAATAACCAAAGGAAGTTGTGGTTGTGGACGTAGGATATTGAAGTCTAGCATGACCATAAATATTTTCGCGAAAACACGTGTCATTACGTATGAGTTATATACATGTAGAAAAAGAGCTACCTAATTACTTACAACATAGTAACAGGTTATACGGCACGAAGGTCGGCACACTGTCCATTCTCTAGCACTCCAACTGCACTCGGATGAGTAAGACAGTGCAAGGCACCTTCTCTCTTCTTTCTTCGTGCCATTCACTTTCCTTTGTAACTTTACATGGTCTCCTATAGGTTTCCTCAGTAAAACCTATCCTCCTTGCCAATAAGAAGTGTTGCGGCCCTAAATTAAGAAGCCTTTACCCGAATAACCCTTCATATTCCTAGGAATTTAGCTTTTCTCGCTCTTTGTACTCTTCCAGTCTCTTTCCAATCTTAGTGGTGAACTCACTCCATAACTTATGAAGAGCTTCATATTCTAATACATTTTCCCTTGCAAATGAATGCCATTCTTCTCTGTTATTCAATGCAGTCATTTCATATTATCTGCTGACTTCAGACAGTTGATAATCACATACTCGTCATGTCAACACCGCAAACATCAAACAATTGCGATCGCTGCAACTTAAGACTGTGGTGTTTTACCTTTAAAATCCAGTGGCATGTGTAAAGCTGAGCACAGTGGTGGTTCGTGGTAATCCACTTCCAATTCATTCTCTTCTTGATGTTAGACTTCAGCCCATGCGTGACCTTCCCTTTTTACCTGGTAAATATGCCGAACTTCTTTCTCAGCATCTGGCGACGTTTCTCTACTCCTCCGTCGGCTATAGACTTCATACACAATCATTGTATGATCACTTGCACTTTCCTCCATCACTCTCCAACTGCTGACAAAGTCATTTGCTTTTCCATTCAGTACTGTGATATCTATGTATGTTTCAGTACCATGCGCCCGCTAGACAGTTGTTGGCAACTCTCCTTCAACATTTTCCATGTCCAGATCATTAGTCAAGATGGATTGGCTAATCATCTCGCAAGCATCATCTGTGTACGGCGTATACCACAGCTCGGACTTAGCATTGACATCGGCACCAATAACCAGTGGCCTCTCCCTTAATGTATCTGTCATGACTTCACATGTATCCAGATAGTGTCTGTGTCTCATCCCCAAACTGAAAGTAAGAGGATACCATCTAACATCCTGTTGTTCCTTTTACAGCTTGCACACATACACGATGTGTGTTTAAAACACTTGGCGTGATCATAAAATCCATGTTCATGTTTGTCCCTCAATATTCAAGCCTGGGGTTTAATGTTATTGATGTATATGGTGTCTTGTAGTCCCACAATGTTATCGAATAGTACATGGTTCCTGGGAAAAAGACTACGTCAAGCTTCTGCTCCACCACTATCCGGTTTAACCCAACAGCGACAACTGCCGACCTTTGCAAATTCAGTTGTTTAAATATTATGGTGTTACAGCCATAACCAACCCTGGACAGTTCCACCAATAAGGCTTTTTGGTCAACTGGGCAGCCTCTACAGTCGAGTTAATGCTCGTGTGCTAGAGCTTTCTTGTGGTAGAGCGTGCAAATCTTCTTGAAGTTTTTATCTGCCTATCTAGTAACGTAACATACAGAAGTGCCTGTCAGGAAGGTATCAGCCGTTGAAAAAATGCAATTCCTTGGTATGTACAAATGACGGTCATGTCTAGCCCAGCCGTCAAATGAACTTGCGAAATTTCTGGATCTCTATCTCTAACTGTAATATTTAGAGTCCGTACAGGGCGGTGAATTTTTAGACTACTGTCAAATTAATTCGCGAAATACTCGGGACTATCGAAAGACAGTTAACGGTAGTAAGCACTTTTTAAATAAAACCATTGAAACAAATCACTTCCGTTATCTTCCCATATGCTACTCTACATGCTGGCATGCAGGCATTAGGCATTCAGTTAAGTTGGCAGCGAGGTAAGTAAATATAGTTCTAAACCTTGTCTTTGTATTGTGCATATAACGTTTAAATTTAAGGCAAATTTAGATGTGATTTCTTTCTTTGTACCCATTAGAGTAATGAATGTCACACTAATCACTCATATGGGTTCCTAACACTCTCAAGTTTTCACCTGTAATGACGCATGAATAAAGCCATTACGTGCATGACAGCACATGATAAAATATAATGTTTTTGCAACAAAAAATTGCCATTGGGGCATTCCTTTAATCCATTCAGACCCAGTGTACATAGTTGTGTACATAACGCATGTGTAGGTAATTTTTAGTATGTACTGCACACTACGAAACTGAATGACCAATGATATAGCTGTGGGTAAATAATTCGCCAACCGTTTTATTGGCCTAGGTCATAATTGGTTCATGTAACTGTAGCCGAACACATGATCTAAAGTTCATTGTCTGTGACAACGAAACAAGTGATGCGTCGACTTAAGTACAGCACACATTATAACATTTTTTTGCAACACCTGAGACTTTCCAGGAAAAAAGTATACTATTTCATAAAACTGAGTTTGTTTGTTATAAAAAACAATGTACCCAGTTCCAATAAATTGAGCGGTGTAAAATGTGTAAAAATTGTGGTCCATTTGTTCTTTGTACATATGTAGAAACTGTACTTAAATTGCCTAGGTTGATATTTTCAAGGAAAGATGTGATATATTATATGCATCTGTTATGTTCTTGTATTGTATAAAATAATAATGTAGCCATATTACAAGAAATTTATTTTTGAAAAATTGAGAAAAAAACTTGTGAACATATTGTGTATTGTAAAATGTAGAATTTAAACCCAGAATGTAATAGGTAGGTAAATTTCAAAGAAAGTAATAACCCATACAAATATTATGTTTTAGTATTGTATAAAATTGCAATTTGTGATAAATATTGTAATATATTTACAACTCATATTTTTTCCTTCGTCGCCTGATGTATCATATAGGATACAAACCCCTATTTTTAACTTGTAGCGTGAATTTGACTTTTTGCACATATGTGTATGTTATTTAGGTTAAATAAACTGTTAAAACTGAAAAGAAAAAAATTACAACATGTTATAAATAAATTAAGCATTAAGAGGTTTTATTACTGTTGGGACAACATGAGACTTTATCTGTGTGTATAAATTTTGGTATCAGTGGAAAAATATAAAATTTATGAGAAAAGTAGATATAAAACAGGGCTTTCGAATGTGCTGAGTTACCGTCGAGTGAATAGATATGGGCGGTTTTAAAACAGCAAGTCTTGAGAGCCGATGAGGGTGAAGTGATTGAGATCCCCAAGAAAACCCGCTGACCAGCGCTATCGTTCTACACGATTCCCACATGCAAATATTTGAGGGTGACCCCACCGGGAACCGAACCCTGTACGCCTTGGTGGGAGTTGAGTAGTCTAACCACTACACCACCGCAGCCCCAGTCAAGTGTGCTTCTGGAGTTTCGAACACACACAGACACACGTAGAGAACAGTTAGGGTTCCGTGTACTTAATTTATCTGTGCTCGTAGCTGGGTTAACCGGGCCTCATCGCGAGCAATTAAACGTTTAATTAAAATATTTAACGGCGTAAGAGAGTGGTGCGGTGGGCTAATGAGGCCGTGCGATGATGAGATATTGTCCGTGAGGCCACGAGGCGTGTCCAGTGCACTCGGCGAGACACGCATAAAAAAAGGCTCGTTATCTGAGGCGGTTATTTCGTCGCCCGCAGGTGAGATATTCGTTGCAGCTCGTAATAGCCGCGTTGTTCTGCTCCTGACAAACAGGCGAGTCGTCGTAATTAACGACATAATAGAAGCGTTTTTAAACGTCTGGCGTGCTCTAGGGCACACGTGAAGGAACAAACCACTTTCGGAATTGTTCACACCAAGTGCACGCATTTCAACTTGCGTTTTAACTCTTTAAGGACTATGTCTCAGACTGGTAAGAATAGAGTGTGGTAATGGTGGGTACTCACTGTGACGTTAGCATATAAATTCGCTGATTGGCTGCGCGGGTCTCTAGGAATGAGCCGTAAGTCTGATTGGTAACTGCGTGCTGCGAAGACTCCCTATTGGCTGGGTACCCGCCGGTGAGTCACTAACCAAGCTCGGATTGGCGAATGGCATTCGGACATGTTGCTGGCCAAGGATGCCATTTACTCTGACGTGTGTGGCTTTTTCACCTCTGTATACTTGACTACTCTGTAACTATGGTGCAATGTATCTTTCAAGGCGAAACTAACGCAGATATAATTACATTTTTTTTTTACTAATGTGCCGGAACAATCGATTTTCGCGAAATGATTTCATAACCAGTTGTATTTCGTGTGCACATTGGGGAATCACTTCCATCTTGTCTCGGATTTCTGTAAATCTGTGTCGCATAACAATTACAAATACAGCAGTGAAAAGGCCCCTTCTACCGCGCACTTGAAACGTGCATGCGAGAAAAATGGCTTCACCTGCCAACAACAAGCCACATCGCCGTCCGACAGCCAGCGCCGTGTATCTTAGCTGCCAGGCGACAGCCCAGCCGACAGGGAACATTTCGCAGCACGCAGTAGCCAATCAGACACAATGCCCGTTTCAATAGCCTCGCGCAGCAAATCAGAGAATGGGTACGGCCACATCTAAGGAACCACCACACTATTTCGTCTATGTGTACTTATTTTTTCAGTGAGAGGCGTGTAAACATATGGAGAGTAACAGGTGTTCCCCTATTCGTACGCACCAGAACAACATATATCTGAAATAAACACTTTAAAAAATGTCGTATCGTCAATTCCACACATTGTAGATGAATACTCGCTGGTATGTTTACATTAATAATGCAAGAAAATTACAAAATGTTGTTAGAAGGGCTAACATCTTGCACGATGCTATAATTTTGTTTAAGTTGAATTTTGCTGCTTTACATCTGATTAAGCTGGAATTGCCGTAAATGAAACTTACGCTTCCAGTCACGATGATATACAGATTAATCCTTAAATCACGCGACAAACATTGAGGGGTGGTATAGCTCTCTAAAGCAAACAATTATTGTATAAGAATATATGGGCGGAAGTGACGCGTTGAGGCACAAACATACAAACATAACACATTAACGACCACCACGATAGCCAAATTGATCGAGTCTCGATTTGTTGCTATGGGGGCATTTGAAAGCCCTCATTTGCGATACTCCAGTTGATTCCATTGAAGACCTCGTCGCTCGACTATCCTGTGCGGCTGCACGCGTGCGTGAAATACCCGGCATATTTGAATCAGTTCGCCAATCACTCCACCGACGCTACCAAGCTTGCATTACTGTCGGTGGCAGCAATTTTTAGCAATTATTATAAACATTGCTGTAAAAAAGCATTTAGCGGCGACGTTGTAAATAAACACTGTGTTGCATTTCATGTGTAATTTTTGTGTTTGTGCCTCAACGCGTCACTTCCGCCCGTATATTCCTATACAATTATTGTTTGTTTAAGTGAGTTCAACCACCCCTCAATGTTTGTCCCAAGATTTTAGAATCAACCTGTATATTGGATATTGCACAAGAAGTGAATTTAATGATATATTGTGTACATAGCAGAAAACATATGTTTTCTGCATGTTTCTGCAAGTTATCGCGTCTACCAAATACCATGCCGCACTGCTACAGTTTTTCCACATTTATATGCCATTGTTCTGCATTATTCGAATATATGTACTTTTCGTGTCTTCGAGCACATTTGGTGAATGTAAACGAAGTGTTTAAGTAATGGCACAGGTACTGAGGTAATTCCATTACAAATTAGATCGATGGAAAATACATAAATTTAAAAATCTAAGTTCTATTACCGTATTTTATGAGGTAACATATTCCTCCAGATACTAGCTGGCCCGAACCGACACTCCAAATTTGAACAGATTTTTAATTTCGCGGGAATAAATATGCGTATTACGTGCACGCTTGATAATATCCTGCGACCTGTAGGAATTGAATATCCGAACTTTACGTCAGAATGCTAAAATACGAGGGGTGAGAGAGCGATCTGTCACCTCTGGCTTCAGACGAGAAACGGTGCCTAGGGTCGACATTGTTCCCAATATATACTTTCCCCACACTAGCATGCTCTGGCGGACAATGCTGAAAACGAGAGTGGTAGTGATAAGGAATTAAGCAATGGTGAATAATTGTTTGAACTGAAGTGGTGAGGTGTAACAGAATAAATACTCAATTTCAATGGTAATTAAATTAGCATTAAAAAGAAAAAACGTTTTCGGTCGGTCTTAATTAAATATATTTATACAACAATATATCTATTTAATTTTTTATTCTTGTAGGTATACTGCTAATTGGAAAAATATTTTTTTTAACTAAAGGAATGAAAAATTACAGATTTTCCAATGACTATAAATATGAGTGCCTACATCCCACTTTGCGGCTAAATCGTCAGAATTAGCAAGGACCGGCAGTTCGCATGGCAGTGAAATCAATAAATGAACGCCACCTATTTAATGAAAATAATCTAAAATGGATTGTGCCGACAGCATCAACTTATACTTTAAAGACATCATCAAGTATGGCTGCCACCTGGTGGCTAAATCGGCAGCTCACCTGGTGACGAAATCGAGAAAATAGCGCCACCTAGGTGTCGAAAATGTAATCCAATATGGATTATATACTTTAAAAACATAAATAATGATGTCTGCCACCTGGTGGCTAAATAGACAACTCGCCTGATGTGTTATTTAATACACTAGCGCCACCTATATGATGAAAAAATATGAAATCTGATATGGTGGTTAAAATAAGGTGAGAGTCCAGTAATGTATAAATAAATGACAAAAAGAAAACAAATAATATGTCGGACGGTGACTATGACTCCTACCAAAATTGCGGAATGCACCGACCAAGATGGTGAACTACGCCGACCAAGATGGTGGACGGTTTCACCTACCAATATAGCGGACTGTATTGACCAAAATGGAAATTGAAGTTTTCTAAAAAAAATTAAATAATTTTTTTTATAATTTAAAAATTGTTTTTTTAAATATTTTTATAGTATAATTTTTTTCTTCTGTTTTTATAATTTTTTATGTTCTGTGTTTTCAAGGTCAGAGTTCACCGGGGACAAAATCAAGGTCATCTGTTTCTATTATGACCGCCGGCCGACCGGAATGACACACGAACAACTCCGACGTTCCGGTCCCAAGTCGCGATGTGCCAAATTCCCCATAATACCTCTACTAACAGGGATTTACATAATTCTTTAGAAAGAGAATTTTCACTGTAATATATATACACCTCATGTTTTCGTACACCCTTAACCCCTACCAAAATAAAAGACCGTTGAATTGCCAAACTTGCGCGATAGTTAAAATGATGCATGCTTTCGTCTTTTTAATCAAAAACTGTTATTGGTAGTGACAGAAAATTTCGCGATTTCAATGATTTTTAGGATAAGACTCCACTATCCTTCGTATTTTCAAGTCTCGGGTACTTTTTATTGATTGATGTTCTATTGTGAAGCCATTTTCACCTCAGACTAGTGGCACGGGATTCGTGCCTTGTATGCTTGCAGGTCTGTTATTGGCTCATTATTTATTCTGCTCGTGTCTGATAAACTATGGTTCAATTGTAATCACAGCAGATAGATATATGTGTTTGAAGACCAGCTTATCCTAAAATGAATTCGCGAAATCTTCTAGTCTCCAGTTATTGAGTATTTCGAATTGCACCGTGCACTATTATTTTCTGGAGATGAATCACCTCTTCAGACCATACCTGTTTCGCCATAAATCTCTGGATAAGTGTACTCCGAACACCTTATTTCATTCAAGCGCAAATGTTTTACATTTAAAAATACGTAGCAAACTAGAGTCTTCCTGTACTTTACTGAAATTTCTAATCTTAACATGTTGCTGCATCACCGTAAATTGAGTGCAAAAGCAGTGCTATAATTTATATTATGCAGCAGCTGTTAAGTCCCAATGAGATGTATTTTTATTGCAGCTGTAAGGTCCTCAATGACTTTATGGCCATGGATTATACGCATTCATTTGTTTGTAGGTTAGACTTTAAATATGTCTATAAGTTACTACTACTTGAATGTCCACGTAAAATTCGTTTTGAAATACCTTAAACACATGTGTGTAAGTAATTAATAGTGGTAGCATACATTGACGGCATTGTGCTAATTACGTTCTAAAGACAGCGATATTTTTTTGGCTTTGGCCAAAGACCAGCTATAATTACGTAATGTAGCGAGTTCAGCGCTCGCCTCCCGCCAAGGCGAACGGGTTCGATTACCGACGGGGTTGCTCCCGGATTTTTGCATTTGAGAATCGTGCCAGACGATACCCGCTGGTTGGCGGATTTTCTCGGGAGTATCCGGTTTCCCCACGTCCTTGCGTTACGTTGCTGCTCCACATCCACCTTGTTTCACCCTCATCGGTTCTCAAAACTTCGATGTCGAGAGCCGCCCATATCTCTTCACTCGACGCCACTAATCGTGAGGGGGGTGGGGGTGGCTATGAACTGTCTTGAAGTACTATCGTCGTGTTGTGTGTGCCTATGCGACTTTCAGCGGCGACCCTATCGTTTTAATGGTGGAAATTCTGTATATTGGTTCAATGGAAAGCCCTTGAGTAGTTTCGTATGTATCTGACGCATGTGGTTTTAAATACGGAATTTAGAAAGAAAAAAAAAACCCTGTTGTCAGCTACGCTGGAGTGCTCCGAAATTGTGTTTCTAATGCACCTGACTTTCGACAGCCTTCGTCTCTAGTGTGTGTCCTTTTCCTAGATCAGCACATTAGAACTTAGTTAATATTTTCATGAAATAAAGTTTACTTCAAAAACACTACAACGCAGTTCAAGCGGCAGGTATGCTAAACCATGTTCAGTGCACGAACAAAACAAAAAGTAAGCCTACGTTAATTACCACATCCAAGAAAAATATACGGCTAAATTCCTAGATTTCTTTAATATTAACGTCGGACTATTTATAGGGAAAGAATTTTTTTTTTCCTGTCACGTATTACACTTATGTGTACTGTGTTATTTAGCTATAGTAAGTAAATAAATGTATTTTTCCTTGATGTCGGTGCTGTTTTGGCCGAACATCCTACGTAGCGTGTGCGCATGAACAGAAACTGCGATTAAAAGGATGATAATATCCTTCTGTAAAATTCAGTACCCTACGAAAATGCTTTCCACGTTTGCAGACGAGAGATGGGAACTACTTGCTTAGCTCGTTCGGCTACGCGTTAACTTCCGAGTTTCTAGTAATGCAATCACGTAATTTTTTGTGTATTCGCTGTACTTGTGTTCAATACTTGTATTGCAACCAATGAACAAGTGCTGCGTGGCATTAATTAGGACACCCGTGAATCGCGGACGTACACTATCAGAGCAAATTAATTTTTGTTGACCACTCGAGTAAGTGAGTTTATTTTCACAAAGACAAGTGGCCAAAAAGAAAAATAAAACTGCTGATATTCTTCGAGGTCTTGCAATCTGGCATGCGAGGGAAACTCATCGACAAAATCGGGTGCCTCTTAAGCATTAACTATTCATGTGTAGAGAGATGTAGAAAATGCCGTAATTCAGAATAAAAACGAACAAGACTGAGCAGTGGTGATTTGCTGTGTACAGCACTAGTCATAATTATCGTCCATGTGCAATGTGTCCACGATCATTGCACATGAACGATACAATGTGACTGAAAAGAGGGAAACATGTCCACGTTATACCTCAATAAAAATATACATATTTTGTAACAATCAGTAATTTCTGTAAATTCCATAAGTATGCTGTTAATTTAAAAGTTTTGACCGATTTTTTAATGACACATAATTACCTTAAGCATTAAGCCTCGGTGCATATCTTTAATGTTAACAGCAACCTTTAACATTCTGAATTTAAAATATAAAGCAAATGTGATTATGTTCGGGCGAGATGTATTCAGTTATCCTTTCTGCAACCCTTGAAATGTGTGCAATTTTTTAATACTGTGAATAACCTGATGCTTTTATCAGTTTAGTCCATTTTTGTAATGCAACTTTCGTTGGCTACACATGTTCTACTCTTCTACGAGAAACCTTAAGTTTACGTGGTGTGATCTTGTCAATCTACAAATGTCTGTAATTCTTCCAGATTATTTTCGAACCAGGCACACACTAAAAAAAATTGTTTTTACTTTTACACGAAAAATTCTTTGAAACCCAGTTGCCAAGAAAATTCTTCAAAAACTACAAATAGTTTTTTTTTTTAAATCTGCAAAACATATATTTGTAATATTACAAATGATAGCATTGTATTACAAGTTACATTATTGTGAAGTTTACAAAACATTATTTTTTCTTCTAGAAAACCAAAAATGTAATAAATTTATAACATAAAATATATTATGATATTTCAAAATATAATTTACAAAAAAAAATTGCACATGGCCAGCATGAGGACTAGAACCCACACCCCTTGTATTATAAGCTTACAATTTTAACCACACGAGCAACGTGGCGTACAAACCGAGTACTTATTTTTATGACAATATAAATAAAACAATTACGAAATACTCAGGAATTTATTTCATTAAGAAGAATACATTTCTTTCATTTTAAAAGTTTGGTGTAGCTAGCAAACCTTAACCGTAAATGAGTAATACGGTCATGTTTTATTGAAATTGTCGTTTTTTTAATGATTATTTGAGTTGTTTTAAGTAATTTACGTTATTCAAACTTGCAATACATTTTTAATACATACAACGTTTCCTTTCTGCACGCAACTACACTTTACATCGCCCATAGTTTTTGCACAAACAGCTTTAGGGACTATATGGTTTACATTGTTGAGTGTCTTCCATTTTGCTTAAGTTCGTGTACATGGGACACGGGTCAGTATAGTACAAACATTTCCTAACGTCCATCACAAACACGGCTTTTGTAGTTTTACAAGAGAAATCTCTATACTGTTACAAGAATTTGTTTAGTTACAAACAATATCTCAGTAAAATTACAAATAATTTTGTACATTGTAGACATGTGTAAGTAAAATTTAACATGGGAGTAATAGCATTTATACGTGTTGAAGTAAGAAGTAATGTTCATAACTGCATAGAATACTTCACAGGTTTTAAGTTTGCAGAATAATAGTCTTAGCAAACAGGTCTGTGTGACGTCTGCTATCAAAAAATTTGCAGAACCATGCCAGTCACAATGTCTAGCAAGATCTCGCCATTAAATCGACGGTATTCAGACGCAGAGTGACGTAGAACTGCAATAAAAATTTCTTTCCGTGGGTATTTTCGACTCCGTCTCCGCATGTGTCTTAAGTTTTCTTTTTGCACCACAAATCTTCACCGCGAATATTCTGGCGAACGCGGGTCCAGGAATACAAATATAGACCTGACTTGAATAATTTATGCTCGGGAGTTCCGCGAGCCAGGAACTTCCAGACAAGTGTCTCCCATGATAAAAAATAAGGAACGTAAATTTATATATTCGTCTCAGAAAATGTAACGTGTATAAAACCACGATTCCTTCAGAAAGTTGTCAAATAAACTGTGTGAGAGTGGCGAATTAAAACAAACTTACGTACATTTGCAGTTCACCCTGCTGTCNACCGCGAATATTCTGGCGAACGCGGGTCCAGGAATACAAATATAGACCTGACTTGAATAATTTATGCTCGGGAGTTCTGCGAGCCAGGAACTTCCAGACAAGTGTCTCCCATGTTAAAAAATAAGGAACGTAAATTTATATATTCGTCTCAGAAAATGTAACGTGTATAAAACCACGATTCCTTCAGAAAGTTGTCAAATAAACTGTGTGAGAGTGGCGAATTAAAACAAACTTACGTACATTTGCAGTTCACCCTGCTGTCAAGCAGCAAATAAATAGAGACCTGAAAACTTTCGTGATTCAATTAGATACAAGCTAGAATTCAAAACATTTTACATTTATACTAACTTAGCAAATGGTCTACGCGTTGTTCGACATCTCCTGGAGAATCCTGAGTCAGAAAGAGACATATCATTAAATGCACGACCAATCATCGCCTTCCACTTTGACAACACGTTACCAATGAGCAGTTTATATCTGCATGTTTGTACATAAGATGCGAAGTATAGCCTGCAGGTCATTGAGCGAACTTTTTTCAAGTCGCTACAAATAAATACACTATATTCTTCGAGTTATTTATTTCATAAAACTGTATACATCTCCGTTATTTGACACGTTCTTCAAGCTTTGAAGAAATCTACGTAAGTATGTCAAGTGCGATCATAAAATAAAGGGACACACAGAAAATACTAAATTTATCAGTAGATACATCTGTTTCTTTGCTAAAATAATTCCTGTCTTGCTGTACTTCAAAACTCTTATTACCTCGATACCACTTTCGCGATTGGATGATATTAAATGCTACGTGTTTTAGAGGCATGTCTGCTAATCACATACGTTTATCACCGGAGCAGCCTAATTCTAATAGACCAGCCTAATACAAAATGCCTTCTAGAAGAGAGACACGTCTAAAAACTAAAAGAGAACTGTAGGCGTACTCTACGTGAGAATCAGGTGTCCTTATTGATCAGTGTTTACATAGCTGCGTAGTAATTTCACGCCCATGAATTCATGATTAAGATATATTAGGAAACATCTTGCTTCACGTTCGAAATAGGTTTATATGTTTTGGGCACGTCGTAGCTGTGTAGGTTAACATCTTGAACGCGGAACAGGTTTGCAGATATTTAAGAGAAGGTGAATATAATACGCATGTGTCTACAGCAGCATAAACACCAGGGGGCTTATTCTAAGTTATTAGTTTCGTTTCCTGCCTACAGAAATATTTGCTATTACTCCAATTTTCGTATCCTACTGAAATGAGCTATTCGAAGCCCATTTTAGTGTTCGTTTGACGTCACTATGGTCGTTAAGAAACTCGAAACGTTAACGAAGCCTTTCGGGCTTTCGTTGCGGAGTTTTATTATGGAAACTTGGTGGTTATGTGTAACAGGTTGTTATTTGTGACTATGAAACAAGAGAATAGTAAAGTAATGTGCCTTCGTGCATTTCAAAATAATACAAGTATAAACTTTTTTTTTAAAGCATCAATTAATGTTTTTCTTTATTTCTGACCCATGTTAGCATCAGTGTAGGCTGGGTAATGTGAGGGTATTTAGTATTTAATTACAGTTGGTTATAATGAAATAAGAGAACGTAAACACATACTGTTAGATATTTCTGTTGATTTACGGACACTGTTCCGGAGATGTAGAGTTCATTTACGGAAAGGAACTTCGAAATAACGAATAATGGAAATGATCTCCGTAAGTATAAAATATGGAAGATCTTCGTTATCTTATCGCTTCGATTTTGAGACACAAAGAATGCGGATGATACCTGAAGCGTATGAAATCCGATCTTGATAATATTACTTCGTGTAAATTGGTAGTAGGTGAGTGCGAATCACTCGTGGAGTGCCAATTCGTTGATTCTTGTTCAAATTCCGCTACGGGACAAAACTTTCTGTATACACAGTGAAACACGCACATAACGAAAATAAACGATACTTTCGAAACCTAGTTTTATAAACAGTAAATCAGTCAAGCTCTCTAACAAGACTTGAAACAAAGACTTTCATGTAAAATACATATTTACAAAATACTTCTTGTAAAAGTGTTGCAGGTGAATCATTCGAGTTATCGATTGTCAATATTTCGATTCGCTTTTAAATCCCACCACAGGACTAAATATTAAAACATTTTAAATTTCTCGATTATATACAGTGAAATACATTACGAAAAATTAAATGTTTTTCATACCCTGTTTGTAAACCTGAAATAAAAAGAAAACAGAATCGCACACACTCTAATATGTCTAGAAACCTTGATGTATATGTATCATTTAATATAAATTCCGTATTTACAACACCATTTCTTGTAAAAACGTGGTGAGTGAAAGGATAATATATTGAACTGCAAACATATTTTCTGAGTTCAATTCCCGCCACCGGACAACATTTTTTTATTTTTATAATCATTTTTATACAAAGTAAATCGCCCACATAACGAAAGTAAAACGTTTTTGGTATACCTTTTCATAAAGACAAGATTTAAAAACAAAACAAACTTGCAAGTTTCTGGACATATTCCGTGAGGTCACGGAGATTTAGGTAAAATTTACGGAGAGGACATTATTTAAAAAAAAAAATATATCGTAATTTAACGCACATGTGTGGATAATTAGTAACCGGTAGTTTCCGTAATTTTACGGACAATTTTTCTAGCAGTGCGAATTTAATCTAAATTCACTATGAAAGATGCGGTTCGTAAATTTACCGATTGTTAGCGCTAAAGAGTAAAACATTCTTGGGAATTTACAACAAAATTACTTTCTCTTGAAAATAATTGAGTGAAAATTCATATCATAATGCCCGATAAAATAAACGCAAATAGGGGCTTCTTTTTTATTCGACCTGACTGCACCTGATACGATCTCGACTTTCTCCTTGTTGTTTACGGGTTGAAGAGCCAGTCAGGGCGTACCCTAGAAACATAGTGTAATCATGATAGTAATACGCAAGTTTTAGTTCTTGAGGTATATATTACCTGTCACCGATAAAATCTGCAAAAATCGTGGTCGTCTAATAACTATAGTCTATTCGCGGTTACTTTACACTTTTTGAATCAAACCTTTGAAAAATCACCATTTGTATGCCGTGTTTGGTTGTTTCCTAAATATGCCGTGTATTATAAGAGATTTATAATTGTGTAAATATAAAGGTACCTTGATTATGGTAAAATTTAACACTTACCAATATTTTATGAATAAATTATATTATATATATATAATTAATAAAACTAATAATACAGAGAAAATATGTGTGTTGGTAATGTCTAAAATAAATAGTCCTTACGCAAACTATTATTAAAGTGAGTGCGCACGAATGCGGTGCGTTGTCCCTCTGGTGTAATCTTCTAGCCTCGGTTAAGATCTACTTGCATTAGGCGGAAGAATATCGTTGATGTAGAACTTTGGCAGGGCTTCAGAAAAGTTGTAAGTTTACTCGTGTGAGGGGCACTTCGCCCAGTTTCCTTAAGTTCCACAGAGGTTACTGGTTTATGTTACGATCACGAAGATTGCATGGTTACAGAGTATTTGGCCATACATACGAGGTGTCGCGGTTGTGAGGAAGCACTAGTGTTCTTTGCAGCTGCCTACCATCCGCCAATGGAGAAATACTCTTACGTAAATTGAGAAAGCTTTCTGATTGGCTGGGGCTGCGGTGGTTGAGCGGTTAGACTGCTCGCCTCCCACCAAGATGACCCGGGTTCAGTCCCTGGCCAGGCCACTCCCGTTTTTCGCAAGTGGGGATCGTGCTGGACGATGCCGCTGCTCTGCGGGTTTTCTCAAGGACCTCCTGATTCCCACGCTATTGAATTCTGGCGCTGCTCCATTCTCAACTAATTTTACCCACATCGGCTCTCAAGCATGTATGAAAGGAAAAAAATCATTTTTCCATATAATTTGCTTGCGTTTCAATGCACTTTTTTCATCTGTCAACAGACTTTCATGTGCTCGTATTACAAAATGATTTAAACTGGGCTGCAAACCGTTCTTGACACATCATCACACGTGAATGTTCGTCTTCGCAGGGCTCTTTTCAGGAAACCAAACAAGTGATACTTCGATGGGGGCAATATCAGGAATAGAGTTCAACGCAGTATAGACTTCACTAAATTACGCGCACAACTGTAATATTTTATTATTATTATTACCCGCCCGCGTGTCTTCGTGAGAAGACAATGTGGCAATTGACCTACGCTAGTCAGAATTGTGTTACTGCGGTAATTTAAGTCTGTGATTCGCCAGTAGGTACCTCAGACCTGTAAACTTTTCAAATGGCCCAACAGTAAAAGTGGATTTGAGCCGAAGAGCTTTGAGGTACTAGGCCTAATCAGTTTTCTAGCGAATTAAGCAATATCATTTATAATGCTTTGCGCACTTTTAAAATGTCTATGTTTATATTATCTTTGGTTTAAATTATTATGATATTTATTATGTCACGCTGGTATACCGGCTCAAACTTAAAAATAAAGTGTCCTTACTGAAGTGTGCATTACCATGAGTAACTTGCAATCGAATATTTCCACACTGGTAAGTGAGAACTTGCGTTAGAGAACCAGCTTCTTCGCTACACTGTTAGCAGTGCTGGCGTGGAGAGTACACTGTTTGCTTCAAGTGTGTATTCTCACAGCTCCTCACTAATCCGTTAAGCTCAGCGACAGAGCGAAGCACAGCTACGACAAATGTTTGTCGTAAACATTCAGTATCGCTTTGTTATGTGTGAAACCTCTTACGAGACGGTCAAATTCGTTCAAGACATTCCACTTTATCCATGTGTGTTACACAAGCGTCAAGTTTAATCTGCAATTAAGTGATTTATACTTTTATTTCAAGTCTTTGTTCTTGCTTCCGTACTACGGTTAAATAGAAAATAGTAGTCTAAAAAAAGTGAATATAAATATATAAATACAGATAAAAAAAAANTATAAATATATAAATACAGATAAAAATTTTTTTTTATATCTATAGTCCCTTCCTAACTAAATATTTCTCGTCAAAAGTTTATTTCGAAGTGATTGCGAAAATGCTTAATGTTAGTTACAAAAATAGAATCTATAATCAACACAAAGAATTCTTGCATTAAGCAAAAAATAGCATCACACAAGTACAAAACATTTGTAAACAGACTTAATCAAAGGAATGCAATTTTTTCCCCAATTTATCATATGCTTAACAAAATTCTCCAAGGCATTTTGTAAAAAATCCTTTTGTCGATAATTGTTACAAATCAGAAAACTCGCACTCTGTATTTCAGCTGTCTTCTTAAAAAGTGCACACATATATATATATATATATATATATATATATATATATATACACACACACACACACACACAAACACATACACAAATTCATGCACGCGCACATTTAGGAGAAAATGCACGAAAGTATCTCACAATTTCGTGGCCCAGTAGTTAAAAAAATTTCAATAGCAGTAAAAAAAAACCTTACGTATTGAAAGAAACGGGTGCATAATTATCTGAATCTTGTACAGGTTGTGGCAGTCGAGTCTCCTGTGCCTGTGCTTGAAGGGTAAAACAGGAGTATAATTCAGAGCAACATACAGTTTGCACAGCGCCCAGCACTAGTTGTTATTACAGCCACAAAGTCATGTCAGGCAATATATTGCCACTTCAGATGTTTGAGTAATCCATGCTGTGCACATCGGCCAGTTCCCATAAAGTTTGAGCACAGACAGTAATTGGCACCACCGTGCTTTAATTGGCTGCAGTTGAATGCAATCCAATAGAAGAAGATTACGCTCCGTCGAATCTCGTCCGAAAATAGCGACGCCAGACGACGCACCACATCTCTGTTGCGAACAACATCTCGGGATTTAGATCGCTGGTTCGCGCGAAGCCCTGTCCTTTATATTTAAAGAGCCACGCCTGAGCACGTGAGCCAGTGTTCATCATTATCACTAAGGGTTGTGAAATTTCGCGAACAGATTTCAAGACAAGTTATATTTCAAAACACTTACCTTGCCTATGTTGCCGAATTCAGAGAAGCCCGCTCAAATCCGAAAATGCCTTCTCAAGCGGACAGCATCCAATAGTAATGGCCTACCATCTTATCATATTTTTTCGCGAAAAATCACTAGCTCTATAGAGCATCCATTTCTAGGACCGTGCAGATATAGGCTGGTTTAGTGCGATTTTGGTAAACTGAACTCATTTAAAATCAACACGAAAATAATGTTTCTGTTTTATTTCAATTTCTAATTTTTATTTTTCGACACAGAAAAATTGCAGATACAAGTATTTACACAATAAGATATATTTTAGACGAAAATTTTTATTCAGATGTTTAAACCTTTCAGGCATAAAGGTCTATATATGTGACGTTGCACAGGAAGTCGATTTAATTATCTACTTTCTCCACAGCAGAAACAGCTTTTAGTAATAATTATTTTTTAGCCCATATAATGTAGACTTATAAAGAGCTTCTGCCAAAACATTACACACAAACACATTATTATTATTGGTCCAGATTTATATATGGCCGAATGTTATAGCGATAATTGTACAATTCCAAACAAATTTACTTTCCTCATCGACCACCGGTTTTGTCAGAAGACATTTTCCTACCTGACTGAACCAATCAGAACAAAGCTACTCCGACACTGAATGTCCATGATTCAAAGCCAGAATATTAAAATCATCCAATCACGAATGTGAAACTTAAATGAAGTGTGTGAAGTAAAGTAAAAGTGGAATATTATCGCCAAAAAAACATGTTTCCCTGCCTATAGCTTAAGGTTTCAGGAACGTACGATGCTGAATCCACACGAAGCTTTGTTCCGCACTGTAGCCGGAAAATTTGGTTTCTACTGCTATTTATTAAACGTAACCACGTACAATCTTAAATATAACAACGTGCAACCTGTGACAATTAAAAGCACTAGAAAAACTCAAACATTACGACAAACTTAAAAAAAAAAACATATATATATATATATATATATATATATATAAGTAAAATTCCTATAAATAACTTTTATACCCTATTCTGTCAAAAAAAACGTTGTAATCGACATAAGTCACGGGATTCCAAAACTTTTAATATGTTTAAAAACCTCACACCAGAATAAAATGTTTTTATTTTGTAAATTTATTATTTTTACTCAGTAAAACTCCCGCTAGCAAAAACTGAAGAATTTTCAGTATTTTTTAAAAACCGGATGTACAGAAAAATAAATAGGAAATTTTCGAAGAGGTTTCGTAAATTCACGGAAAGTCCGTTACATAAAAAAAGCAAACGTGTCGGTGATATTACGGAGGGTTCTGGACGCAACGCATGTAATATCTAGCATGGCGTCTGATTGTAAAGCGGAATGTTCGGTATCCTCCTGAGAAATTTAACTTTGAACTAAAATAATTCGCGAAGTTGTCGGATCTATGCCAATCGCTTATACAAGTGCCCAGCGCGATATGGCCAGAGAGTATTTGTGAATACAGAGGTGAAACAGCTGCTTATACGCGAACTTTCGCCGCAGAATATGTAAGTACACAGAGACAAAATGGCGTTGTGGCTCCTTTGAAGTGAACTTACACTTCGCTGATTAGCTACGAGGGGCTCTTGTGTATGATTGGCTACTGTTGGGTGAGAAAGATTTCCTATTGGTTGGGCTGCCTCCTGGAAAGTCAGATAGCAGGCGCTGATTGGCGCACAGTGTTCCGACGTACTGCTGGCTGGTGACGCCATTTTAGTGACGTGTGCAATTGGAGTTCGTGGTGGAAGCAAAAGGGCGTCACTAGCCACTAATATGTCAAAACGCCTTTCGCCCTTCACTGCCTGGTAACTTATTTTGCTGAAGGCAGCCCAGACCATAGGGAATCTTTCGCAGTATGCAAAAGACAATTGGACACAAACCCCGTTTCCAGGGCCTCGTGCAGCCAATCAGTGAACTGGTACGCTCGCGTCAAAGGAACCGCCACGTAATTTCGTATTTATGTACTAAACTACTGTGTGCTACGGTGTTTGCCTTGCAGATAACGTACCGCGTCCGTAAATACGCACAGTTCATTCCCGAAGATAGCCCCGGAGTTCGAAGTCCAGATGCAAAACTGCTGGTCATACGGATAAGGCTGATTCACACGTTCGTTAGTAGCAGGCAATGTTGACAGGGCGGCAAAAATTAGCAGCCAGTCACAAAGTTGAGTTTGAGAGATTTGGGCGGTTCGTGAGAACAAGTTCTTGAGAGCCAAAGAGGGTGAACTAGGGTGAGAATTGAGCAGCACCGGAATTCAAGAGCGGGGGAAACGGGAGGTCCCCGAGAAAACCCGCAGAGTAGCGGCATTGTCCGGCACGGTCCCAACTTGCGAAAATCTGGGTGTGACCCGGCCGGGGATTAAACCCGGGTCGCCTTGGTAGAAAGCTAGCAGTTTAACCGCTCAACCACCGCAGCCCCCGCCAATCAGAAAGCTTTCTCAATTTACGTAAGAGTATTTCTCAATTGGCGGATGGTAGGCAGCTGCAAAGAACACTAGTGCTTCCTCACAACCGCGACACCTCGTATGTATGGCCAAANAATTGGCGGATGGTAGGCAGCTGCAAAGAACACTAGTGCTTCCTCACAACCGCGACACCTCGTATGTATGGCCAAATACTCTGTAACCATGCAATCTTCGTGATCGTAACATAAACCAGTAACCTCTGTGGAACTTAAGGAAACTGGGCGAAGTGCCCCTCACACGAGTAAACTTACAACTTTTCTGAAGCCCTGCCAAAGTTCTACATCAACGATATTCTTCCGCCTCATGCAAGTAGATCTTAACCGAGGCTAGAAGATTACACCAGAGGGACAACGCACCGCATTCGTGCNTTCTTCCGCCTAATGCAAGTAGATCTTAACCGAGGCTAGAAGATTACACCAGAGGGACAACGCACCGCATTCGTGCGCACTCACTTTAATAATAGTTTGCGTAAGGACTATTTATTTTAGGCATTACAACACACATATTTTCTCTCTATTATTACCTTTATTAATGATATGTAAATAATATAATTTATTCATAAAATATTGGTAAGTAATAAATTTAACCATAAACAAGGTACCTTTATGTTTACACAATTATAAATCTCTTATAATACACGGCATATTTAGGAAACAACCAAACACGGCATACAAATGGTGATTTTTCAAAGGTTTGATTCAAAAAGTGTAAAGTAACCGCGAATAGACTACAGTTATTAGACGACCACGATTTTTGCAGATTTTATCGGTGACAGGTAATATATACCTCAAGAACTAAAACTTGCGTATTACTATCATGATTAGACTATGTTTCTACGGTACGCCCTGACCGGCTCTTCAACCCGTAAACAACAAGGAGAAATTCGAGATCGTATCAGGTGCAGTCAGGACGAATAAAAAGAAGCCTCTATTTGCGTTTATTGTAATGTACACACTGACTTTTACACGCCTAGTAAAGTCGACAACGATTGAAAGTTTCTGTAGTTAAAGTTAAATTAAAAGTGATAAGGAATTGTTTTTGAGAACTTTAACATATTATTTTACTTTTGTTTTTTAATGCATATAAATGTAAGAATAAAGATATTTACGTTACTAAAAAATTGACATTTGCCTTTGACCGACGCAAGAATAAAGTGATATGACCAATGGCATAGTTAATTGATCATACGGTGGAAGAATACACAATACATATACAAGTAAATCTTAAGCAGGGCTGTCAAAAGTGCTTATTTTACCGTGCACAGCCTATACTCCGTAGTACTGTGTAGTGTGGAAGATTAGGACGGTGGTGGGAAGAAATACAGATACCAACATGACCCTTGTTGCTGCTGTTGTGGAAATAGGCAACGCACTTCTGACTTGCCTTGAATGTCAATAAACGTATGCAAACCTAAAGTGTCAACACCTTAAATACGGTGACGGTATGCCATAATAGCACCGATTTTTAATATTTGTAAACTAATAAGACCAGATTCACACGTCTATTTATTGCTGTTCCTAATGCCTGTATTAAGTGATCACACGACGAAAAGTACGTTGTGTAAATATATCGTGTATTCGATAGCAACTGCTCCACCATAGAATACAAGAACAAGCATGATGACTTGATGTACACTATCCATTAGAATGGCTAATGTTATTATTGGTGCACTCTGACATAGCGGATCGTCAAAAGACATATTTTTGTTTTAACCGGCGAGATCTGTTTGGACTGCTAAAGTAAATGTATAGCGAAAGCAAATTGTAACAGTCAATAAAATATTATTAATTCCCTCTACTGGTGCACATATAACCTGTTGGAAGACATTATGTGTCTACAAAATGTCTCCAAGAGTTGAAAGTGTGAACTACTCTGTGGCGTGGTACTATCGGACACGCGTGAACCATGCCGTGAGTGGAGTAGGCTGACGGATCCACCAAGACGTGATTGATGGCGGCAGAATGCATGCTCCATCTCCTATGAGGCCACCAGATGTTGGCGAGCCCGCCATTACGACATCCGGGTTAGATCACTGATCTGCCTCTTTTTTTATTGATGCACCTTGTTTGCGTCAGAGATATTTTCTATGAATACGCCCGCTCTACTTTCATTCGAATGCTGTAAAAACACGCACCAGCTGCCATCATTCTTCCGCTTGCCTCCCCGTCATTTGCACGCCACAAAAAGGGCTCTTTTTGTTAGCCTTTTTGAGTGCTGGCGAGGTACTAACAGAGTCATGCGCAGTTTGCCGTATTATAACGATGTCCCAATTCCTTGAAGACATTGGTGACGTAATATTACCTCGCCACCAGTTTCCGTGACGTTCGCTACAGCGCTATATCACGTCAGCAGCTAGAGTAAGTATATTCGCGGTTTTTTCATACTTTCTGAAACGAACCTTTGAAAAATCACCCCATATATGAAGTGCTTTGTTGTTTCCTAAATATGTCATATATAACAAGTCACTATATTACTTCTGTCAACATTATCTTATTTTTGCTCAAATTAAACTGTTATTATAATATTTCATTTATGAACAATGNTATATTACTTCTGTCAACATTATCTTATTTTTGCTCAAATTAAACTGTTATTATAATATTTCATTTATGAACAATGTAAATAAAAACAAAGAGATTATAGGTGTGTTGGTAATGCCTACCGAGAAATAGTTATCACGCAAAATATTATTTAAATGAGTGCACACAAACGTGGAACGTTTTCCCTTTAGTGCAATTTTGTAAATTTAGTCGCTTTGTTTGCATGAGGCGGAAGAATAACCTGGGAAGTAGGACTTAAACAGGGCTTCACAAAAGTTGGTAGTAACTATGAATGAACTTTATCAAAATGTAAATAACTCAAATGAACACTCAGAAACTGCATACTAAGTTACATAAGACCGATTGAGACCGACACACTGAACTCGCATTATGGAGGATCAGGGTTTGGCTCATGGTCCAGTCATTGTGATTGCGGTTATTTATTCGAATTCACGCCAAGCGAATGCCGGGATGGTTCCTTACTACAAACTATCGCTGACTCCTTCGCGTTCCTGCTTCTGTGACCATCTTGCTTTGTCTCTAATAACCTCGCTGTCGTAGAGTAGTTTAGCCCTAGTTATAGGCTGCTCACGGTAAAGTGTGCATTTTCAAGGCCCTAGTTAATTTTTCTTATCAGCCATTTTTTTCCTTCCACCATTCTTTAAAATAAATATTGCCATGTAAGTAATGAGGACAGTGTATATATTTCACCGGACTCGAAAGTTAACGTCTTAATCTACAAAATAAAATATATGACTATTATTCCAAATGAGAGGGCTTCAAAAAGAGCTAACCCTACCGTGAATAGCCTATACCTACAGTTATAGAACTTCAAAACTCGCGTTATTTTGTGGTTACGGACTAAACTCTAAGGCGTTGTTGTATGCACGTTTGACGTCTGTAATTTTCCCACAACTTGTGTGGCACGTCCCAAACACGCTTTGTTTGCCTGAGGTGGAGAAATATCTTGGAAGTAGAACTTGAGCAAGGCCACAGAAAAGTTGGAAGTAACAGTGAAAAGTTAAAAGCACTGTGAGGTCGTCTAGATTTTTTGATTGGCTGAAACATATTCTGGTGCGAGATAACTGTGTGCGCACTAGTCACGAAGGTTCAGTGTCGGAGTTACGGAATCCTGAGTGGCTTGGTCAAATACGGAAAAGACGCCATCAACCAATGGATCTATGACGGATCTAGGTCCGGAATCTTGTCGCGAAAAACCATTGCGCTTACTCATAACGCATTAAAACTAGTACACCCACTAACAAATGTGTCACAAAAATACGATTTATTTTGCTCATGAAAGAAGAATGCATATTTTTTGTAACACTGCTAATATTTTGCATGAATTTACGTATTCAAATTTTTCAAGGAATTAATAAACAATAGCATTTGTTCAATAAAATTTATAAGTGTGTATCGATTCTGAATGCCTCAGGAAGCACAGTTTTCCAATATATGCCCCCTTTATTAACATGACCATTATTGTAATTACTCTGGTTGTTTGTAATAAAAATGTTGTACTGTTTACAATTATTTTAAATTATTTATTTCATGCGCATACTTTTCATGTAGGAAAGTTGGCATTTTTGTAAACTATAATAAATGCCAATAAAATAAATTATCAAAACCAATTTTAATATTAGTACCAATAATAATGGTAATTATTGTGATTGGTCTTCTTGACGAAGATTTTCTTGCAACATGTCCTTAATGAGCCACCCGCAATAAATATGAGTGTACATTTCCATTAAAAATATACATTTTTAAGCATATTATTTTACAGTGTTGCAAAATATATTAATCCTTATTTCATTTCGAACATAAATCGTCCTCTCCTGACAATTTTTGTAGTTTGTGTACTTTTTTAACCCGTTTGGTTATACACAAATATCTTAGTTCTAGTGTTGCAATCAAGTCATTTTTGGTACGCGCTGTACTTGTGTTCATCACTTGTGTTGCAACCAGCTAACAACGTACTGCGTGCTCCATGGTATTGGCATTAACGATCCATGTAAAACAGGTGTAAAAAATTCCACGAAACAGATAGGCCACAAGGACTACTCTCAAAGTACTGGGCTCAGCTCATATGCGGTGTACAGTAATTGTCATAAGCCTCAGTCATCTGCAACGTTCCACCATCGTGGGCACGATGTTGAACGTGTTACTGAGTTATTCATGTCGCACAATCGTGTGCAGTGCTGCTTCAGTAGCCACTCTACTTCTACCTTAAGCACGTTCAAATGTCTGTAATTTTATCTATATTTTTAACATATTACCTACATCCTTTCTCGTTGTGATATGGGGATAGAAGTGTGAAAAAGTATAACAATTGAGGAAAACGCCTTTACAAAAACACATTAAACTGGTTATACGAATTTTAAACCTATATATTTCTTCGTACAAATATCGGAATCGGATATAATTAATACGTAAATCTGCTGCTCAAAATAATTTTTAATGTATTTTATTATACTGTCAAAAAAATACCCTTTAAAATTTTTTATGGGCATTGCGCGTATTTCATTTTTAACATTCGAGATGAAATTTAAAGACAAGAAAAGTTAACTTTACAACAGGTGAACAAAGTGTCAAATTTTAAAAAATTGCAACATGCTACTTTTGTGTCTTTAAAAAACATTTATCGTAAACCAAATATTGTGTAAAATAACTTTTTGAAATTTGTACGAGTTAAGATTTTAAATTAACTCTTTGATATTAAAAAATTATTTTCCGAATGACATTTTTATCGTCTCATTGCCTGCATCATGGCACGAAACTATAAAATTTTCTCAAAATTGAGAAAACATTAGGGGCACAGACGTGCAAAAGTAGCTTATACAGCGAACTCCAACCGCATACTTGAGAAGAATAACGCCATTAGTCGGCAACACAGCGCAACGCCGTCAACCAATCAGCGCCTAGCAACTTACTCCTTAGCAGGCAACCCAGCCTATGACAAATCGTTTGCAGCAGCCAATCGGACACAAGGGTTTCGTCTGCTTCAAATGAACCACTACCACTTTTCGCGTCTATTTCCTTATCTTATCGTTGTCGAAGTATTGGCACAGAGTAAATAAAATAAGTAGGGACACCCTAATTTCGCAAAAAGATTTCCTCACACGTTAGATTTATTTACGCTACGGGCGTATCAGTAGTTTAATCCTATAACTGAACTAGAATTTTTCAGTGGAACTTATAAACACGTATGGTTTGGACTTGTGTTTTGCACACTGTTTACAAATGAATATTGCTTTAAATATCCATACACGTAATTTTACCACGTTTTAACTCAACTTGGTTATAATCAAGCTACGCAAAATAATATTTTGTAAAACCACTTGTACTTACAAAAAAAAGTCTGCAAATTTAAACGTCAAAACTTTTTAATTTTTAATTAGCGTTAGAAGAAGGTTGTGTATACCTGCGCGCAAGGCAAGAATCATTCTAATCAAGAAACCAAGTACTGTGTGCGCCACAAGTGCTGGCACGGCCCGGCCGGCAGCAGCTGACATAAGTGACGGTCCGGCTGTGCACTAACTGTTACAAAAATATTTGGCGTGCATCGGAAAACGCGCAACCGGTGATACGGAGACTAATGTTGTTGGCACGGCACCAGGTTGTGGCTTGCTGCGCGCGCAGCTACTTCTCCCCTCGCTGGACGCACCCCGCTCGCCCTTAATTCACCCACCTGCAGTAGGCGGCAATTTCTTAGATGTGAGCTGTTAGTTCTCTTATTGGCTGCACGAGTCTCTGGGGATGGGCCTTGTGTCTGATTGGTTTTTGCGGGCTACACAAATCTTGGAATTGGCTGGCGAGTAAGTGACTGTGTTGCGACTTTCTGGCCAGTAACGCCATTATGCTAGCGTGTTCAGCTGGAGTTGGCGGAATAAGCTGTTGTTTCATCTTTGTTTTCCTCTGTTGACATGGACCAACTAGCTTTGCTCTAGTGGGTGCCCCCATCACCTATTTCGTTTCCATTTGGGGATGCACAGAACTTGGGTCTCGTTACCAAACAAATACTTCTTAGAATTAATACAAAGTCTGTTAAATAAAAAAAAATGTCTTCTTTTTCCTTTTCTATTGTGACTTTCTGCCGCCTTTGATTCATGCCGTTAGCCTAATTTTAGGTGGCCTCACAAAGTAAACTTAACCAAAAACAGTTTACATGCCAAATTATGTACAGGCTAAATTTTGCCATATGAATTAAAATGATACACAACGTCATGACTTTCTCGGGATTGAAACCCGTAACATCTCGTGCCGCAAACTGTCGTTCGTCCTTTACACTAGGCAGGTAAGCAAGATTTATAGAAAGCAGGCTACAAAAATTTTGTTCTCAGGCGTTTGTAACATGTTTAGTAAAACAGGTGTAGTGGGAAGAACATTTCTAAAACATTCGTCACAATAAACCGGACATTTTTCATTGCACAAGTGTCGAGCCGTTTATGGTCGTCTACAGCCTTTCTACCATGCGATAATATTTACATGCTCACCGTAACTGTGGTGTCAGTAAAAATATTACATTATCAAACTAATTTTTGCTCAGTACTAGCGTTACAGAAAATAGCAATTACTTTCATTACCAATTAGACGTTAATACATGAAAATGATTCTTCCAATAATCTGCACATGATGAACGAGGTACATTAGTTGAAACTTGTTGAATTATAAGCAGGAATGTTATATTATGACATTTATTTTAAAATTAGTACAAATGATCCGAAAATTGGGTAAACGTAAGCCTTATGAGAAAATCTCCTACCTCTAACATAAATAACCAACTGATCGACCACGAAAAGTTCGTATCTTAAGAAATATTTACAAAAAATTATCTATAAAAAAGATACTGTAACTCTACTATGAGATTCAAGACAACTAATTTCTAATGCGAATTTATTTTAAATTCTGGGTTAAACATCTAACATGCCTTAATTATTAAAAAAAAATTTTCCCCCAACAAAACGTAAATATGTTTTCGAAATAAATGTTAATATGCTTTGTGGCCCTCGTTTTTGGAGTTGCGTGGCGATCACACGAGGGTAACGTAAACACAGAAACTGAAGTTCACTACAAGCGTCTACTGCGTGTGTTGAGGGCATGGGACGGGGTGAGTAGTTGATATACAGGGTGCGTTGTGAAAGGGTGACTACGGACAGCAGTGAGCCAGTCACCGCTAAGGGCCACCCACCGCCCAGCGTTAATGAGAGAGTGCTGGTCGGCCGTCGTGGCAAATTGCCGACAGATGTTGTCGATGCCCTGCTTCGTCGTCAACTGTCCTCTGAAAGGACGAGCTAGGCCTTCAACCCCTCTGTTGTGTTTGTGACGCATCCACGTGACAGCCGCATCGACGGAAATGTTGACGCTAGCGTCATGTCTCCCAACCACTTCGAGCGACTACCTTCTTGGGACACTGTTGACTCTCTTATGAGAGACGGTGAATAGCTTTTGTGTGCCCTAGCAGCAACCTCATATTATGCCTGGCCACCTTTCATTCGTTTCGGCACACGTGCTTATGCTCACAGTTAATTGGGCTCATCTGAAACCAATGTCGAAAAAAATAAATAAAACCTTCCCGTCACTTTATACGTAGCACCAACAAATTTTTGCCATAAAATTTCATCACTAATACATTAAAAAACATTTCGGCTTTGATTCATTTTCGTGGTAATATGAATTTAAACCATTAAATTATGTATTAATTTTTCGTTTCAGGTGTTGCAAAACAGGATAAGTTTGGTTTGACAAGTACTCATGAATGCCTTATAAGTAGAGACCTGAAAAATTCGCGGATTCATTTTGGGACAAACTATAATTCAAAACACGTGTATTTATATAACTTAAACCATTGGTCTACGTGGTATTTGACACGTCCTAGAAAACGGTGGCCCAATCGCCGCCTTCCACTGTGACAGCAGACAACCAATGTGCAGTGGATATTGGCATATTCGTACGTAAGACTGTAGTAGAGTCTAACCTGCAGGTCATTGAACTCGTGAATTTTTCATGTCTCTACTTATAAGAACTTACACAGTCGAACTTATTGCTGGGCCAAGGCACAAACAGCAACCAATTTAAGAATGTTGCTGTGTAGGGAAAGGCTCTGCCACTATTGGTGTTAGCTTCTGACCTTGTACAACACCAACCATGATTTTACCCACTCTGCAACACATAGTGCGTAAACGAGTATCCTCGGGATAGTATCTTCGGGTTAATTACTACGCCACCTAGGCGTCACCTGCGAATAACAGGCGTTTAATACCACACTGAAATTTTTACGATTGGTAGGTTCAAGCAATGAAATAACTTCAAACATAGTCACGTGGCTCGATAAGCAAAGGAAAATTTCGCGTGCACACGCACGCATGCACACAAATATTTACGCCAAATCTAGGTGAGCTTACGCATGCAACCTTAGCCCGTTGAGATATGCGTTTATTTTCGTGCTCAAGTTTTGCGAACTTGTAATATTTTGGCGTGGGTTGTATTTGTGTCAAGTTTGCTTGTTGCAACCAGTGAACATATGCTAGGTACTTTGTGATATTTCAAGTCATAATCGCTACAACAAAATTTCTTAAAACGGTACACAATTATTTTCAGTTTACGGTGCAACATATTGACGATAGTGAGTAAAGGGACTAACCCGTTCAGTCCCCGTGTCTTTAATCAAGGAAATTTGCACATGAAGGATATTCGGTTGGTACTGTACACAACAAGGAATCAGTGCCCAATGTTTTGAGCGCCTTATTTATGAAAAATAGGATTTGCTGAATTTTGTGCACCTCTCATTTGTGAATGGTTAATTCTGATATTAATGAACACGCAGTACATTCTTCATTGGTAACGTGAGGCATACACGATCCTAGTACAGTGCACGTCAAAAAAGTTGACGGTTACAAAAATTGAGCTCGTAAGTTCATCACAGACTGAAAGGGATGAACATGTATCGCGAAAAATACCTCTGTCAAAGTCGAAGAAATACACATAAATCGCTCACACTACTGCTTACTGTTTATTACTAGCAGTTATTAAATGTTCCTTCACGCTCACCAGGCTGCAGGCTACGGACAAGGGGACGAGCCGGCGGCCATTTGGATGTCATGCCGAAATCTTCTGCTCTGTCATTCCTCGCCAAAAGCTGCCATCTTGGGTTTCCCTTTTTTCATAGGAATTACCCTTTTTCCCTCTTGTTCTATCATCCCTCCCTATCTCTTCGTGCTCTTCCATTTATCTTATGTTTCTCATGCTCTGGCATTCTATCCTTTCGGGTTGTCTCAAATTCCTTCTGGCCTTATTATCTACTCTTAATATTCGCATCGGCCTGTGCACTCCCCAGATAATAAACTTGACACTGCGAAAAAAAAAGGTGTTTAAAACTGCAGGCACCGCACGCACATACACACATTTTATATTTCTAAACACTTTACATAAAAACTAATAGTATTAAAAAAATACCGTCAGTCTATCCAGTGACCCGGCCACATTCCCGCGTGTCTGTATATTTAAGAGCAATAATAACCACATAAATAAATGACCATAATAAAAATTAGCGTTAAAAAAGCTAACCTGTAGCCAAACGGAGTATACACATGCAACACACTTCGTATGCGCTCCGAAACAGAGTGTATACTACCACCCATCTGTACTGCCTATCACTTGCCCTGGAGCATGGGTATGCGAATACGAGGACACACGGCCGCCATTCTAACATTCAGAAAATAAAATCTAATGCTTAAAATATTTGGGCAAATCACATATCTATATAAAAGTTATATGCAACCATACAGAATAAATGACCCAGGTCATAAACTAAACTACTAGTACAAAAAACAAAAGGAAAGATTATAGATGCACTAACCAGACGACGAGCCCACCATAGCAGTCGATGCCGCTGAGGAGCATGCCACATAGTCAGTCAGTGGACACTCATTCAGTCAGTCCATCAGTCAGTCAGCCAGCCAGTCGTCAGTCAGTCAGACAGTCATTCAGCATCGTCATCATCCGTACCGACATCCTCGTCCCCGTTACCATAATTTTCGTCATCGTCATCATCGTCACCATCGTTGTCGTCAGCGCAGCGAGCAGGTAGATCGCCCAGGAGTCCGGCCTCACAGCGCAACATGAGAACATGAAAAGTATGTAGCATCACGCTACAGTTCTCGCCAGTCGCCTGAGCCCTCACATGCTCAGTCCGACCAGCAAGAAGCACATCTTGCAGAGCAGATAATGTCAAATGGATGTTACTGTCGAGAGCGGCCGCCAAAGCCCAGGTCGCATGAACCAAGGGGTCCATATCGGCTGGTACATTGTCGATGGAAGCATCGTCGTCGTCGCCAAAGTCGGCGAGATTTACGAAGTCACCGTCACCCACCCTCCACCTTGGATAAGGCAGGCGACGGCGGAGCCTCCGGAAGCGGTGCCACAGTGTCCATGGGCCATACTGCATCCCACCAAGGGGCTAGCAGAGGCCACGAACGTGACCGCAACACACCCCTGTCATGACGACCGCATGGGAACAGTTGGAGCATCATCATCGTCCTCATCAGAGTCGTTATCATGAGGTGGCGGATGGAGTACTAAGATCCCCTAGTAGGCCCACGATGCTCGCCCGTCGTCAGGTAGTGCGACGCACCGGCCTCAGCATCATCCAGAGTGGGAATGAGCTCGTCATCAGAAAAGCATTCCTCCGACATCTTGCATGTGCAAATGGAAATGGTTACGTGGCTCATGGTACCATGTAGATATAAGCACCAGTTAGGGCCACCCTACCAGCCCCAGACAAGAGTATAGTAACTCCCAAATATGTAACGTGTAGTTTCAAGGACCAGTGAGGGGTCACCAGCCCTAGACAAGAGCAAAAGAACCCTTATACATGTCTCCGGCACACACAATAAAACCAACAGACAATATCCGATTCCCACAGGCCCATCCAAGAATACATAGAAAATATGGCAATGGAAAAGTGGTGAAGTCAATGAATAAATGGAGACCTAAGAAATGGCGTGAGAGAGGACGGTCGCCATCAGTGGCTCGCCCTCAAGAAACCCCTGGAATGGTCGATGCCCATTCCAGAGGTAATGAATAACAACTGTTGCTGCGTGTTGGGAGAGCCTCCATGAATACTAAGCAACATACACTATACAGGAATACAAGTCAGAAATAATGGCCCAGCAGGAATGGTCGACATCCTATCCAGAGGTAATTAATTACAACTAATGATTCTGGGAGGGGAGGCTATGCATGTTGGGGGAAGCTCCCATGAATATTAAGCACAATGCACCACATGGTAATAAAAGTCAAAAAATATTTACCCGATCCCAAATTCCATGACCATTGTGGGAAAGCTCATTAACGTGCACACAAACATTCAGATGCTCTAGTCTCCAAAAGAACCTCCATAAGAACAGTTAATATCCCTAGCCTGCAAGCATACACACCTGCCTGGAAATAATCACGGGTACAAGGAGAAGCAATCAGTAACCGAGGCCATGATATTGTATCGAGAATTGAAGCCCAGCTACTTTACAAGCAAGCGATTGCCCGACCATCGAAGGACTTTTCCAATCAAATAGATTTCTGCAAATCTTGTAAACAGTATCTCCTGATCATAAAAAGACCCCACGTGGGAATCGTGCCGGAAGATGCCGTTTTTCGGTGGGTTTTCTCGGACATCTCCCATTTCCCCCGCCCTTTCATTTCGGCACTGCTCAATACCCACCTCAATCACCCTCATCGGCTCTCAAGACCTCGATGTTACGAGCGGCCGAAATCTCTCCACTCACTTCGCTCACTCTTCCGTGTGGCTTATTTAACAGTTGGAAATTTTCACGCCTCTATAACACGTTTGGTTAATGCCAATATTCTCTAGCACGCAGTACTTCTTCGCTGGTGGCAAAACAAGTCGTGAACACAAGTACAGCGCATACCAAAAAATGACTGATAGCGACACTAAGATAAAGTTTAAAAATAGTACACAACTTACCAGAATAGTCGGAAAAGTACGATTTCCGTATCATATGAAAGAAGAAATTGATATATTTCGTAACACTGTAAAATAAATTTAATAACAAGAGTCAATTTAAATATAAATTTTAACGTATTTCCATTGTGGACGGTTCACAAAGGAAATTTTGCAAGAAGATCTTCATTAAATAAGGAAATCATACTAATTACCATTGCTATTGGTACTAATTTTAAAATGTTTGTAAAATTAATTTCATATTGTTATTTATTTTATCTATATAAATGATAAACTGTGTACATGTAAAGTATGCGCATGAAATCAAGTATTAAAAATATGTACTTGTAAACATTACTTACATTGTTTTACGAACAACCAGATGATGGAATTGATTAATAATTTAATAATTTTAAGATATTTCAAAAATGTGCTTTTTGAAGCATTCAAAATGTATATACGCTTAAAATGTTATTAAAAATATACTGTTGTTGATTAATACGTTGTAAATCATTCATAGAAGTAAATTTTAGTAAAATATTAAACATTGTTACAAAACTATGCAGACTTCTTTCATATGCAACATAAATCGTTCTTTTCTGACGTTTTTGTTTGTGGGTGAATTAGCTTTAAGTGAGTTATGAGCAGGCCCGGTAATGTTTCGCGAAAAAATTGGAGCAGACTGTTGTAGACTTCAATAATATACACCTCAGCTGTTGTCACTTCCATTGGCTGCTGGAGTCTTTCCCTTATTTGACCGAGCCACTCAGGATGCTGTAACTCCGACACTGAACCTCCGTGGTTAGTGCGCACACAGTTAACACGGATCAGAATAAGTTTCTGGCAATAAAAAAAAAAGTAAGACGATCCTACAGTGCTTTGAAGTGTGTATCTGGTACCGAAATATTTTCGCGAAATATAACTATATGCTATTCACGGTAAAGTGAGCACTTTTTAAAACCCTTCCAATAGGCATTAACTACTAATAAATATATTTTATGGCAACTTGCGACGTTAACTTTTGGGAGTGGTGGAATTTATACACTGTTTATTGGCCACATGGCAATGTTTATATTTAAAGGCGGTGGAAAGATAGAAATTGGCTAAAAGGAAAAATTTAGCAGGGCCTTAAAAATTGCGCACTTTACCGTGAATAGATTATACCCGTGGTTATGAGTGTTGCACAGTCTGGCAAAGTGCTCCATTGAAAGAAAATACTTGAGGTTGGTCACATAGTATCAGTCTGTTAAATTGTATCTGATACTCACTTGTATCAAGTGCTGTAAATTTACACACTGATGAATTAAACATATACTTAAGATGAGGTAGACCGCTTATTCGTCTTCTGCGCATGAACCCAACGTTCACTTACCCCAAAGGAACACAACTATAAAATACTAGTGGTCAACAATGATGAACGTATTCGTTTATATCTTAATTTTTAAATGGCAAGCACTTTTATATTAATACAATATATTTAACAATTGGAATTTAATCTAACATCATTCCAAATTGGTTACAGGAAGTATACAAACATCTGAAAGCACTTGTTTACTAAACAGTGTTACAACCTTATATCCAATCCATGCTGTTTATGCTAGTCGTATTGACAGAAGAGCAGTTCAATGTCGGGACACGGAGACAGGTTGTACGCAGCCAGCAAGATCGGTCTACCTCATCTTTAGTCTATGGAATTATAAGATACATTAAGTATCAGTTTAACATTCACCAGTGTGTTGCGTCTGCTGTCCCGTGTAATACTGACGCAATATAATTTAAATTGTATTTCAAATGCGCGGTTAAGATTAAATCCAATTTCTTGGTTTAGATTTGGAGACAGCACAGTAAATTGATCTACTTTAAAAAAAAAAAATTACATACAGCAAGTTTATTATCTCCTCAGAAATATTTTCGCGCAAATGAAATCTTTTATTATACTCTTGTTCCTATCCATACTTTATTTGACTGTAACATATACCATACAGTACACCAACTCAAAACACGTATTCGATAACGCGCTAACCAGATAAAACGCTTACCTGATGCCGTGTACCTGACAACATGCGTGGACGAGGCTACACGAAGCAGACTGGCGAAGTAGCAACGCACTCGAGAATTCCAGTATCTGATACCGAAAGTATCAGATAAAATCGTATCAGACACAAGTCTGTAACTGTATCAGTTTGGAACGGGTACATAAAATAGCTGCAAAGACTCATCTCTACATTCTGCTATCGCATTAAGCGCTGTTGAATCTCCCTCAGTCATTGCTGCTGCGTGTCGTGGAGATGACGTGTACTAGGGGAGGGGGCGGGGTTCGAGTGTAGGTCTTCCCGACACGTGGGGCCGACCTTGAACGACGACCTTGGACGAGGAAGCAGACACGTGCCCACCTCCTCCAACCTTCTCATCCTCACCCTGCATTGTCGTGTCAACACAGCTGCGGTGAAGGCGCTCCGACATCGCCAGCCGGCTACCACGACAAGCAGCTCCACCGTTTTCCTTTACCTTAGAAGAACCGCGACGGTTGAACGGTTAGACTGCTTGCCTCCCACAAAGGCGGAAACGGGTTCGATCCCCGGCCGGATCACTCCCGTATTTTCGCATGTGGTAATCGTGCCGGACGATGCCACTGGCCGGTGGGATATCTCGGGGAGATCCCGTTTCCCCCGCCCTTTCATCCCGGCGCTGCTCCATACTCAACTCAATCACCCTCTTTGACTCTCAAGAACTCGCTTTTAAGACCCGCTCAAATCTCTTCACTCACTCCCTCAACCCTTCGCCGTAAAGTATATATGTCTAACGCTTTGACATCGCTACACATTCACTAGCATCCTCCTAGTTATTTTGGTCTCTGTATTCCTACTTGGAAAAGTTCAAATGAGAAAATTGTCTTCGCGCAGCTTTGAGGGAGAAAGTGTAAGGGAGGGCTCTCCCGAGTGCTCGCCACTGGAGGGAGGGAAACTACATGACATTGCTGGCGCTGTACTCACCAAACTGATAACATCGATCTCTGCTCCCGCCCTCCGACGCGGCTTAGCTTTTACAGGTAATATGCACTTGTGGAGCAGCTCTCGTCTACTCTTTCTCAGCCACTGTCACTACTGAATTGATCAACCTTGCCCCTTCGTGCAGAGCGACAATGAACTCTCCCAACTCACTTGACAAGTTTCTGATTTCTGCGCGCTATTCTATTTGGATTTCACTGTACCATCATCATATTCGTCCATACTTAAACATACACTGCTCTTCCTGGTTGTACAGTGGTCAAGCACACAGAGGCAAACTGAAATGACGATTTCTTTGATGTGGGCGTACTCATTCTCTTAATGGCTGCGCGAAGCTCTGGACACGTACCTTGTATCTGATTGGCTACTGCATACAGTGTAAGGTTCCCTACTGGCTGGTTTGCCGGCTGGTAAGTGTATTACTAGCATCTGATCGGCAAACGTAGTTCCGACAGGTTTCTGGCTAATGAGGCCATCTTGCTGGCGCGCAGGCCTACGGCTGTAGTTCGCGATATAAGCGGATGTTTCACTTCCGTTCGATTGCTTGAGAACTCTGTGTCCAGTCGCAACGTTCAAAATATACAACGGTTCGACTTAATTTTATTTACATTTAGTTAAACGAAATTTTGCCGAATTATTTTCAGGGCATGTAAAACTTCGAACACGTGTTAATTTCAGTATATACGGTTTATAACGCTAGCCTTGGACCTGATACCGAGTGATGTGGCACAGTGATAAACATTCTTACTCGCATTCGGAAGGAGCTGGGTTCGAATCTCAGTTCAGTCGTTGTTATTTCGATTTTCCATGATTTCCCGAAATCACTCCAAGAACATTCTGGAATGGTTGCTTACTGCAAGATCACGGCCAACTCCTCCCCCGTTGCAGCTTCTCTGCACAACTTGTTCCGTCTCTAATGACCTCGCTGACGACGAGACGTTAAGCGCTGTATACCTACCGGACCAAGGGAGTAAAAAAATTTTTTTTTGTTCGTGGGATGGAGGCGAGATATGATTGAAACCCTGCAGCCGATAGTACTAATTTACAAGTAAAATTACGCGTAATGGTAAATCTCTAGGAACAGAAAAATTCGCCAATTTATTTGAGGACAAGATAGGAATTTAACGCTCGTAAATCTCTGTGGACGATTCTGGGCTAGTAACAGACATGCATGAAAACAAACACACAATCACGTTTTACCACGTCGTCAGGGATGAAAGTGGCTTCTCACAAATTTAGCAGCCAATGTATGAAAAGCTGAGGCTTTAGAGCACAAGAGGCTGCAGACTCTAGCACACATACAATTTAAGCTGGCGAAATTTTTCTGTCCCTTTAAATCGCATATGACGTTACTTTTTAGTGTTTGCAATAAATATGTTCATATAGCAGGGAAGGGTTACAGTTCAGCAGATGGAAAATAAGTCCGAACAGTTTTAAATATTTATTTGCGTTCCACGTGTACGATAGTTTTAAAAAAGTGACGTTCATTTTAGGTCTCCACACTACAAATGGAAACGTTTTAATGTATTCTTTGCGACATCCTGCGCTTCAGATATTATACCATCCGTATTAACTTTCTGAACTTTTAAAAACTTCACTAATTTAGTTTTTGTCTAAAATTTGTTATCCAATTTCCGGGTGCAATGAGAAGGTTCTATACATAGAGACTGCAAAATTCTCATTTCTTTCGACAAGTTATATTTTAAGCATGTGTAAGTTTGTAGTGCCTTTTTCGTTTGAACATACTTCAGTTGGCACTACTAACGTCATCGGCTCGAGTAGTCACATGCATGTGAAGTCTAGCGTTATGCCAATTTAAAACGCAAAATTTGCATGCCCGTAGCTGCCGTGGCTCCCCTTAACTGTACCAACAACTTGTACTATTCTAAACCAAATAACAAAACATGCAAGAGAACACGAACCGAATCCCGTACTACTTGGTCTATGGTAAAACTGTGGTAAATGCGTCTCCTGATAGCATACAAATGAATGTAGCTCGAGTATACATCGTTGGTACTGAGGTATCACTGGTCACGCAAAGCTTTTATGACCCTCGTAATTATACACTTGTTTATGTTGGGAAACTGTTATTTAACATTTACTTTCTCACTTTAATTTGTGGTTTCTGATTTTGTGCAAGATACCGTTTAACTTGTAGACATTACTTGAAAATACTCTTTCCTAGCGTACACCCTTTCTGTATCCCATAGTTTAAACATTATAGCGTGTCAAAAGCACTTTTTAATTTTTTGTTTTCAACTGTACAAACAAATTATACAAAAATCTTTACAGAAAATTTAACGAAGGTGACTGAAATGTAACGTCTTAATTCATTTTAAGGTTTGCTCGGAAAAAGTTACTTTACAAAACATAATAGACTGCAACAAATCAAAACCATAAAAAAATGTATTTATTCTGAGCATTTTTTTTACTGAAAAGAAAAATAATATAATAGCGTGTTTTTAATATTTCTTGAGGTAACTAATAGCATAATATTTCAATGTGAATTATCTCGTTTTGGCGAGTTAGTTATTATTTTTGCGTCCTGTAAACACTAAAGTTGTGATTTTGACATGTAGTTATACAAAAATAAATACGCTGTCTAAATTTTTTTGTCCGGAATTAGTGCTCTTTAGTAGTGTCTACAAATAAAAGAATATTACATACATATATATAATATAATGCATTTATTGGTGACCAGCTCCCCTTGTGTAAGCTGGCAAAGAATTTGTTTCTTTGTCACATCCAATAAGCTTAGGCTTTGTATTTGGTGATTAGTGATATGAACCAGTTATAACGCAGAGCATCAGCACGGTTCACGACCCAGTTACCCTGAGGTGTGATTATTAAGCACTGAGTCTCGCAGATGGTAGTACCAATAAAATATAACTTCCCGGTGTAACATAAAGGCGCTTGTCTACAACGGGCATTGAAGGGTTAAAACATATGTTGTTCATGTAAATATCGTGTTAAATGTAAGCGAAATAATGTTACTATTATAGATGTCTGAACTACACTCCTTCAAACCTCTGGTAGTGTAGGCAGGCGTAATTGCGCCACCACAGCCGAATACGGAATGGTAGTTCTCGGACGAGTGTGCCGTAACTATGGTACATTTGTCGGCGACAGCCAAGCACTTGAGGTGCAGTGCTCACCAAACATCGCGCCTGCCCTCTCCAGCCACTACGAGAAAATGCTTTTAAAACTGAGAGGCCCAAATCCGAGGTCGCTACTTCCATGTACGTCTGACGCAGGAATCCTACGAATATCCTCCTACTCTCCAGGACGTCAGAAAGAGGTCATCCTTTCCGAGGAAGTCGAAGCCATCTCCTTAACACTTTGAGGTCTGCACATGTTTACCAACTTTCTAAACAAGATAGAAGTGAGCCGCCTATTTCCACTACTGCGGTAACATCAACGCCGTCCTATTGGCACACATGACACCGGACACGATTACTGTACTCCACAACGTTCATTAGCCAGTAGATTGCCGAGTTGATTGTGTTTCCCCAATGAAATTTCCCTTGTCTATAAGGTTCTACAATGAATCTTGTCCTACTAACTTCTTGTAAGAAAAACAAAATTCTTAATGTCACAAATAGGCTTATTATTATGTAATAGCATCCGTGTAAAATCCACTTAAACATTATTAGAGTGGAGTGGAGAGATTTGGGCGGCTCTAACATCGCTGTATTGAGAGCCGATGAGAGTGAAGTGAGGGGGAGTATGGAGCAGCGCCGGAGGAAACGGGAGATTCCCGAGAAAACCCTCTGACCAGCGGTATCGTCTGGCGCGGTTCCAACCTGCGAAGATCCAGGAGTAACCCGCCAGGAATATATCGCATGTTTAACGACCTGTAGGATAGACTTCATAATCTTATGTACAAACATGCAGCTATCGACTGCTCATTGGCTGCGCTGGCTGTAACAGTGAGAGACGATGAGTGGACGCGCATTTTGTTTTGGGTTTATTATTGACTCGGGTTTCAACAGGAGGTGTCAGAATTTTTTTTTCGCTGACAAATGGCAACTTGGACGTAAAAGTTTATGAATTCTAGCTTGTCCCGAAATGAATCCGCTGTTGTTTCAGGTCTATGGAAATAAGTAGTTTTGATCCGTCGGCAAACATTTGAACCACAGAGTATGTTAGTACACAGAAGTGGAATGGCGTGTATGATTATATGCACGAGGCTCTATAGTGGTTATTGTGTCTGATTGGCTACTGCGTGCTGCGAAATCTCCCTATTGGCTGGGCTGCCATGTGTGTAGCAGGTTACCACGCGTTGATCGGCGAACGCGTTATGATTGTCAATGCGATATTTTTCTGGCATGTGCGGTTGGAGTTGGCGGTATAAGAGGCGCATTGACGTCTCTATACGTGAGCATTCGGTGGCTGAACTTTTCAACAGTTCGCCCCACAATCAGGGAGGGAGAACATCGCTACAGTGTTTTGGAAAATATGCTGACACCCACAAGTTTTGTGATATTTCTTCTGTCTCTAGTAAAGGCACATTTGTTAATGCTGCTAGAACGCCCGTGCACATTATCGCCAGCTAAAGTATTTTTGGAGTGTTTTTCCAAATGTAATCACGAGCAATACTATTTCTATATATAAAATGAAGTGTCTTTACCGAGTCTCTAATTATCTTAATCACAAACGCACAGCCCTAATGCCTAAGAAGGTATTTTGCAAAATTAGGTCCTAAGAAGATGAGGTAAAAATAAAGGAATATAAAGGTTTTCAAGGGATATTTTATAGATTAGGGACACCCGATTTTCGCAAAAAAATTTCACGACCAGTTTTATTTCACAACACTTTAGCTCAGATCCACTTTCCTGATTCGATGAATTAGGTGTTGCGCGTCTTGGGCGTATGCCCGCGAATCACAGACGTACTGTATCAGGGTTACCTGATTCTGATTGGCCAGTCAGGTATGAAAATGTTTTCTCACAAAGATACGCAGCCAATAATCAAAGGAAAACTGTTGGTATGCCAGTAGCGTATTGAAATGTAGCATGTGCGTAAAATTTTTTTTTACGAAATTCTGGTATCCCTACTCATAGTTATTATAGCAATGATTTGCGAAAGTCAATTTTCGCGACAGAAGTTTCACTTCGGTATTCTTAGTGCACGCCTGTAACTTTATTCTTAGTGCACGCCTGTAACTTTCTTCGGTCGTGGGCGGCGTGTCTTCGTGAGAAGACCATTCAATCTAAAGCCATCACCACGATGACTTTTGATTGGCTAGTCAGAATTAGGTTTCTCCGCTATTCATCGTCTGTGATTCCAGGGCAGGCACATAACAAGCTTAGCAGTTAAAACCCATTGAATCGTGAAAGTGTCTCTGAGCTTGAATTTTTTTAATTGAAGGTAAATAGGAACTATTTATACCAAATTCGGTTGTCACTACATATGTGATATCTCACTGCTTTTCTCTTCGCAGCACTGCGAATGCCTTAAAATATTATAACAATTTTAAAATTCAATTCCTTGAGATGGTAAAACGGGAGGAATTCTGTTTTCATAGATTTCTCAATATCTCTTGAACCCGATGAGAGACTGAAGTAATTTTGGCTTCATGATATTAACTATAGAAATGCGTAAAACAAATTCCCGCGTCCGAGATAATAAATTTGAGTTCCCGGGGGAATGAGACATATATACGTACAAAACCTCTGATTTATTTTTATCTTTCGCTGATTACAAATTCAAATTTCGGTTGGGCGTAGCCAGGAGGAAAATTAATTAATTTCAATATCTCAACTCAAAAATTTCTAGTGGAAAAAGTAACGGTAAAAAAAATTCCTTCAGTTTCAATTAGCTAAACAGAATTTATATTTATTCCGGACGGGTGAAGCCGCTGGGTACAGATGACCTCATACATTAGTGATGAAATCGTTGTGTGCTCAGAAACAACACTTTCCAATATTTTATTGCTCCAAATATAAAAAAAATACAATTTCGTGACGTTTATGGTATTCGTACGATTGAAATTTTGTATTTTGTTTATTTTGCCTTCCAAATGAGCATGAAATGCAGAACATGGGTTTTGTGCGCTTCTATCTATCATCAGATATCAGGAAAATAGGGAGATTCGTCTCGGGTCAAGCTAGAATTCAAATTGTATTACATATATGCTGCTTTTGATGCACGCATTTTCTACTACGCCTCTCTGGAGAACACTAAATTAATAACAACACACACATTACGAAATCAAGAACTGGGAAATCAACTTCACACTGTGAAATGAAGCAGCCAATGTTAAGGAAATTTTCCGAATACATGCGAGGACAAATTATACACAGAACGCGTACATTTGATTTTCTGCTTTGACTGGATCACTGTGTTTTAAGCATGCCTCGCACAACTTAGAGCCAACGACAAACCTGCAATAACAACAAGGACCGAATCCCGTGCTACCGGGAGCCGCGGTGGTGTAGGTGTAGTGGTCAGACTACTTTCCTCCCACCTAGGCGTACCTGGTTCGATTCCCGGCGGGATCACTCCCGGATTTCCGCGGGTTTTCTCTGGGATCTGGCATTTGCCCCCGCCCTTGCATTCAGGCGCTGCTCCATACTCACCCCACGCACCCTCATCGGCTGTTAACAGCCGCTCAAACCCCTCCACTCATCCCCCTCCTGTGCACCCAGATCTGCAGCTGTATTCTGAACTCGCTAACTGTGAGATAACGATCGGCAAAATCCGTTTACGAGAAAAATCGTTTATGACACTCGAAAGCGATTCTATACGTCTGTTTCCATACAAATGTTGGTACAAAATCGAAATTCCTCATTAACTTCGCTATGGGTAACCAAGAAATATCGGTACCTTACCGAGAGGTACGAGACCGCTCGGTAACCATCCTATTCGAGTTGGATTGCTGAAGTCTGTAACTAAACAGTAACATGCTAGACAATATCCCTACACGCTAAACGATTACTAGGGTAAATTTAGCCAAATCAGTAAAAATCCAGTGATAAAGGATTTTAAAAAAGTCTGAGTCGACGGACTGTTGACTTTGCTTCGTATAACGTTGTTAAAATCGTATGGTATTCGTGAACAGTTTTAACCTCGTGAACTGAAACCACTCGAATTAAATTTCAAAGCACATAAGCTGTTCAATTTGTAGATTAGCTATTTGTTAAACATTGTAAAGCCGTACTAAGTGTACAAAATATAAAGTTATTTTCCAAAACCAGAATAATTTTACCCGGCGATACGCTCGCACGTTTTTCGCTGTTTGGAAATGTATACTACTAAGCAAACCTGTCATTGCAAGTGTGGTAGGTAAGCGATTAGCATTTTGGCTCTGCGTGTGTATGATTAAATGTAATTTCTGTCTGGTTTGTGGTTTTAATCCCGACCGCCTCCAAAAATATATTTTAGATGTTCGTAATGTAATTGATATTTTAATATAGATTTCTTCCTAATATTTTTTAATACAAGAATATTAGGAATGTGAATAAAATCACAACTGTGTTACTGAACTTACGGGCATGGATCAGTCAGGTTAAACAAATAAAGATATGCTTAAGTGTGTAAATTTTTTCCTGTTATGTTTATTAGACAAAAATGATATGCTAAATGCATTCCTTACACTAGGTTTCTTTAACACATAGATCATATTTGAGGGATAACTGTATTCGTTGCAAAGGAAAATCCGTATTGACCCAACAGTAGTTTTCATATTGTACCGAACATTATAACGTTATTTAAATACTCAACTAAGAAATTAGTATAATAAAATATTTTCATATGACTCATGTTTTAATTTATATATATATATCGATATTATTTTAAGTAACTTAAAAAAAATTTGAAGCGGTCAGAATTTGAATGCCAAAGAAAACAAGAAGTTACTGATACAACTAAGAATCATGCACTTTCCTATACATTGTTGCAAATAATCTTTAATTAAGTTCTTAAAAGCTTAAATGGTAGGTAGGCCTAAACGTCTTGTTGACAGAATTATCATCAGAGATGAAACACACGCAACAGAAGTGGGACAGTTACAAATACGCACGTGCCTTAACAGGGACTCGAACAAAAAAAAAACGCTTACCACAAGCTAGCGAGCAACCAACTGCATTGCGGTGGTAGAGTTTGGAGCATCACCGTCGGATGTAATCAGTCTAATGTTTTCAGTGATAGGGTTCAGTAACCTCAAATATTTACAGGTCCATCATTATAAATATAAGTGTCTCAGCCTTTAAAAAAAAGGAAAGTTTGCGTGGCCTACCCTAGCGCTACTTGTGTGATGAAGTTGGTGTAAATCGGTTGATTTATCCCCGAGATATGGAATAAAAACTTTAATTTCTTATTTATTACTATCTTACAAATATGCCTTTCAAAAGAGGTTCTCTTTTTAATACTGCCAGCATAAAAGTTAAGGTTGAATTTGAGTAAACTGTTTGAAAGATATGATAAACTTATCAAAATAATTATATGGCCGCAATGTTTAAAAAAACGTCTGACACCATTTAAATCGTGTAGGCTTATACGGCCTTCTGTAGCACTAATTAATAGCCGCTATTCGGAAAATAAGGCTCTTGCGCACTTAAAACCCATAAATTAATGTGGCATACCCCAATACAGCTTCTTCGCTTGATTTGGAAGGAATCAGTTAATTGTTTCCCGAGATATAACATAAAAACTTTATTGGTTAATAAGGGGCTATAATACAAAATGGCGGAAAAGGAGACCCTCTATAGATAAATGTGGTGGTTATAACAGATACTGCTTGAATACGGAGTTATGGTGAGGTTTTGTTTCGTAATTTCATAGATATAGAAAAAGTTACTGAGCTAAAATGTTTGTACATCCACCATCTTGATAGCAAGGGACTGACCCATTCCAAAAATATAATTTTACATGGACTGCCGTAGTGCTACTTTTATGCCAAATTTGGTAGGAATCTGTTAGTGTTTCCGGAGATATAACATAACAATTTCAGTTTGTCACCACTCGTCGTTTTGCTGGCTCGTCGCTTCACTGTCATCGCACGCTCGTCGCTTATGGTCGTACAATTCTCCATGTTCTAGACTCTCAGCTCGGAGGCCCACAGTGGCTTAGGTAGTCTCGCTGGCCCGAGCTAGAAGGTTCCCCGCACCCCGGGTCTCGCAGAGAGACGCAAAGGCGATAACCAGAACATTATTTCAACAATAACATCAGAAACTCAACACGCTCAAGGACGGGAGCACATGAGTCCCATTCAGCTTATCGCGGCGGCACGCCTTTGTTAATATCCGCGCACTCCGCAGGTTGCCGCTCGCCCTTGACACACTGATTCGTTAGCTCCAGTGGAACGGGGAAAGGGAAGTGCTGCAGAGCAGCTAGCAGGTAATAGTATGCACACAGGATATTGAAGTTAAACAATGGCGTAAAACTTTCCACGAAAAGCAGGGGACTTAACTCTCGCACAGCTGTTACACTCAATAATGTACAAGTTTTCAAAGTCAGCAGATTTATGATACCCGCTGTACCCAGCAGGTAATCGCCACCAAACACTCCAGAATCACGTTATGTGGACAATTACGGTTTTTTTAAAGTCCATGTCTTAGCTATGTAATTTTTTTCTCTGTGAACTTCCTAATTTATAATGGAAGTTTATGACACATACATAGTATGGCCAATTTCTCACATATCAAGTAATGTGGCAAATTTATCACAAATCAGGCTGCAAATATAGAACCGCTAATTTAAAAAGATTGGAACTTAATTAAGTATTTGACTCTTGCTGTTACAAAGTCGTCGGTTCACGACCGGAAGAAACTTTTGAAAATCAACCTATGAAAAAACACCCTAGCCGTTAGCGACATGCATATAACATTACAAACAGCAGCGAGCGTGATACAGTTATGCCGTTAGGTTGCCAGCACAAAGAGAGTAAATAGTTCCAAAGTTTTAATGTAATTGTTAATTTATTGCTTACAAACGGGTGTCGAAAAGACTTGTATCTTATTATGCCAATTATTGACGTGATGCTAACGTATTTAGATTTCAACGTTTCTTGCATAGTCACATGATCACGCTCAAGGCGAAAGTAACGCGGCCATTTGTTTACTAACCTTCGTTCCTTGTGTTGTTGTCACACATGCCAGAGAATTTGGGCGATTATCTTGTTTAACCTATAATAATTAATTTATTTGTCTTGTTTTACTAATATCTGCTCTTTAATATTTGATTTTTAATAACATATGATTTTAATTTGTGCTCACTTTCTCGTTGTACTGATTCCTTTGGTTTTTATGTGTTTTGTGCACGTGTATCTCCATTGCCACGCTATTCTAACGTTGCCGTATTTGCACATAAAAATTGTTTTCACATTGTCGAAGACGTAGAATCCTTCTCTCGCAAACTCTGCCGTCCTGTCGAAAACCGTCACAACCATTTTAAAATAACGTTTCACAATTGCGCGAAACATCCTACTCAGTCTACCACCACGCTATTTTAACGTCTGTAGCAATTTCGATCAATACTGTTGATCTTGCCTTCGATATACGGGAATTTATCGAAACTCACTAGCAATCGATTGTAAATAGACAGCAACTTTTGGGTTTATAGAATGAAATGTTTTACGCTGGCATTGCATATCCTTTTGTGTGAAATTCTCAAGATTAAAAACTTTACGCTTGTGGAATATCCATTAATAATATAAACATGACGTTTATAATGGGTACGTGCATTTACGAACACATGTATACACACACACACACACACAGTGGAATGTAAACATTGAATGTAAACATTGCCATGTGACTGCCACAAGCTACAATGGATAAATTGAATTAAAAATCGCCATTCGCGCTTTCTCAGTACTTCTATTTAGATGTGGGAAATTCAGGAACTACTTATTAGAGTGTAGGAACGCCCTGTTATCACGAAAAAATTTAGGCTATACTTAAATTTCCTACGTCCAAACGGGCAAGAAAATGTCGCTATTTCAATGACATGTAAGATAGACACCACTTTCCTACGTATTTTTGCATCTCCTTCTTGTTGTCTCAGTGGGTAGCCATTTTTACCTCAGGCCAGGTGGCACGGGGTTCGGGACTTTTTTCTTCTAGGTCTATTATTAGCTCATTGTTTATCCTGGTCGTGTCTGTTAAACTATGTTCCAATTGTAAAAATTGCAGAAATGTACTTTTATTTCAAGACTTTTTTGCCCTAAAATGGATTCGTGAAATATTCCAGTCCTTTATTATAGTTATTGGGCACGGTTTTTCCGAAAATTTTTGGTATTTCACTATCCAGTAAGGATTAAATTAATGATGCTTCTAAGACACGTAGCAGTTTACCGTTTCCAACATACTGGCATATACACTGTAAGGTGCACACGAAAGGGATTTAATGATCGATACTGTACACAAGGGCCAATAGCGTCCAAACAGGTAAGTTCCTCGCGTGTTGGTAGATATAATTTCGTTATTGATTATATATCCCACATTCTCATAGACAGCTGCAGCCGATAACATCAAACAGGATCACTTCTCATTCGATCCCGACATATGACATGTCGTTATACTGTTAGTTCCGAGCAAAAAATATTTTCTTAGGAACACTTAAAACTCTATAGCTACCCGTGTCTGAAAGAGTTTTGATAGTGGAATCGTGAAAGTGGATCTAAGCTAAAGTCTTTGGACAGGAACTCTGTTTTGTGAGAACGAGGTCTCCCTAATCACAGAGTAGTTAAGTACACAGAGACAAAGGGGCTTTGTGATCCTTTTAGACATGGGCGTACCCTCTCTGTGGTTGGCTGCGCGAGGACTTGGGAGTGGGCCTTGCTTCTGACTGGCTTCTGCGAAAGACAGCATATTGGCTGGTCTGCTGGCTGGCAAGTAAGTTACCACTCACTGACTGGCGGGGTTTCGACATGTTACTGGCCAGTGACGCCATTTTGGTGGGATTCGCTGTATAAGCGGTTGTTTCACCCCTGTGGCTATATTGCCGTCAACTAGCCTGCTCTCCGAGGGGCCTGCCCACACCGCATAATAACTGGTCACCAGCTCCTGAATGTGGGTCAGGCATGCTACCGCATAACCAAAGGCGGCCGATAACCAAACATGTTCGGTAACCAAAAGCGCTCTGTAGGACAAACAATCCCCGCCGTGTAAATATGTGTGTGTTAGTCTTGGCCTACCAAGAAGTCCAGAGCGGAATAACGTGCACAGTCATCAGGTTGAGAGCCATAAACAGAGTAGGGTTTCTCCATTTTCAATTCAATAATATTTTTTTCCAGAAATCATATTTAGATTAAANGTTAGTCTTGGCCTACCAAGAAGTCCAGAGCGGAATAACGTGCACAGTCATCAGGTTTAGAGCCATAAACAGAGTAGGGTTTCTCCATTTTCAATTCAATAATATTTTTTTCCAGAAATCATATTTCAGATTAAATTTATAAAACCAGAAATAACTTTCAATGTACGTTTGTATTATTTCTTTTTCCCTAGATGATACCATCGTCACACCTGTGGTCATAAGGAAAAGTAAGCTATTTTTTTTCTTCAATCTCTATTTAAAANAATTTATAAAACCAGAAATAACTTTCAATGTACGTTTGTATTATTTCTTTTTTCCTAGATGATACCATCGTCACACCTGTGGTCATAAGGAAAAGTAAGCTATTTTTTTTCTTCAATCTCTATTTAAAAATCTTGTAGAATTTAATTTATACAAGCCGTTCGGAAACTCTTCCAAAACATTTCGCGAGGAAATTCCTTGCGGGAAATGAGGTAGAAATAAGCAATACAACTTATAGCCTAGCTCAATTCCTAAGGGAAATATACGCCCTTGAATTTCGAGTTTAGAAATGGAATTTTCGCAAAATATCAGAAACGGCGTGGAATTAAACTGCGATTCTTTGAATAATGTTCCGCANTATCAGAAACGGCGTGGAATTAAACTGCGATTCTTTGAATAATGTTCCGCATTATCGAGATCTTCAACCTATAAAAAACTGTGTTAAGACCTTCCAACTTCATAACAATAATATTGATGGCCACGCTCTTATTGCATACAATTGTTTTACCTTCATGTTTTATGGAAATTTTGGTTCTGTCTTATTGAGCAGTTCGTCTTACTTAACAAAGAAGTTCACCTCGTCGCACGTGCCTAGGACCCACAGTTTCCTTTGAAAAGGCACACTGCATTCGTGCGCGCTCACTGTAACAATATGTTGCATAATACCTATTTCTTACTAGGCATTATCAACACACTTATTTTCTCTCTGGTTGTATTGATAATAGTTATAAATTAAATATTATAATTTGTGGTTAAAATATAAGTAAAAGTTGAACTTAATCAAAAATAAGGTACTCTCGTGTTAACACACACGTATAAAACGCTTGTGGTACAACATTTATTTAGGAAGCAATCAAACATGCCATACACGGAAAGGTTTTTGCAAATATTTGATTTAAAAAATTGTGAATAGATGTCAAACAGATTATTCTGTATAATTAAGATGTATCGTGGGAAAGCCGGTGTCAGAAGAAAGTGGAACCTCCTCCACGACAGCGGTGTACCGGCCTTGGGTAATTAAATAAGGGACTGGAAGACGTTTGGCCATAGTGGACTCGCATTCACGTAGAAGCGAATTCATCCCCCCCTCCCACGTTTCATCCACCCCCTTAATTTATTCTGGAAGCCGCAGGCAGGCAGGCAGAGAAGGCAACATGCGGTAGTAGCGTGAGGTGGGTAGCAGGCGTGTTCTGGGTACCTTATACGGAGGGGCAGTGATATTTCGCGAAAAGATTTTGAGACAAGATACAGTCCAAAGCACTGTAGGGTCGTCCAGCTTCTTTGATTGGCTGAAATATGTTCTGGCCCGTGTTAACCGTTTGCGCACGAATCACGAAGGTTCAGTGTCGGAGTTACTTAGTCCTGAGTGGCTCGGTCAAAGACGGACACGGC